>CM060310.1:26279002-26304002 GCA_030674185.1 Monoplex corrugatus
GGTATCCATCTGGTAGCCACATTCTTCATGTCAAGATCATACCACAGAATCAGTTAAACTCTATCAGTTTCACTTATTCCATGACCTGAAATACGCAGATTCTCCTCAATTTCTGTCTTTACAAGCTGAAAAGTTTGCTCGTTCTGGAGCTCATTTAGATGTCGACAGTAGTATGTATTTTTCAAGTCAATTTTTCCTCGCTTAATTTAATCAATCAGTGGCAAACTGTCCTAAATGATATACACCTGTCTCCATACACAACTGTCAAGTCTGCATGAATTTTGATCAAACTGTCTTCAAGTTTTAGCCTTGGGAAGACAGCATCTGACTTGCTCTATGCTGGCATAATATGTCGAAAGCAAAGTAAGGTACACGAATATTCATTGACACTATAATTAACCCTTTCAGTCCTGCCTGCCTATGACAGCCATCTCCCTTTATTCCTGTTTCTTAGCAACATCAGTTTCTTTCATTCCTCAGTTTCTGGAGGGATTCGCTAAGAAATATGAGGTAGGTGTTTTGTCATTGATATATATTGAAGCAGTGCAGGATAGGTATACTAAACCCTATATCACTATGTGCAGCAGTGACGTGACAAAGTCTCTGATGGTGTTTGGGTGTCTTGCTGTCCATTGGTGACACACAGGTGACAATATTGATGACATTATGCTATTTTTCTATTTGTTACTTGATGGTCAATTGTGCCATGACACAAAGAACAAACAAATAGTACAACACAAATGTTTCAAACTTACAACGTTTGTGTCCACTGCTAAATCCAATTCAGAATTATGGCTTTGACCTTGAAGATGGTCATTGTCCTGATGTCTCAATCATGTATGTTCTCTGTTGAGTTCATGGGTCATATTGTACTCTGTATAATGAGGTATCATGTTCCTTTTGTAAATGTTACATTTCAGAAGAGTCACAACACCCAGTCACTACAGATCCCTACGCATTACTACACTATGTTTACAAAGTGTAGCACACACATGTCTGTGTGAAATGTCACTAAAGAATATGTCACATGTCACACATGTTACATGCGAGTGGTAAGCTTTGAAACAGTCTTTAGATTGTCGCAACATGAATACACACTGCACTTCTGACACATCATAGTAGTTTCAGGCACATTGTCAGGACTGTCAGCACATTGCAAGCTGTGCCCTCTGCTGTCCTCTAAAGTCTATAAGATCAGAGTCATCTGGTAAAATTCATTATCACAAAACTGGTCACTGTCCGATCCTTCTCACGCCATCCAGTAACCTCAACTCACGGTAAAACTACCATTTTCTCAGTGTCACTGACTCTCCCACGCTTTGGATACTATAAAGCATTTCTTATCAAGACGTCCTGCCTCTTATCAAAACACCTGTCATATTCCATTATCCAGGCAGGCAGATGGGAGCTGCCAATTAACAAGGTGTCAGGGTAAATTAGTTTACAGAGCTCTACAACCGCTGTAGCGGCTGGCTGGAGGAAAGGTAGTCTTATCAGTTAACCATTCAAGCAGTTGGCAGGAATGACAGCATCTGCTGTAGCGGTTTGCTGGAATGAAACGGTTTAACTAGGCATAAATATCGTCAATGTTTTGCATATTAAAGTGTAAAGGATATGTTTTATCTCAAAACAAGTTAAAACCATGAGTATATACACAATTCAAAAACGAGAGTCACACCGACAAGACTTTTGGATCAGCTCCCATAGTTAAGATGTCTAGACGTAAGATTGAGGATGAGTGCTCATTCTTTTAGGTGTTTGCCAAAAGATAACTGCTCTTTCCTTCAATAAGCATCCATCAGAAAATGACGGCTTTAGCTGGCTTCTCTCGTCAGCCTGGAGATGGATATAATTCAATAGTGCGGATGATAGAAGCTCAGAATGTTGCTGTCCAGTATTTGATTTCTGCTCCCATCAGGACATAGACAAGAGTATTCGAGCATTTGTGAGACACACTTATTCACGGTTATATGATGAATATCTTATGTAATGTGTTTTGCTGCCTGAACAAACCAAGCATTGCACAGGACTCTGTGGTCGGTTAGGCTTTTTCGTCTTCGTATTCTTCCTTTTCTTCTTCAGTGTTAATATTTGGTCTCCTTGAATGGTCGGGGAACCCATATGAAGTATCTTATTGCAGCTAGAAGCTGTGTATACCTGTTGTTCTTGTACACATTGTGTGTGTGTCAATTTGTGTAGATATATATATATATATCTGTACATATAATATACATGCATATTGTATACATAAATACATACACATATGTGTGTGTGCGTGTGTGTGTATGTGTGTGTGTGCCCATGTATGTGCGAGTGAGACAGAAAGAGAGAGAGAGACAGAGAGACAGAGAGACAGACAGACAGACAGACAGACACAGACATAGACACAGACACAGAGAGAGTCACTGAGAAAGCTATATGGAAAGACTACAAGACTTACAGTCTATGTTCATAGTAGTTTCTCTTCCAACATTCTTTTTGAATTATGCCCCGAAACAATAAGATATTAGAGAGAGAGAGAGAGAGAGAGAGAGACAGACAGACAGACAGAGAGAGATAGAGACAGAGATTCAGGGACAGAGACAGAGACAGACAGAGGCAGAGAAACAGAATATATGATGCTGTTGCTGCTGCTAGTGACAACGAAAACTGAAATTAGATATTTTTGATTTGTATATGGTTTTCTTATTAATGTTCAGGCACCAAACAGTCTACACATTTAGTAAGATGACACTAGGTAAGATGTGTTCATTGTTTCAGGACACTCACCAGAAAAAAAAAACATGAAGAAAATGAGACATGACGGAAGTGAATGTAATGACGCTTGTGGGCAAATATTTATTGCCAAAGATCTAGCCCAGAATCACAATATTCTTCGCTTTTTGATTAGTATATTGATTTCTATATATCTCCAGGCACCGGAACATCGAGCAACATCCACAATAATCTAGTTTTTTTTTATCGGATGGACATTTGCTGTTCGTGAAGAAATGGACAATGTTGTTGGACTGACAGCTAGACGTCTGAACTATGTACAGTGAAACTCTGTTACAGCGAGAGCGGACGGCCCAGGCACATTTTCTCGCTATTGCCGAGTTCTCGTTATTCCCAAATGACGAATTTACCAAGGGAAAGAAAAGGAAATAATCTTGGCACCGGCGCCGTCGATGTGTTCATAATTAATCGATAGTGTCCCTTGATTACACACCGCACAAGGACGCGCCTTTCGTTGTTTTTCTTTGTTACCGGCCACCACGAGATGTGCCCTACCGGGAACTTGACGACGAGGTGGGGGTGGGGCGAGTGGCGAGAACTTTTGTGACCAGGAAGGATAGAAAATCTCTCGTTATTACCGAGATGATTATCCACTAACTCTCGTTAAACCCAATGGTTTATTCTTAAAGATTAAGAAGGATAAAAAACGGGGATTGAAAAATGTCTCGTTACTACAGTGTTCTCGTTATTACAGTTGTCGTTATTAATGGACTCCACTGTACGTTTGATGTAAGATATTGTTTGCATTCATGGACCGGTACCATCCTAGAGGAAAGTTAAACCAATAACCAAGTAGACTGAAAGGCATGTGGCATTCACGATCCTTTCTGGTTCTATACTGAGACAGATCGTTTTATAGCTTCAATTGTCAACATAAAAACATTCAGTTGACTGATTTCTGGTATTTTCTTGCCAGCACAGTGCTGTCACTGACAATGTTTTTTTGTGGACATTAGGGGTTGTGCACTTAGACTATCTGCACACTTCTTTTCTGAAATGTAGATTTTTTTGTCAATATATATTCCTTTTTTTCTAATGATGAGAAAGAAGAGGTTAACACTACTGAAAAACATCCAGAGAAAAAACATGAATTTGATAATGTGCAAAATGGCTGAAATTGAAAGATGAAAAACGAACAAACAAACAAAAATTAAAAAACAAACAAACTCGAAGTTTAAAAAAAATACAACCCACATGTATCCCAAAAGTACACCCACAAGACGAAATTTGCAAGAAGTAGTTAACTCGAACCCCACTGAAAGAATGAAACAATCTAGGATGAAATCTTGGCAAAGATCCTTTAACCTTTAATAAGTGTTTCTACTCATTCTGTCTGCACCTAACATTCTGTGAGAAAACTGAGCAGTGTGGCCCCAAGCCATGCAGTTACAAGAAAATAAAGGAGATGCCGATACTCCATGGCTGCAGTTTTCATCAATTGGGAATGCAATTTTTACAGCGCTTTTCATGAACGAATCAGCTTCAGTTTTCTGTCTTTCTCTCTGATTCTGTTTCTTTCTCCGCCACTCTGCAGCCAGTGCAATGTCTCTTTCATTTCTCTATACGATGAAGGAAATTAGAGAACGTGCACGCACAGCGCGCATGTGCGTCTGTGTCTCCGTGTATGTGAATGCGTATATGTGTGGTTATACCATTTCAAGGATATCAATGACTTGATATCTTTCAGAAATCGACACATGCATGTGGACACATACGCACTAAGAAGCTAGTGACAACAGAGAGCGTTACTGCGTATATTTTTCAGAAGGAAAATTATGTAGACTATTCTTGACTTTTTTTGTTGGGAACGGTTCTGTAAAAAACAATAGGTGATTCACTTTAAAAACAAGAAAAAGAAAAGCAGGACTTGAAAAGGCCAATTCGTCTTTGAAAGGTTGAATAAACGTTTTCTGCTGTGAGAAGAATGCTTCTTGGAACTTTCCAGTGAAAGTTTTTTGTACAAGTATACGTTTTGTTAAAGAATTCATCTCTCAGAGAGGACTGTTTCGGTTCAATTAAAAATTTGTGTTATGTTTGAGTCAGGGCACATCATGGTGCCAACACATTTATAGTGATTTTTAATACTTGAAGTGAACCTCATCATATCCATCTCAGACAATTTGCTTGGGTAATCCTTGTCAGACTTAATCTGTGCATGAAAAGAATGATGTCAGATTTGTGTCATCATGTAATGTTTAAGTATTGTCATTCTGTACATTTTTTACATGAAGATTTTCAATATTGTTAATGTGACATCGGCACTAAAGTTTCCCATTTTGAAATACTCAACGTAAATTATGTTCAGATATTCACTTAATAGTTTTCAATCAACATACTTTTTCAGAAGAGCGATTTTGACGTTTTTGACGCGTTAATATGTGCATTGAGTTTTCAGGAGATTCAGTATCATTTTGTTAGATTTGCATAAATCTGAAGCATCCACGTGCCTTGCTCAGCAGTTTTTCAATACTGATATGTTGATGAAAAAATATAACAAAATCTTTTGAAACAATAAGGAACGTCTGCCATTTCTAACTCATCTCCTCCCATACAGCAACTTAACCTCAAACCCAACCAGTGGATATAACAGGTAAGGACACTCTACTGTCACTGCCTTCATTCTTGCAGAAGTGTCTTTTCACTGTGCTCTGTGTGAGTATCGCAGCTGCAATGTTCAGACATTGTGTCAAATTAATTCGCCTTCTAACAGCCATTTCCCCAGACGATGGGGACAAGCCAGCAGTAGATCGATTGACACACCACCTCTGTAACTGTTTGGCCTGAAGAGCTTTTCACTGCTGGTGTAACTGATGCTGCGTGGGATTTTAGGAGACTTTGTTGTTTTCTGCCATTCTTGCTGTGTTCTCTCTCTCTCTCTCCCCCGATCTCTCTGTCTCTCTGCCATTCTCTCTGTCATTCTCTCTCTGTCTCTCTGCCATTCTCTCTCTCTCTACGTCATTTTCTCTCTTCCTGGGTCTACCTCTCTCTCTTTCCCGCTATGTCTCTTGCTCATTTCCCATTTCTTTCTCCTTGTTCTTCTCACCTTTCTTCTCTGTCACTATTTGAGAACGACACAAAACTGGCTGCTATTTTGTTTGAGAGAATAATGGAGTAAACAGAAGACTTTTGAAGCCTAATGTTGTCCTGCAGCCAAAAAACGTGGCCCACATCTTAATGAAACAATCGATCCAGCGGTGTCAGCTTAATGTTTGTCTTTCTCTCTCCGTTATAAGCAAGTTTCTTTTATTGAAAGTTAGATATTTCAGAAATGGAAACAGTTCGAAGACATATACCCACAGGCAGCTTTGTTTGGACGATGATTGTAGCAACAGTAGAATGTGTGATGGCTTGGTATTGGGTTGCTTTGTCTAATGATGTCAGTCTTGATTTGGAAGAAGTGATGACAAGTCCATTTTGAATATTTTTGTGAGAGATGGAAACTTTTAAAACTGGCTGGTAACTCTGTTTACATTTGTTTTGTCGTTGCTGTTGCTGTTGAATTGATTTGCTTTGTTGGTCTACTCATCAAACGCCAGTTTAGTCGGACAACAATCATTGTAGTTATCAAAGATAATTGGATCCCAAAGGTACTACTGTATAGAGAACTAAAGGGAAGATACTAACCAGGGAAGAGCACTAAAGCGATGGAAAATCAATCTTAGGCCAGGCTCATTAGCAGCAACATAAATGTCAATATATATGATGACATTGCCCGCAATAGAGCAACCTGGTGACAGCAGTATACACAAGGCAGAGTCGCATTTGAACAACAAAGATTGCTGCTATTTAACAGAAAAGAGCAGGAAGCAAAGAAGAAGGCCGCAGAATTCCTTTCTATGCAGTACATGCTAAAGGACATGTGCTCCAAGAAAGAACATTGGTTTAATATCCCACATGAAGACACTTACCAGAACTGACCACCAGTATGCCTACTCATTTGGAGGATCTATGGGAGAGTGTGAAATCAGGTTCTGTCTTGTGGTGTGTCTAGCATGTATATATATCTGTGTCTGTTGTTCTGTTTGTCTCCTCTGTTGTTTCTTTTGCCATGTTTGTCTGTCCATCGCTCGATAGATCTATGTATCTCTACACTTGTAATATACACACGTATACTAACATACAAACTCATACACACGCACACACACACCTCTCTCTCTATCTCTCTCTCTCTCTCACACACACACACACCCTCTCTCTCATTCTCTCTCTCTCTCTCACACACACACACACACACACTCGCACGCATACACAGAGGCACGTTTGCTGGCTTGCTTGCTTTGATATTTTATTGATAAAAAGCCTGTTCCAACCCTCTTGCCCAGGGGTACAACCCATTTTATAATAGTAACGTATCAGGGAGAAACATCAACTGAATGGAACACAAATAAACATGTGCAATGCAATCCAAGAGAAAAGGAAATATGAGAGAGAGAGAGAGAGGGAGGGAGAGAGAGAGGGAGGGAGAGAGAGGGAAGAGAGAGAGGGAGAGAGAAAGAGAGACAAAGATGGAAAGAGATAGACAGAGACAGAGACAGAGAGGCAGATATACAGAGAGAGGCGGAGAGAGACAGAAATCGAGAGAGAGAGACAAAGAGAGAGAGACAGAGAGAGAGAGAGACAAAGAGAGAGAGACCAGAGAGAGAAGAAGAGACAGAGAGAGAGAGAGAGAGAGACAGAGAGAGAGAGAGTTCAGACTTCAGATGGTTTATTGATAAAGGCCACAGCCCCTTAGAAGGGGGGGTGCACATAATTATGCATTCTCACAATCATATAAACATTAACCAGGCAATAACCATATTTCTAATTTGAAATATTTTGTACAAGTGCATAACAAATAAGCGAAAAGAAGATAAGATACAAACATCCTATTCATATTCGAGCCTTGCATCCGTTGGGTAGAATTAATTCCAAAAACTCAAGAAATTGCTGTCTCTCTAAATTTAAGCACTTTCTATAGAAATAAAGCTAAATTTCGAACAACTTTAGTAGAAGTCGATGACATCAATAAAGTAAATTTAAATAAGGAAGGTTCTCTATAATATTTTGAGCTTATGTATTTCTCATGAATAGAATGGAGTGCTGGACAACATAATACAAAATGTACTTCATCTTCTTTTGATATTTTGCAAAATGGACATAATAGATCACTATCACTATGTGCTTTGTATCTAAAATAATGAACTGTGATTTCTGATAAACCTAACCTAAATCGTATCATTGTATATTTTAGATGTCTGTCTCTAGATCTATCTCTAAATAAGGTTTCAAATCATGCATACCAGAAAAAGTACTGTATATATTGTACCTCTCACTATTTTGAGTATGTTCGTTCCATTCCTGCCACCTACAATCAATTAAACGTTGACGAAAAACACAAATGAACTGATTCAGTCTGCCAACATCTTGACAAAACCATACAACACCAAAACCACATTTAAACAAGCAAATACGTACATTGGATGCCCAGTTTTGCCTATCTTTAGCATCTAAATCATATAACATATTATATGCTTTTCGTGGAATTCTTTCATTTGCAATAATTTAAACCAATAACGAACACAATTAACTGCAGAGTTTATGTATATGGGATGGCGATTTATTTCACCATACACAAGGTCATTACGTGTTTGCATATTAATTCCTAGAAATTTTTTCAAGGCAAAAGTATGAACTGCTTCACAATGAATTGCAGCTTTACTTAATTCCCAAAGCTCAGACTCATATTGTGCAATAGGTTGTACCTGAGAATCAAATAATTTAACAAACACATCAAAAGAATTAATTTAACATTAAATAGGTACATCTTCTTCATAATGGAAAAGAAAACATTTGTAGCTCTGCTGGATAAATCTTTGCATGTTGCAACAAAACTCAAACGAGTAGAAAACAGTATTCCAAGATACTTATACACATTTACCACAGGCATTGCACTTCCACCATACATCCATCGTTCCCTTGCACCCAAGTACCCACCCTTTCTAAATAGTATGATATTACTTTTGACATATTGACCTTTAAATGAAGCACAGCTGCTGCGCGGTGCAGACTGTTTAACTGTATTTGGAGTCCAGTGACTGTTTCTGCTATCAAAACAACATCATCTGCCAGGAAAAGAATAAAGAATTCAAAAGCATCGCGAGACAGAACAGCACCGTGTCTTCCATTATTAATCACCTCTATCGCCATTCGTTTATAAAAAGAGGAAATAAAACTGGACTGCATGGATCACCGTGTTTCACTCCTGCAGTGCAGTTAAAATAGTCTGTAAGTTTAGCACCACATCGAACCCTGGATTTCACCTGATCATACATACTTCTGATACATCGATACAGTTTACCTTTTATATTGTTTTTGAGAAGAATAGGCCAAAGTATATTTCTGTTGATTGAATCAAACGCTTTCTCAAAGTCAATAAATACCACAAATAGTTTTCGATTATTGGCAAACTGTTTCTCTACAAGAGCTAAAAAAGTAAACATATGGTCAACAGTTGAGTATCCTTTTTTAAAACCAGCTTAATGGTCACCTGTGAAATTATTTTCTTCTATCCATTCTTGTAATCTATTGTTGATTATTATGCTAAATAGTTTACTACTTATGTCACTAATCAAAATTCCTCTATAATTATTGGGATTACTAATTTATCCTTTTTTAAAAAGTGGCAAGATAATAGATTGAACCAGTTTTGGCGTTATTCACCATTATCAAGTAAAATATCAAATAACTTTAAGAAAAACTGCATTACTCGCTCACATCAATTCTTAAACTGTTCACCTGTGATACCGTCTGGACCAGCAGCCTTCCGGTTTTTCAATTTCCTAATTGCAAATTGTACTTCCTCTTTTGATATTGGGCGGTTCATATAGCCATCACTCTCATCAACTATTATGTTCTCATTCTGTGTGTTTTCAATATTGATATCAGTTTCTAATAAAGCTTTGAAGTGGTGGAACCACATATCCATCGTGATATTACTTATAGGTTCTCTATTCTTCTTGAAGTCAATTTGTTAACTGTATTCCAGAATTCCTTTTGGCTTTTAATAGAGTGAACTAATTTGTCAACATATCGCCTTATTAAAATGCTCTTTCTTTTTTGTGAATTTCTATATTCACGTCTAGCAATTACGTATTTATTTTGATCTTCAGGTTTCTTTGAGCGGCGACTTGTTTTTAACAGTCTCCTTACATTTCTCCTTGCACACACATTCTTGATCAAACCAATCACCAGGTACTCTCTTACTGTTTAAGACTACACGTTTCTTCATACACTCAGCACTTTCTTTTATACAGTCATTAAACATATTCAGTGCCATATTCACGTTTGCATCTATCAAACTTATAGAATCATCAAATTTTCTACGGGTTTCATCTTGGCTTAATGCATCACGATACAGATGTACATATTCATCATTCCAAACGATTCTTTCGATGAGCTGTTCATGCCTTTCATGATCTATGTTTGAAGTATTTTCATTTGGAAAACAAATACAAGCTGTCCCAGGCAAATGGTCTGATTCAATTCGTTCAATGATAGACAATTCACACTGGTCATACACAAGCGCAAGAAGATCATTTGAAAATATAAAATAGTCAGTAACACTGTTTCCACTGTCAGAAATATATGTACTCCGACCTTCAAGATCACCTGTACACACACCATTCAAAATACATAGTTCTAAAGCACTACACAAATTCAGCAGTAATTTTCCATATTTATTTATGACTGTCTTCTGAACGTCGGTTAAAATTAAGCGATCGGCATTTGTCGTGCACATCAAAAACATCACTTGTATAGAAATCCCGAGAAATATTAGAAGTTCTGCTGTTAAGATCACCATTCAAAATAACATAAACGTCATTTGTTAACAAACTGTCAGTTAAACATTCTTCAAGTAAGCTTATGTCATTATCGAAACCAAAATGACCACAATAAGGGGAGCCCTCTGGAGGTACATAACAACAAACATACAATATATTCTTATCTGTTCCAAACAATTTTTTGTCGGTAAGAAACACACAAAAGTTACTATAATCAACATCAATAACTTTCACAAAGGGATTACATTCATTTTTACCAAACAAACCACCCCTCCCGATCACCTCCCTTGTTTAGATAATTTAATAGCTGGTTTACAGAAGATTTTGTATCCATTAAATGCGTTCGACTGACAGTCTTCCGTGAAAGTTTCAACTAAACAAATAAGATCAAAACTACAGATAAACGAAACAAAATCAGGGTCTGTAATTTTCGAAACTAAGCCATTGGCATTCCACAACAAAAATGTGAATGGATGCTCCTTGTTGACACTATATGTACATGGCTTATCTTTCACGTAGTCGCTCGTGCTGATATCTTTACAAGTTGGCCACACTGCCCTTGTTCATTTGGCATAATTCACGCGCGCCACTGATAGACACAGACGAGCGAACAACTGGCCATCATCCTATCTTCTTTCCTTCAATCCATCCTTACCATCAAGATAATATCTTTTACCATCGATTATCAGATGGTCGAAAACCATTGTTGCTCTTTTTCCATCCTTACGTGCTGTGTTTAGATGGGGTGTCAGTTTACTTCTAATTTCCCTTACATGTGTAGAAAAGTCTTCCCCCACAAAAACATTGGATCCTTTCAGTTTTCTTTTTCATTTCAGAATTTGGATTTTATCTTTGTAGAAACAACAACGTGCAATTATTGGAGAGTCAGGTTTTACATTCAATCGATGAACATGATCAAATTGTATGTCACCTGCTATCTCCAATTTGTCGGTGATGAGGTCCTGTATTTTACCTTCACACTGTTCATTTCTTTCATTCTGCCTTCTGTTCATACCATAAAAAAATAAGATTATTCCTTTTTGATCTGCCCTCAAGATCATCTGTTTTCCTCTCCAGTTCATCTACTTTTGCTAGTAACGCAGAATTAGTTTTCATCAGCTCTTCATTTTCGCTTCTAAGAAATCCCACCTCTTCTCTCAAATCTTTGACCCCACTCTGCAGTGTTGTATATTGTTCGCCAAGTTCCTTTACACTGTTGTCTAATTGACAAAACTTACTGTTCATTTTGGCGTTCATGTCATTCACTTGGGACGTCAGAGCACTGAGCATCCCCACCACGTCTGCCAGAGTCGGTTCCTGAGAAGGAGGGGGAAGAGGAGTCGCCTGGCCGCCACTGTCCGAAGGTCCTGTCATGCTGGTCCGACGTCCAACACTAGTCAACCTGGTCTGCCGTGTACTGTCCGCTCTGGAAGGTGCAGGACCGGGATTCTGTTCCACGTCACCGCATTGAAGCAAAAATCTTCCCCAGAAAGTCAGCGAGAGGAGCAATCCTACTATGACACCGTCTAGTCGACTTTTTGCTGTCATGGTGGCAATTCTCATGGCGGCTTTCTTGTTGGCCCTTTACAACATGAATGAGACATACACTGACTGGAACGTGTCACATGTCGCTCTAAAAGCCGGTTGCATCGACGGCATGGTTCTTTACGGTGCTTCTTGCAGAGTATTTTGATGCCACTCTCTATCAGTCCTGAGAAAATGGCGCGAACAGGGAGACGATGTGAAGCGTGCCTTTCGTTTATCGACACCTAGGTTGCGCCCCCCCGAGAGAGAGAGAGAGAGAGAGAGAGAGAGAGAGAGAGAGAGAGAGAGAGAGAGAGAGAGAGAGAGAGAGAGAGAGAGATATTACGAGTGATAAATAAAATGTTTGATGTAATCAAGTTACTCAAGTTAATTTCATTAGAGCTCGTCTGTATTCGTCTGAACAGCAAAACTGTTTGCTCAACCTGCATGTAATGATAAATAAATATGAAATTATCACTTGCATTGGCACAGTCCCTATAATTTTTTTTCTTGTATATTTTGATTCCAGAGTTTTGTGGTCTCAAGAAATTTGTCAGAGAATTGCTGTGCTTGAATGTTTGTGTTACCTTTTATTTTTGGAATTTTTTTTTCGTTTCAAAAGAACTGTTAACATGTCTTTGATATTTTTCTGGTTACAGTCAGGGACAGTTTTTGATAAAGTTATGGCGATGCATGACGATTTGAATGATAATCACGATGCTATGAAATTCCACTCTGGATTGAGACTACGTAATAGGGCTGTATTCAAAACTTCCTTTCATAATATATTATGAATCAGTAATGTTCCAGTGATACAGATACTTGGCGCATTAGTTAAAAAAATGAGCAACATGTTCATAGATGCGCAAGTGAAGTGGTTAAATTCTGACTGAATGGTCCCAGTGTTCCCAGTGATTCCATAGCTCGCTAAATTTTATACAGGATCCGGATGTGGCTGCAAAATCCCAAAATGATGTTATTAGGATTAATGGGAATCAAATCCACAACCTCTCAATCGGTAGTACATCACGTGAACCACTGCATAACGGCACCTTTTCATTCTGTTTTTTTTTTTCTGTTTGTGTTTTCCCCCGTGGTTTGTTGTTTTAGACATTAGATGCATTAAGATGCATGAGATTGGATTATTCCTTAGTAAGACAATTTCAGATTTAATTTTTTGACTGTTATATCTTCTTTCTATTGAATGTAGTATGTTGATTACGTTAGCTTTTTAATAATTTGCTCTTATTCTCCATGCTCCAACTAGGGTTTAAGTATGCATTAACCAATCAGCAATGAACACTGAGCACCAATTTCCTTTTTTGCATTTTTCTTTTCAAGTAAGTTAGTGCTTCGCATGCCCTGCTCATTGGTGTTTTTCTGTCTCTTTATTTTAGAACTTGTGATATAGTTTTCATAATCTACTGTCTGTATTTTGTCTATACATGGACATTTTGACATTTTCGTCGTATTTTTCCAACTTGGTATATTCTCTGTTTTTCTGTGGTATATTGTAAATGCACTGGTACGTGTATGTGCGTGTTATATGGTAACAATGACAACACGCACACGTACGCACACAAACAACAAACACCATTATTGTTGATACATTATATGTACGGTTTATCTAATATATATATATATATTTATTAATATAAATATACGTGATTTCTTTAATCCAAGCACACTCTTTTATATATGTACATAATTCAATTGCCATGCCTAGACGTATATACAAATGGACATACATGTGCACACACACACAAAAACTCACACACACACACGCACATATATATATATACATATATATATATATATATAATTATATAAAAAAATAAACATGTACATATGTTTGCATAAATACGTATATATATATATAAATACTTCTATGTATATACACATGTATGAATGAATATATATATATATAATATATATATATATATATATATATATGCATATATACATATTACTATAAATACACGTAATTTGTTCAATCCAAGCGCACTCTTTTATGTATGTACATAATTACCATACCCGGACGTATATACAAATGGACGTACATGTGCACACGCACACACACACGAGCACACATACATATATATATATATATATATATATATATATATATACACACACATACATAATATATATATATATATATATATATATATATATATACATACACACACACACACACACACATATATATATATATATATATATATATATATATATATATATATATTATATATATATATATAATATACACACATATATATATATAAACTCTCGGATAAAAACTAAATCTGTATGTGCAGTTGTCGTTAGGAGATAAATTGCCATACTCAGTATCATTTCAATTTTGTGTCTTTAGTTGTTCACCTCTCTCTCTCTCGCTCGCTCCTTTTCCCTCTCCCTCTGATCTCTCTCTCCTTTTCTCTCCCTCCTTTTTTCTCTCTCCCCCCTCTCTCTCTCCCTTTGTATTCCTCACACCCTTTGCATTCTACACTTCTTTTTCTTTCTGTGCTCCATCCTTGTCTCACGAATGATGCGTTCTCAAACACTTTGTTTTTGGTGTCAACCGACATTTTGTCAATACCAGATCCCCTTCAGTCTTGTGAAATTATTTTTTAACTTTCAGAACTATTCCACAGGAATTGTTTTATGTGTTTAATGAAACGACAGTTCGAAAGAATAAGAATTCATAATTAAAGGGGGAAAAACATACAAACACACACATAAAAAACCAACAACAACAAGAATCAAACAAAGAACACACTAAAATCATGTACAGACAGAAACACACACCCACACACAAACAATTACACACAAAATCACACATAACACGTTCACTGATGCCTCTACACACTCTCCCACAAACACACTCACTCAAACAGTCACACTCATACACACTCACGTCCACATAAAATCAATTGCTCTCTCTCTCTTCTTTCTCTGTGTATCTCTCTCTGTCTTCCCTTTATTCTCTCATACACATATACATGTGATCTAAACCCACAAATTAGGAAAGAAAACAATTAAAAAAAGAAGAGACAAATAAATAAGAACAATAAGAAAAAATAAACTATCCCGTAATACAAACAAACTAACAAAATGAATTAAAAAAATAATAAAAAGAAAAAAAGAACGAGAGGGGAGGAGGACAGAGGAGGAGGAGGAGAAGAAGAAAAATGAAGAAGATGATGAAGAGAAGAAGAAGAATGCGAAAAAGACGAATTGCGAAGAGAAGAAGTAGAAGAAGAAGAAGAATGCGAAAAAGAAAAAGGAGAGAAGGAAGAATTGCGAAGAAGAATGCGAAGAAGAAGAAGAATGCGAAGAAGAATGCGAAGAATGCGAAGAAGATGCGAAGAATGCGAAGAAGAAGAATGCGAGAAGAAGAATGCGAAGAAGAGAATTGCGAAGAAGAATGCGAAGAATTGCGAAGAAGAAGAATTGCGAAGAAGAAGAATGCGAAGAAGAGAAGAAGAATTGCGAAAAGAAGAATTGCGAAGAAGAAGAATGCGAAGAAGAAGAATGCGAAGAGAGAAGAATGCGAAGAGAATGCGAAAAGAATGCGAAGAATGCGAGAAGAAGAATGCGAAGAAGAAAATGCGAGAAGAGAATGCGAAGAAGAAGAAGAAGAATTGCGAGAAGAAGAATGCGAAGAAGAATGCGAAGAAGAAGAAAGAAGAATGCGAAGAAGAATGCGAAGAATGCGAAGAAGAAGAATGCGAAGAGAATGCGGAAGAAGAAGAAGAATGCGAAGAAGAAAAATGCGAGAGAAGAAGAAGAATGCGAGAAGAATGCGAAGAAGAAAGAATTGCGAAGAAGAAGAAGAAGAATTGCGAAGAAGAAGAAGAATGCGAAAAGAATGCGAAGAAGAAGAATGCGAAGAGAATAAGAATGCGAGAAGAAGAAGAAGAATGGAAGAGAGAAGATGCGAAAGAAGAATGCGACGAAGAAGAAGAATGCGAAAGAAGATGCGAAGAAAGAAGAATGCGAAAGAAGAAGAATGCGAGAAGAAGAAGCGAGAAGAAGAATGCGAAGAAGAAGAAAGAGAAGAAGAAGAAGAAGGAGAAGAAGAAGAGAAGAAGAAGAAGAAGAGAGGAGCCGGAGGAGAAGGACGTGTGGCACAAGAGGAGAGGCGGAGAATGCAACAGCTCAAAAACAACAATTACAAGAACAATGAAAAAAATGGGCAAACAAGACAAACCTAAGCAAGCAAGCATAACGATCTATTCACACACTAGAATAACATAAAAGTGCGGTTGTCTTCCGTTGAACACTAATGATCTCTTTAAAAAAAAACTTATTTTTCCGGTTACAAATATTGAACGAAACAATGAAGAAAGAAAAAATAAGAAAAAGAAAAAGAGAAAATGCTGAAGGCAGGAACTCTAAAAAGATAAAGAAATAAATAAACAAACAGCAAACAAAAAAGCAAACAACAAACAACAAAGTAAGTTATGCACGACACCAAGTCATTATATGTTTCTTAAGGATGTGCTGCTTCTGTCAGCGAGTATGATACTGTGTTTGTTTATTTGCTTGTTTGTTTGTTTCATATGAGTGAGTCAGTTTGGGTATCTTCATTTGCTGTCTGTCAGTGAAACCTACCTGTCATTTATTTCATCTGTATCCTAATTTTGTGTGTGTGTGTGTGTTGTGTGTGTGTGTGTGTGTGTGTGTGTGTGTGTGTGTGTGTGTGTGTGTCTTCTCTCTCTCTCTCTCTTTGTGTCTGTGTATGTGTGTGTTTGTAAGCGTGTGTCAGTGTGAATGTGTACGTATATGCAAAAATTGCAATGTGTGTGTGTGTGTGTGTGTGAGAGAGAGAGAGAGAGACAGACAGACAGACAGAAAGAGTGAGTGAGAGAGAGAGAGACAGACAGAGTGATTGGGAGAGAGAGAGAGAGATCATGAAAGAGAGATTAAAAGAGAGATTGACTGCAAAAGACAGAACAAACAAGAACAAGATGAAGAAACTATGTTCAGTTTTGAGAATAATGGCATGAACACGTTAACATTATTTTTCATCTAGATCTGGTCTATGGAGGGTTCGTAATAATGCAACTACAAGAGAAACTGAGTGGGAGAGGCAGGACGACAGAAATAAAAGACAGAAGAAGAAGAAGAAGAGGGAAGAAGAAGAAGAAGAGAGATAATGAGAGAGAAAGAGAGACAGAGACAGAGAGACAGTGAGAGAGAGAGAGTGAGACAGAGATAGATGGATGAATAGATAGATAGAAAGAAAGAAAGAGAGAGAGAGAGAGCATGAAAGATAAACAAAGAGAAAAAAGGAAGTAAGAAAGAGAGCGAGTGAGAGAGAGACAGAGAGAGAGAGACAGAGAGAGAGAGGGCATGAGACACACACACATGCAGAGAGAAAGAAACAGAGAGAGAGATGAAAGAGAGAGAGAGAGAGAGAGAGAGAGAGAGGGAGAGAGAGATAGAGAAAGAGAGATAGAGAGAGAAAGAGAGAGAGAGCATGAAAGAGAGAGGGAAAGAGACTGAAAGATAGAGAAAGAGAGAAAGAGAGAGAGAGGGAGAGAAAGACAGAGATACAGAGAGAGAGAAAAAGAGAGAGAGAAAGGAGAGAGGAAAAAGAGAGAGAGGGAAAGAAAGAGAGAGAGAAAGGGAGAAACAGAGAGAGAGAGAGACAGGGAGGGAGAAAGAGACTGAAAGATAGAGAAAGAGAGAGAGAGAGCGAGAGAGAAACAGAGAGAGAGGGAGAGAAGAGGAGAGCGAGAGAGAGAGAGAGAGCGAGAGAGAGAGAGAGGCGAGAGAGAGAGAGGAGAGAGAGAGAGAGAGAGCGAGACGAGAGAGAAACAGAGAGAGAGAGAGAGAGAGTGAGAGAGAGAAGAACAGTTTGATTCGGTCAGGTTTCTCGTGCTAATTTTGTTACAGAACTCATCAATATTTCTCTGAAGAGCAAAACTGTTTGCTCAACCTGCATGTAATGGCAATGATTATGAAATTATGACATGCATTGGCACAGACGCTGAGATATATTGGAGTTTTGTGTGAATGGATCGTTTTTGTGGCTTGAAAAGATTTTCCAGAGAATCGCTGAATCTGACTAGTTTTGTATCATCCTTTCTTGGTTCCTCTTTTCCTCATGTGTTTTTGTGTTTGCCTGTGTGTCTGCGTATAAGAGAGAGAGAGAAGAGAGAGAGAGAGAGAGAGGAAAAGAAGAGGAGAGAGAAAAGAGAAAGAAGAGAGAGGGGACAGAGAGAGAGAGAGGGACAGAGAGAGAGAGAGGGACAGAGGAGGAGAGAGAGAGAGGACAGGGTGAAAGAATGAGAAAAGAAAGGGACAGGAGAGAAAGAAAGAAAAGAAAGGGATGGAGAGAGAGAGGAGAAAGAGAGGGAGAGAGAGGCGAAGAGACGGGAGAAGAGTGAGAAAGAAAGAAGAGGAGAGAGGAAGAGAGAGAGACAGAGAGAGCGAGAAAGAGACAGGAGAAAGAGAGGAGAGGGGGGGAGAAAGAGAGGAAAGAAAGGAAAGAGATAGAGAAAGAAAAGAGAGAGGAGAGGAGAGAAGAGAGAAAGAGAGAGAGTTGGTGTGTGTGCATGGCTGAATGTTTCTTCCTTCTGCTCTCTCCCTGTCTTTGTCTCTCCTCACACTCATCTCATTTTCTTTCTGTGTTCCTTTTTATCCAAAATGCAATCCATTTAGAATGTGTGTGTGTGTGTGTGTGTGTGTGTGTGTGTGTGCGTGTGCGTGCGTGCGTGTGTTTTTCCTCCATCTTCCATTGTTTTATAGTATCTTTTCCCTTCCTACCTTTTTTTCGTTCTTTCTTCGCTTCCGTTCCTTCTCAGACAAAAGCCATGCAATCAGACACTCTGAATGTTTTTGATATGAGCTGAACTATGGGCAGTATGCAGTTATCTTCTGTCGTGTGTAAAATCCAATTTTATCCACTTGAAAATTCCTCCAGGACATCATTTGCTTGATTTGTTTTCTTTGTTTGTTCGTATGGAGATGCAGACAGATTTAAATGATAGAAAGGAAAGAAATACAACACGAATTTAAATCCATTCTAACAATCTACTGTTTATACAGAAGTTGTACAGAAAATCCACAGTTTGTATTTTTCACGTTTAGTTTGACCTTGAAGAGAGTTTGGTTTAAGTATACGGTCCACGAGCCTTCCCTGTTTCTGGTCCACTCTCCTGGAACAAACTTCCTCTCTCAGTCCGTCAGCAAGCTACTTTTGTCTCCTTCAAGTCCGCTCTCAAAACTCACCTTTTCTCCTCTGCATGAAATCCTGACCTCACTCATCCCCCTCTGTAGCCTATCTCCGCTCGGAGTGGAATCACATTGTAATATATATTTGTATATAATATGCTCTCTATAATTTTCCATTGCTTTTATTCTTTTTCCCCATTTATAGCCATGTGTGAGTGTGTGTGTGCGTGTGTGTGCGCGAGTGCGTATGTGTATGTTCAGCGCTTAGATTTGATTTCTATCAAGATTTTGCGCTATATAAATATTGTAATTATTATTATTATTATAAATGTGACCTCCCACCATGAAATCAGTCTTAATAGCACTAGGAGCTGAAAAGGTGACTGAGGGTCTATCTGGGGTGTTTTGACTTTTCTCAAAATTGATTTCTGCAGACTATAATCTATCCCCCCCCAGAATTTTTTTTCTTGAAAAAATATTATTAATCAATTTAAAATGGTATTTTAATGCACTGATCGCAGCAGAAAGAACGCAACTTCCTACCAAAAGTACCTATTTTTGACTCTTATTATGAACCGTAACCTGTACAGTACCCGCACATGTAACATACTGACGAAAAGCTCTTTGGTGCACCTTTCAGATATGACAGCGAAAATTAGAAACAAACTGGATCAAAGCCATCAAATAAAGAAATTTAAGGAAAATGTGTAGGAGAGCCCACACAAAAACTTTAGAGGCTGTTTTCTCAAAATGGCCGTCAGACAACTTAATGACTTTAAACATACATAACTTCTACATTTTTTTGAGTACAAGCTTTATTCAAGTACCAAAATAATCAGCAGAGTGTACACTTTCCAGTGATATGTATATCTCAAAATGCTCAAAATGCTAGTTAAGACTGATTTCGTGCTGGCAGGTCACAAATAGACGTGTATCAGGAATAATGGTAGAAGGTATAACAGCGAAATCAGATTTCAAATCTTCTCAGAAATAAACGAAAAATGCTGTTCACACATCATCATGATAATGATGATGATGCCTACTCATTCGTTCGATCAATGGGAGAGACCATCATCATCATTATTATGCACATGTGTACGTGCTGTGGACTCAGCTGTGAAAGAAGGGATCATTCTGATTGTCGTTATGGTCATTGTTCAAGTTTTGTAGACAGCACTGCGTGTGTACATAGTTCTTAGGTCTGGTTGATCACTGGATAAATGGTGACAATGTACATTCCTGTCAAACATTTTCTTTGCAAAAAGAAAACGGTACTATCGAGTTTATTACCACCGCTATCTTATTCTGAGAGCAGACAAGTTGCTGTGACTTTACGCACCTTTATGTCCTGTTGTCATGGTCACCAGGGTTTCATTTCACAACAGAAATGAGCAGCATGACGGTTATGCCAGTGAAGTGAGGTAAAAAAAAAAACACCAACAACTGACAAACAACAACAACAAACAAAAAAAAAACAAAGAAAACAAACCAAAAAAAATGAAAGGAACCAAAAGAAAAAGAAACAAAAAAGGAACGAAGGAAAGGCAGAAGGCAGGACACAAATAAAAAGGAACAAGAAGACAGAACAGGACACATAAAAGAAACGAACGAAGAAACACAGGTTAAAAAAATGACGTATGACGAAATAAGAAAAAACTGAACAAAACAGATTTTATTTCCACTTTTTATTCTTGCGATGTATTTTGTTGTCTTTTGTTTAGAATGATTAACACACAGTTTTCATTCCCTGATGTCTCTTTGATGGCAGGAACGAACGGAAGAAATACACACACAAAAAAAGAAAAAAAGAAAAATGATGAGAAAACCTTTTTTTCCCTTCAAACTGTTATACGGCCAGTACTGAACTGTTTTTGACACAGAAAAGGACAGGATGTGAGCATGTGGAAAAACAAACGAAAAGAATATAAGGAAGAAATGATGACTGAAGAAAAAGAAAGACGGAGTTTAATTTATAAACAAAAATATGGCGATTGATTTTGTTTCCTCGAGAGATTTGCTTTTTTCTGTGAAGTTTTGTATCACTTTATGTTTTTTTTTCCCTTTTCGCTGCCAATCTTCTGCCTGGCTTTTGTGCCATTACCTTCATGCTGTTCATTTTGGCTCCCAACACAACTTGAAACTCACCAAAACTGAGAAAACCATGAGAGCAGACATGAAGGGCCACAGAATCGGGAACAATTTTGTCACAGCGCTGTATTGATGAACATGGCAATGGTAGTAATGATGCTGTGTAGTGTTTTATTTCAGATTGAGACTATATGACAAGACTGTTACTCAGCACTTATAACAACGAATCTGGGTTTAATCAAGTTCAAGAGAGACAGACACCTGTGGCGTTGGTCAGAAAAATTTGAGCAGCGCTCTCAGTGACGTAATTGTGAAGTGGAGCTTGGAGTTTGGAAGTTGTTCACGAAGGATTCATCCCACTGAGGCAATTCCATATGCGCTCCACTCAAAACTGCCAACTATTATTCGACAGACTCCTGGAGCCTGGGCAAAAAACCTATACACTGGCAAGATCCTAAAATGGGGATAAGGGGAGGGAGAGACAAAGGACTCATTAAACACTAAGATGACACGACCAGACATCAAAATTTTAAGGTGAGTAGCGAACAGGGCATTTTTCAATATTGCAGGATGAGATGCACGTCAGAAATAGCCAGCAGAATCGGCCAAGCCAAAACAGCATTCAAGAAGACGTAAAGCATTCTAACCAACAAATGCCTATCAATTAACATCAGGAAGAGAGTTCTTGAATGTTATACAGAACCGATAATGTTGTACGGTTGTGAGGCGTGGACAACCAACACGCAAAGCGAGAACAAGATTGATTCAGCCGAGAAGAATGTTGAGAGATCCATGGACAGCAAGGAAAAACAAACGACAGTCTTGATGGAGGCAGACACAAGAAGATCATTCATTAGGAAAAAGACAGGCAACATTTATAGGCCATTTTATGAGGAAGGGGAATTAAAGCACCTGGTCACAACAGGAAAGCTGGAGGGAAAGACAACACCAGGTAGACCCAGGGATAAAATATTGGGCGGACTTGCAGGGTGGCTGAGGACACAGAGGGTGGAAGATGTACTTGCAGCGACAAGGGATATATGCATGTAGAGGGCCATGATCGCCAACGCCATGCGGCAGGGCACATGATGATGATGATGATGAGATTGAATCGAGATATTGAGCAGATCTTGAGTCAACTGGCCTATCAAAAGAACAAGTCAACCGCCTTTAAGGTGGATGAGACTCGACTATATAGTCCCAGTCTTACTAACAAGCCCACAGAGCGTTCAGGTCTGGGTAGGGGCCCACTGAGACTGAAAAAAAAACGGACAATCATTCTTTTGAGGGATGATGCATATGTTTAGTTTAGTTTCCACTTGTTTGCGTGCCTGTCAGTCTGTCTGTTTATCTGTCCGTCTGTCCCAATCTTACCAATAAGCCAATAGAGCACCCAGGTCTGGGTAGGGGCCGACTGGGACTGACAAAACTGACAATGAATCTTTTTGGGGATGAGATTCTTTGTTTTAGTTTCCACTTGTTTGTGCCTGTCCATATGGCTGTCTATCTGTCCTTTATCTGTTCCTGTCTTACCAACAAGCCCATAGAGCACTCAGTTCCGGGTAGTGGCCGATTCGGACTGAAAAAACTGACAATGAATGGGTTTTTTTTTAAAGATATTTCTTTGTTTAGTTTAGCTTCCATTTGTTTGTGTGCCTGTCCACCTGTCTGTTTATCTGTCTTTTATCTGTCCCAGTTTTACCAACAAGTCCATAGAGCACTCAGTTGTAGGTAGCGGCCAAATGGGATTGGAAAAGCTGACAATCTATTTGGGGTTGGGGTGATTGATTGTTTGGTTTAGTTTCCATTAGTTTGCGCGCCTGTCAATCTGTCTGTTTATCTCTTTGTCTGTTGTGTTGGCTGTCTAGGTATTCAAAAAGGCAAGAAGACGGACAGTCTCTCCAATGTATGCCAAAGCATATGCCGCGTCTGTGTGTTTTTGTGAGTGTTTGCTTATGTGCGTGCGTACGTGCTCATATCCATGGAAATGGAATCTGTGTGGATACACAAAATGTTGCTCACGCTTACACACGACTGTTTAGTTCTCTGTCGCTGTCTGTCTGCATCTCTCTCTGTCTCTCTGCCTCCGTTTCTCTCTCTCTTTCTTTGCCTCCGTTTCTCTCTCTCTTTCTCTGCCTCCGTTTGTCTCTCCCTGCCTTTGTTTGTCTATCTGTCTGTCTCTCACTCACTCTCAGTTTGTGTGTGTGTGTTCGTTCGTTGCTTGATTTAACGTCTTTTCACTATAAGTGATATATATATATATATATATATATATTATAGTGTGTGTGTGTGTGTGTGTGTGTGTGTGTGTGTGTGGAGAGAGAGAGTGTGTGTGTGTGTATTGTGTGTGTGTGCGTATGTGTGCGTGCGTGCGTGCGTGTGGGGTTATGTGTGTGCGTGCGTGCGTGTGTGAATTTGTGTGTGTGTGTGTGTGTGAATGTGTTTGTGTGTGTGTGTGTGTGTGTGTGTGCACGTGCACGATCATCGTGTGTGCATGGATATCTCCGTTTCATTCTGCCTTTTTTTCTCCTTCTTAATGAATCATCAGAGCTGGCTTTCTTCATGTAATACTGCAATATCGGCCTTGCGCGCTGTCTCCTGAAATGTTTTCTCCCCTAACTTAGAGGAATTCGTCCAAATTTAGCTAATACGTTCATCCAATTCATTGTGATTTTTTTCGTGTTTCTCTCATTGGCATTTCGCAGAACTGCTTGTGCTCGTATTACCATGTGCAGTTTCCTTAGATATGAGTATCGATTGTTCCATTTTGTTTCTTTTTTCCCCCATTGCAGGCTTTTCGTGTTAAGGACAAATGATTGTACATGTTCGACTCTTAACATTTCCATTCCGTTTTCTTTCTTTTTTTGTTTATTTACTTTAAAAGTGACAAGAATCGTTAACATTGATGTTTACAGTGTATAGAGTACTTTTTGATATTAATCAACGTTGTAGTAGTCATTTCTGACAGTCTTTATTATTGTACTATCAAAAAACAGGATATTCCAGCCAATTAATATTATCGACTTCCCATCCCCACACACCCCTAACCTGCCTTAAAATAGTCAAGTTGTATGAATATTTCAATTTTTGGTATAACTCTTTGGATTCATCTATGCAAGAGTGATGACTTCATGGTAAATTTGAAGAAGAAAAAAAAGCTGGAAAGCGATCAGAAATGTAGACTAAAACATTTTTTTTGAGAAGCATTTGTTTTGAAAGAAGAGGAAGCGTTTGTTACTTGTTTGAAGTTTAACTTCCTATCTGTATGTGTCTGTGTGTGTCTGTGTGTGTGTGTGTGAGAGAGAGAGAGAGAGAGGGAGACAGACAGACAGCGAGAGAGAGAGAGAGAGAGAGAGAGAGAGAGAGAGAGACAGAAGAGAGAAAGAGACAGGGAGACAAAGAGAGAGATAGAGACAGAGAGAGAAAAAGAGACAAAGATAGAGACAGAGAGACAGACAGATATACAAAGAGACAGCCAGAGAGAGAGAGAGAGAGAGAGAGGGACAAAGACACAGAGACAGACAGATGGATAGACAGAGACAGACAGACAGACAGATGGATAGACAGAGCGAGAGACAGAAAGAGAGAGAGAGAGAGAGAAACAGGGA
>CM060310.1:26311502-26324002 GCA_030674185.1 Monoplex corrugatus
TGTTTATGGAAAGCAAGATATATAACAGAGTTTTCATTATCATGGATGTTGGAAGTATAGGGAACGTTTCTTGGATTGATACGAACACACACACACACACACACACACACACACACACACACACACACACACACACACACACACACACACACACACAAAAGATAATAAGTGGCTGGGTTTGAAATTGTTATGAATTTGTCTTATTTAGTTTGTTCTGTCCTCCGTTCTTCCTCTCCTTTTTTTCTGTCTGATTCTCTCAGCTTACCTTCCAAAATGTCTCATTTCTATTACCAGTATCAGTTTTAAGTTTTGATCTTGAATGTTGTTTCTAGATCAGAAAAACTTGCATCCTGATGTTAAAAAAATTGTTGTGATTTTTTCCATTCCATGACTGTCAAGTTCTAAGGCAAAGGAGAGCTCTTTTATTCGTTCATGGTCCCATGGCCGGGTTAGACATGTTTGGTGCATGTTGTGTGGTTATGTCTCAGGGTTTGTCGTCACCCCACCTTGCTATTCGGCTTGTAAGCATGGAAAATGATGACTGGGTCTGAATAGGTCATGCAGCACGTGAACAGCGTCTGTGTCTGTGACACACACACACAGACACACACACAGACGCACGCACACACACACACACGCACACACACCATTCGCTTTGTGTGGTATCGGGGGCTGGGAAGTGATTGTCTGAACAGTGGTGAGGTAATGTAGCTCTGGACCCAGGACCCTCAGGTGTTTCGTGTTCACTTTCCCCAAATTTCCCACTGGCAAACATCAACAGGTCATTGTTTCTGATAATGGCGTTATCCTCATCGGCTTTCTGGGGGCTCAAACCACAACCGCCAGTGTTGCTACGGGCAAACGCTGGACCAATTAATTACCGAGCAGAAACAGAAGGAGACACTTATGCAGACTGTTTCAATGACTGAGATACCAAATGACAAACGCTATCAAGTCGTCTTCCTTTCAGATGTCCACGCTGTTCTCCAAGCTCTAGTGCATGACCAGCTTTTACACCTGGCCAAGACCTTCCAACAAATCTGAAGATCCAGATAAGTGGTCCTCCTGTGGATCTCTGCCCATTGTTGGGTACCTGGATATGAGAGGGTAGATGAACTGGCCAAATGAAAAAACAAACAAACAAAAAACCACCAAAAAAAAAAAAAAATTAAATCAAGCCAAACCAAGCCAAACAAAAACAAAAACGGAAAGACCAAGCAGATAGCAATGTCAACTACTACATCGAAGAACAGAAGAGGAAAGAACTGAAGAGCGCAGCAAGTGGTCTAATAAGGCTTTGCGCCGATCACAACCGGCTCAAGGTATACATAAACCGCACAAGGTCGAGCACAAACTATTGCCGTCACTAATTTCTACACATAAACCCGCACAAGTTCGAGTGCAAACTATTGCCCTCACTAACCTCTATACATGAACCGCACAAGGTCGAGCACAAACAATCACCCTCAATAACTTCTATGCATGAACCGCACAAGGTCGAGCACAAACTATCGCCCTCACTGACTTCCCCCTGCTGCCAAGAGCACCAGACAGCTGAACACAGACTGCATGATACCACCTCAAGTAAATGAAGCGGCAGATGTGGCTCACACCAACTCTGTTGACCATTAAGATCTATGACATCTTACTGGCAATGAGGAAAAGCACGGCCATGTTCCATAGCCAGATATGGCCTGACCATGTAGGTAACGAAGGACAGAAGAAGAGATGGAAAATTGTTTCTGCTGATGCTTGTGTGAAAGTGGAAGATAGGATGATCATGGGTGGAGAGTGGAAATACTAGGGGACGTTTCTTGAATCATTACGCTTGCACAAGTGGTTGGTCTTGGTTGGAACATTCGTGGTTTTAGCTTGGTTGGTTTGTACTCTCTCTCTCTCTTTCTTTCTCTGTCTTTCTTTCCCTCTCTCTTTCTGTGTCTTTCTTTCTCTCTCTCCTTTTTTTCTTTCTCTCTCTGTTTCAGTCTTTATTTTTTTCTCTCTCTCTTTAAGTCTTTCTTTCTGTCTGTTTGTTTCTCTTTCTTTCTCTACCTCCCTCTTTCTTTCTCTCTTTCTTTCTCTACCTCTCTCTGTTTCTTTCTTTCTTTCTATCTCTGTTTCTTTCTTTCCTTATTTTTCTCTCTCTCTTTCTCTCCCTTCCCTTTTTCTCTTTCTTTCTGTCTCCCTTTCTTTCTTTCTCTTTCTCTGTCACTATCTGTTTGTTTGCCCTTTTTCTCTTTCTTTCTCTCTCCCTTTCTTTCTTTCTCTTTCTCTGTCACTATCTGTTTGTTTGCCTGTCTGTCTCTCCCTCTCTCTCTTCTTCCCTTCCTTCCCCCCAATTCCTCCTCCTTCTGCTCCCCCATTATCTTCTCCTCTTTATCCTCCTCCTCTCCGTCCTTTTCCATCTTCAAGTTATACATTCAATAACAATTTGCTTTTCGTTCCGAAATGTTTATCGTATATCGTCGGATCAGGCTGGTCCCACCTATTCAGAATGTTTCTCATGCTTGTTTGTGTATTCTGAGTTTGGATACTTTTTCAAACACTCTCCTCCTGGAAAACGTGGAAGGCTAGTTGTTTCTGATGATGATGTTTGCTTTACGGTTGTATCAAAGGAGGAGGCTTGCTGTTCAAGTTCCTTTTGTGATGGGACGATACGAAGGTAGGTGATGATAGTTTTGAATCACTACAAGTGTCAACAGAAATGGCTGGGGATGAAACTTTCTTGTTTGCTTTGCTCTCCTTTTGAGTTTTTTTCTGTATATTCTCTCTCTCTCTCTCTCTCTGTCTGTCTGTCTCTCTCTATCTCCCTTCTCCCTTTCCCGTCCTCCCCCTTCTCTCAGAGCAGACAGGACGTTAACTTCTTAAACTTCTAACAAGCATTTCCTCTTTTTTTTTTATAAAGCTTTTCAAACATTTTAGTGTATACTTCTGGTTGTTTTCAAGTTTATTTTTTCTTAAAACTTACCAAGAAGTAATCACTCCCAGATCTCTCTGTCCTGTCTTTCTGTATGTCTGTCTGTCTGTGTCTCTTCCTCTCTCTCCCTCTCTGTGTGTCTGTCTGTCTCTGTCTGTCTGTCTCCCTCCCTTCTCCCTCCCTCCGCCTTCTCTCAGAGCAGACAGGACGTTAAACTTCAAACAAGTAACAGGCATCCCCTCTCCTTTAAAAAAAAAACTTTTCAAATATTTTAGTGTGTATTTCTGGTCGTTTTCAAGCCTATTTCGACTTAAAAATTACCTAGAAGTAATCACTCCCAGATCTATCTGTCCTCTCTTTCTGTCTGTCTCCCTTTCTCTCTCTCTCTACCCTCTGTGTGTGTGTGTGTCTCTCTCTCTCTCTCTTTCTCTCCCTTCCTCCCTCCCTCTCTCTCTTTCTCTCCTTCTCTTTATCGGCATGTCTGTCAAGTGGGGAAATGACGGACTTCAAACTGCTGGAGGATCCTGTATTTGATCCACCTAAACATATCTACCATGTGGGTAAAGGGTGGAGATTTTTACGGTTTTCCAGGCCAATGCCTAAATCCCTTCGTGTTTATACACGTGCAGAATATAAAAAAAAAAATGCTCGCCAAAGATCCTGTAAGTCATACCAGTGGCTGGCTTATGGAAACATTAAAACACTCAAGATGCAAGCAATGGCAAACATGAAAAATGGTTCTCAGCTAATAGCTTTTCCCGTTGTCATTTTCATATCTCTCTCTCTTTCTCTCTCTCTCTCTCAGTCTTTCTCTCCCTCTCTCTCTGTCTGTTTCTCTCTGTCTCCGTCTCTCTTTGTGTGTGTGTCTCTCTCTGTCTATCTGTCTCTCCATCTCCCCTCTCTCACAGACCGATACCATCAGAACAGATTGTGGACCCAAAACCGTATTTCCACTCAGACAGGGCCAGAGATCTCTGACATGATACACTCAAGTTGTCTTTGCTGTCCAAAGACTGCTGTGTGTGTGTGAAGTGTGTAGAACTTCTGATGTTCTGGTGGTAGGGACCTGTCAGTTTATAACTGAGCACAGGCTGTACAAAGACACGTAAGGATATGTGCACACGTATACATGCACACGCACACACACATATGTATGCACGCACACAACACAGACTACACTTTCCCCTATTTCTAAATAGGGTCAGTCAGTAATTCACAGTTTGTGGCCTGGAGACCACACACACACATCATAAGGTGTCTTGCTGCATGGCGTTGGCGATCATGGACTTCCATCTGTCTCTATCTCTTGTTGCCTCAAGCATCTCTGCCACCCTCTTTGTCCTCAGCTATTCTGCAAGTCCGTCTAGTATCTTCTTCCTGGATCTACCTGGTGCTCTCTTCCCCTCCAGCTCTCCCGTTGTGACCAGGTGCTCCAATTCCCCATTCCTCATAAAATGGCCTATAAATGTTGCCTGTCTTTTCCTAATCTTCCTTATGAATGATCTTCTTGTGTCTGCCTCCATCAAGACTGTCTCGTTCGTTTTCTTTGCTGTCCATGGAACTCTTAACATTCTTCTTAGAAACCACATCTCGGCTGCCTCAATCTTGTTTTGGCTTTGCTTTTTGACTGTCCACGGCCTCACAACCGTATAACAGTATTGGTTCTATAAACATTTAAGAACTCTCTTCCTGATGTTAATTGAAGGCATTTGTTGGCAAGATTGCTTTTCATCCTCTTGAATGCGGTTTTGGCGTGGCCGATTCTGCTGACTCTTTCTGATATGCATCTGCCGTCTGATGAAATGATCGTTCCCAGGTGTTTAAACTTATCAACCTGTGTCAAGGTTGTGCCTTTGCTGTTATTTTGCATGAGGGGATTTCGTGTTTTTTACTGATCACCATGACTTCAGTCTTCCTGCTAGTTTAGTTCCAACTCTTTACCTTTGCTTTCTATTTCTAGTATATTCACAAGGTTTTGTAGGTCCCTTTCATTTTCTGCAATTAGCACGGTGTCATCTGCGTACCGAATGTTATTTTCCCTCCAACCTTTAATCCAGGGTCTTCCTCTAGGTTTCTCATGATGTTTTCGCTGTAAAGTTTATCTCTCTCTGTCTTTGTTCTTTCTCGTTGTGTTTCATCCTAGACATACACTTTTTCCCCCAGGCCACAATGACACTTCTCCGAACATGTGCAGTCAGCCAAAATGAAGTAGGTCTTCCTCAACGCCAAGCCAGGGCTCGTTGACAACTCTGTTTGTTCACTGATGTTATGTGCAGTGTGCATTGATTTATAGACAGATAAACTTACGCACCAAACTTCACACAGCTTCGAACTATAATACAGACAACGGTGTCTTTTGAAGACAAAGACAATGTGAGTGTATCCAGACAAAAAGGTTTATGAACCTGTCTAGGATGAAACAAAACTTGTAGTACAAAGGGGTGGTGTAGGTGTAGGGCCTATGTTATGTATACATCTTCTCTCCATTGTTGCTGTGCTTCCTGTATACTCCAAACGGGGCAGATACTAATTCACAGCTGCGTGGATTGTAGAACTACTCACGCAAAAGTTTTGTCAGGGCACAGTCACACCAGACAAAATCGATCAGTTAGACTGAATGTTCCCCTGCACTATCTAGGAATGTTGTGTCTATTGACAAATCTGTTTTCATACTAATGCTGTGCAGCTTGTGTGTCGATTGATTGATAAACTGATATGAGGGTACACATCAAACATCACACAGTTATGAACTGTACACACATAAAGAAAGAGGTCTTTTGAGAACTAAGACCGTTTGAAAGCCCCCTAACTATTATGAAACAAGGTTTGGAGACACAAGCTTATATTCCAGTATCGCTCTGAGAATGAAATGGTGGTGGAGATGTGAGGAACAAACAGATAAGGCGGTGATGGTGTAGGTAATGTCATGGACACATGTGAGAGTATGTGTTCGTATGACAATTATATCAGTGAGGGGGCTAACTAGACAGCACAGAAAAAAGTGAACACTGTGAGTTTCAGTGCAAGGATATGTTAGTGTCCGTTGGTTCTCTCAAGATCTCAGGGTCCCAGGAAAGTAAAAAGGTAGAGATCTCAAATTCTCTCTGAGACAGCAGTATGTCCCTCTCAGTGCCGGAATATGCGAATGTCCTTTGGTACTCTCATTATCTCAGGGTTCTAAGGCACTTAGCAGAGACATCAATTTCTCTCTGAGCCAACATTATGTCCATTTTCTCTCCATTGTTGTTGTACTTCCCCTAAACCCTAAACAGGGTCAGATACTAATTCACAGCTAGCTGTGTGAACTGAACAACACACACACACACGGACACATGCACAAACACACACACGCTCTTGCACACTCACTCACTCTTTCTTTCTCTCTCTCTATCACACACACACACACACACACACGCGCGCGCGCGCGCACACACACACTCACACATACTCACACGCACACACGTAAACACACTGGCAGTCATGCCTACACACGCACACACACACACGCACACACAATCCACTCATGTAGGAAGAGAATTCACGTACACGCACAGACGCACATGCACACACACACACAGATACAGACACACACATACGCACTCACAGACACAGAGATAGACACACACACACACACGCACGCACACAGACACACTCATACACACACACACAAACTCACACACACAAACACATAATAATTCCCCACGCAACAATTAACCCTGCAAACTTGGGCAATCACACTGAAAGCTAGAAGCTCTTCCTCAATACCATTTAATGGCTCATGTGTCCACTGACAAATCTGTTCGCTCACTAACGTTGTGTGCAGCGTGTTTTGATTGATGGACTGAGATGAGCGTACACATCAAACTTCACACAACACCAACTCACACACAGAGAAACTGATCTTTTGAAGACAAAGACAACGTGAATATCCACTGACACAGGTTTGCGACCCTGTCTGGGATAAAACAGGTTTGCAGCCACCAGCGTTCTCACTGGTATTGCTCTGAGAATGAAGTGGTGGTTCTCACTGGTATTGCTCTGAGAACGAAGTGGTGGTAGAGTGGATACGGTGGTGGGGTAAATGAGGGGAAGAGAAAGTGAGAGAGAGAGATGTTGGGGATAAGGTGAGTGTGGTATAAGGGGGTTTGTGTGTGTGTGTGTGCTTGTGAGTGTGTGTGTGCGAGTGAATTTGTGCACCTCTGTGTGTGTGTGTGCGTGTGTGTGTGTGTGCATGTGTGCGCGCGTGTGTGAGCATGTGTGCCAGTGTGTACATGTGGACGTGTGTGACGTATACTCATCTGTTCATTTGTTTGTCATGAGAACCCGATTGTGTTCATGCGTTCATGTATGCGTGTGCTTGTATATGTTTGCTATGTGCAGACATGCTCATGCAAGTACGCACACACACACACACACACGCATGCACACACTCATACACACACACGTGCTCACACACACACTCATACACCCAGACAAAGACACACACACACACGAACACACGTTTCCCACGCAACAATTAACCCCACACACTCGGGCAATCACACTGAAAGCTAGAAGCTCTTCTTCAACATCACTTAATGGCTCATGTGTCCACTGATAAATCTGTTCGCTCACTAACGTTGTGTGCAGCGTGTTTTGATTGATGGACTAAGATCAACGTACACATCAAACTTCACACAACACCGACTCACACACTGAGAAACTGATCTTTTGAAGACAAAGACAACGTGAATATCTATTGACACAGGTTTGCGACCCTGTCTGGGATAAAACAGGTTTGCAGCCACCAGCGTTCTCACTGGTATTGCTCTGAGAACAAAAGTGGTGGTTCTCACTGGTATTGCTCTGAGAACAAAAGTGGTGGTTCTCACTGGTATTGCTCTGAGAACAAAAGTGGTGGTTCTCACTGGTATTGCTCTGAGAACAAAAGTGGTGGTTCTCACTGGTATTGCTTTGAGAACGAAAGTGGTGGTAGTGTGAATAGGGAGTGGGTTAAATGAGGAAGAGAGACAGACAGACAGACAGAGAGGTAGAGAGATGTTGGGGATAAGGTGGGTGTGGTATAAGGGGGTTTGTGTGAGTGTGCTTGTGAGTGTGTGTGTGTGTGTGTGTGAATTTGTGCACTTGTGTGTGTGTGTGTGTGTGTGTGTGTGCGTGTGCATGTGTGCGCACGTGTGAGCATGTGTGCCAGTGTGTACATCTATGTGTGTATGTGTGTGCATGTGTACGCGTGTGACGTATACTCATTTGTTCATTTGTTTGTCATGAGAACCCGATTGTGTTCATGCGTTCATGTATCTGTTTGCTTGCATATGTTTGCTATGCGCAGACATGCTCACGCACATACGCACGCACACACACACACACAACACACAAGCATGCACACACACACTCGTACACACACACACTCATACACCCAGACAAAGACACACAGTACATGTAATTCCCCACGCAACAATTAACCCTGCAAACTTGGGCAATCACACTGAAAGCTGGAAGCTCTTCTTAACATGTCATTTAATGGCTCATGTGCCCACTGATAAATCTGTTCGCTCACTAACGTTGTGTGCAGCGTGTTTTGATGGATGGACTAAGATCAACGTACACATCAAACTTCACACAACACCAACTCACACACAGACAAACTGGTCTTTTGAAGACAAAGACAACGTGAATATCCACTGACACAGGTTTGCGACCCTGTCTGGGATAAAAGGTTTGCAGCCACAGCGTTCTCACTGGTATTGCTCTGAGAACGAAGATGTGGTAGAGTGGATAGGGAGGGAGGTAGGGTAAGTGAGGAAGGAGAGGCGAGAGAGAGAGAGAGAGAGAGAGAGAGAGAGAGGAGATAGAGAGGTAGAGAGAGAGAGAGAGATGTTGGGGATAAGATGGGTGTGGAGGCATAAGCAAAAAAATAGATGGATAGAGGTGAGAGTGTGTTCCAAAGTGTGTGTGTGTGTGTTGATAAGGGGGTTTGTGTGTGTGTGTGTTTGTGTGTGTGTGTGTGATTAGTGCATGTGTGTGTGTGTGTGTGTGCGGTGTGTGTGTGTGTGCGAGTTGTGTTGTGTGTGTGCGAGTGTGTGTGCGTGTACATGTGTGCACGCGTGTGAGCATGTATGCCAGTGTCTACATCTATGTGTGTATGTGTGTGCATGTGTATGTTTGTAACGCATACTCATTTCTTTATTGTTTGTCATGAGAACCCGAGTGTGTTTGCAGCCTTCAATGTTCTCACTGGTATTGCTCTGAGAACGAAGTGTGGTAGAGTGGATAGGGCAGTGGGGTAAATGAGGGTAAGAAATGGGGAGAGAAGAGAGAGAGGAGAGAGAGAGAGAGAGAGACAGACAGACAGACAGAGACAGAGACTGAGACTGAGAGAAACAGAGAGAGACTTAAAGAACAGACACAGAGACATAGACATCAGAACAGACAAAGAACGAGAGAAAGAGAGAGACGAGAAGACAGACAGAAAGAGAAAGAAGAAGAGAGAAAGAGAAAGAGAGAGGGAACATAGGTGGAGACACTGCACTAACTCTATCCATTATTCTAAACCCGTTCCCAGTCTCTCGCATCGTGTTGTGTGTTTTGTGTGTTGTGTGTGTGTGTGTGTGTGGTGTGTGTGTTGTGTGTGTTTTTGTGGTGTGTGTGTGTGGTGTGAGTGTCTGTGTGTGTGGTGGTGTTGTGTGTTTTGGGTGTTGTGTGGTGTGTGTGTGTGTGAGTGTGTGGTGTGTGTGTGTGTGTGTGTTGTGTGGTGTGTTGTGTGTGGTGTGTGTGTGTGTGTGTGTGTGTGTGTGTGTGTGTGTGTGTGTGGTGTGCGTGCGTTGTGTTGGTGTGTGGGTGTGCGTGTGTGTGTGTACTGTGTGCATATGTGTGTGTGTGTATGTGTATATGTATCTCTCTCTCACTCTCTCTCGCTCTTCTCTCTCTGTGCATTAGAGCCCCTCCCACCATCCTACATAACCACCTTATCTCTCTTAACATCACAAGGGAAAGAAGCTCACTAGATCCAAAGACACGACTTCAATTTCAACTCTATGAAATCTTTGGCCCCTTGTTATTGCACTGAGACATAGCAACCAGGCTGAGAGTCAAAATTACATCAGCTTTTCACTGCTGGTAGGCGTTGGGACACTCAGTTTTGGATGTGGTTTCTGGTTGTTTGGAACGGAACATTGAGTCTATCTGTGCGTGTGAAAGAGAAGTTATGATGTTAGTCTGATAGCCTATGGCGCGCGCGCGCGCACACACACACACACACACGCAAGCACCCACACACACACAAAAAACAAAGAAAACCACACACACACACACGCACGTACACACACACACGCACGTACCCACACATCTACCTATCTATCTGTCTATATATCTATCTATCTGCCTATATCTACCTATCTATCTATCTCTATACATACAAACCCATACATACACATGCACGCACACATGTGCGTAGACACACATGCGCATTTGTGCGCTTGTGTGCTTCTATTTGTCTATCAATGATTGTCTAAAATCCTAATTTAAGTGTGTATAATGATACAGTCATGTTGAACCGTATTTGAATCTGAAAAGATCAATATCAATATTTTTTTTGAAAATGGTTTTGATTTGTTTATTGGAGACTGAAGACTGTGGAATTCACCGTAATTTTTGCAAAGTGGTTGTAGTACTGAGTCCATGGATATCAACACATTTTGGTGGTAGATAATACTGTATGAGTCTGAGAAATTAATGAAGCTGATTCTGTTTGTTCAGAAGTTGTTGATTGTTAGTCTTATATAAATCCAAAAACGATGGTACTAGAGGAGCACATACACATGAGTGCAGAAAAAGCATGCATGCACACACGCAGGCACACACACAATGACACCATACACACACACAGACGCGCGCACACACACTATCTCTGTTCTCTCTCTTCTGTCTCTCTTCTCTCTCTCCCCCCTTTTTGTCTCTCTCTTTCTCAAACAGAATCCTTCTCTTCTTCTCTCATCCCTGAGACGAAGACATACACACTTCATCATTACCTCCTCCACACTGACAAAAAGCTTGATCCTAATGTAAACAATGGCCTCCAGAGAAACAAATTGGATGAACCCCTCCATATTCATCTTTCCACATTTTTCCACAATTTTTTTCTTGTTCTCTATCGATCAGATTTTTTTTCTGGGATGCATGTATGCGTGTTGTTTTGCCCTTCGGCAGTATGTTGCTGCACAGATTGCACACTCCATCACTGGTAGGAGTGCCTGTTGGCTGTTTTTATGTTCCTATAAGCCACAAACAAAAGAGATAGTCTCGATGGAGGCGGACACAAGACGATCATTGATAAGGAAGATTAGGAACAGACAAGCGACATTTACAGGCCATTTCATGAGGAAAGGGGAATTAGAGCACCTGGTCACAACAGGAAAGCTGAAGGAAAGAGAACACCAGGTAGACCCAGGGAGAAAATATTCGACGGATTTGCAGGGTGGCTGAGGACAGAGAGGATGGAAGATGTACTTGCAGCGACAATGATCGCCAACGCCATGCAGCAGGGCACATTGATGATGACGATTATGATGATAAGCCACTGAATACTGACAGGACTTACAGGATCGTTCATCTGCATATTTGATGTTCTGCATGCGTATATACACGAGGGTGCCTTAGGCACAAACAAGTTTACACACACTGTGACTTGAGAGATATGGAAAAATCTCAATCCTTTCATCATCAAGTGCCCTGCCACATGGCGTTGGCAATCACGGCTCTCCATATGTATATCCCTTGCTGCTGCAAGCACATCTTCCACCTTCTCTGTCCTCAGCCACCCTGCGAGTCTGTCCAATATTTTATCCCTGGGTTTACCTGGTGCTCTCTTTCCCTCCAGCTTTCCAGTTGTGACCATGTGCTCTAATTCCCCTTTCCTCAAAAAATGGCCTATAAATGTTGCCTGTCTTTTCCTAATCTTCCTTACGAATGATCTTCTCGTGTCTGCCTCCATCAAGCCTGTCTTGTTTGTTTTCTTTGCTGTCCATGGAACTCACAACATTCTTCTTAGAAACCACATCTCAGCTGCCTCAATCTTTTTCCGGCTTTGCTAGTTGACAGTCCACGCCTAACAACGTACAACATTATCGATTCCATGTAACATTCATGGAATTTTTTTCATGTACTGATTCTAGAGATATCCTTTACAACAAAAATAATATTATTTTCGGTAGTCCAGCTGATTCTCAGATCCCCTGTTGGCAAATTGTTATGAAGAGTTAATTAACTGTTGTCTGTTATTGATTGATACTGTTAACTTAATGTTCTGAATTCTTAATTGTAATTGTTCCTCTTCTTACATTCAAACTATCACTACCCCTTCCCATCCCCGTCCCCCACCTTTTTTTGTTTTTTGTTTTGCTCCCTGTGTATGCGTGTGTGTGTGTGTGTGTGTGTGTGTGTGTGTGTGTGTGTGTGTATGTGTGCGTGTATGTGTGCGTGTGTGTGTGTGTGTGTGTGTGTATGTGTGCGTGTGTGTGTGTGTGTGTGTGTGTGTGTGTGTGTGTGTGTGTGTATGTGTGCGTGTATGTGTGTGTGAGTTTGTGTGTGT
>CM060310.1:26329002-26404002 GCA_030674185.1 Monoplex corrugatus
TGTTGTGAAATGATGAGGCATGATACACAATATTTGAATCTGAAAAGACTGATGCCATTTTTTGTCAGACGATGAGTTTGGTGTATTTATTGTAGACTTTTGATGTCAAATCAATAAAGAATTAGTAATTGATTGTAGAATTGAGCCCAAAGACTTGAACAAGACTTCGTGGCAGACCATAGTCTAGAAATCTGAGGAAATAGTATTGTTGGTTCTTAGTTATAATATGTTTGTAGGATTGAAAACTGTTGATTTGTTGGTCTTAAGAGTCTACATAAGTCTGAAAATATGCTAGACTAATGCCCACACGCATATGGACGCAAGCATACATGATGCAGGCTGGCACACACACCTATATGCTCGATAACACAAGCATCCTTCTTTCTTTCTTCAGACCAAGGCATACAAAATATGTCATTGCTGCCTCCATCCTGACGACCAGCTTGATCCTAACTTATGAAATACTTCCAGAAACAGACTGGACAAACCTCTCTTTATTCGTTTTTTCTACACATCTTAGTATTTTTCTCTAAGTCATTAGTGATCAGATTATTCTCAGAGGTGTGTGTGTGTGTTGAAATTGTGTTTCCCACAGGCAGTATGTTGCTGCACAGTGTTATACACCATCATTAGTTAGCATACATACTGGGTACCGGGTACTGGTATTTCTATGAGTCGTCAGACACTGCCATGACTTCTGGGATCTTTGATGCGCATATTGAAGTTCTGCAGGCATATGCACACAATGATGTTTTAGGCAGTGACAGGTCTGCAGCACATTGCGACCTGGGAGATCAGGAAAATCGCAAACCTTTTTAGTTATTGTTATTTTTATTTAAAGCCCAACCGACTGCATAGAACCATATCAGGGCTATAACCATTTCAAAACACACAATAATTCAACAGGGGAAAAAAAAGGAAAAGAAAGTGAAGTACACACATCAATGCATATGCCCACATAATCCAAGGATATGCTCCTGGCATTGACCACTCCATCCAATGTATCTCAAAGGGAATAAAACTACATACCTGAATACAAATTTGAAAACAACTAAAGACACTAAAAACATAAAAAGGGCCTGAATTACCTAAAATTACTTCTACATATCTCATTTCTCTACAGCCAAAATGTACTTGATACGTGTACCCAATTAGTAATCCTGAGAGAAAGTACGTAAGACTTTATCGAACACATACAAGGGAGAAAAAGATAGGAATACATGAAAGAAAACAAAGCAACAAAGCTGAAACAAAAAGAATCACAGAAGAGAGGAAATTTCCAGCACAGAACTTCCAGAAGGTGGGGATATTGAAAGAGCCCCCAGCATCCCCACAGGGAGATCTCAAACCTTTAGCCACCAAACAGAAGGTACCAAGCAGGATGAAACCTACACTTTTTCAACTGGAAGTCTGACCTCTTACTCACCTCACTATCGTGCATGTCGTTTTACACTTCAATCTCTCTCCTCCTCCTTCTCCCAACCCCCCTCTTTCTCTTCTGCATCTTTTTATGTATCCTCATGGGTGAGAATTCTGACAAATAAAATCTCACCCCTCACGCCCCGTAAACCTGGTGGCCATTAAGGAAGTGCGTGGCTGCAGCTATCACATCATTACTTTTACCGTCTTCTCACGTATTGCTTCCGTTCTGCCCATAAAGCTGGTGACTCCTTTAGTAAAATAACACCATGGGGAAAAAGTTCATTTCCATCATTATGTTTGTTTGGCCGTACGTTTTCTATGGTTCATTAATCGTTTGTTTGGCCTGCACGTTTCAATGAGTCATACACAGCATGATTGGTGCCTGTGGCTCAGTGTTTAAGGCACTGTTCTTCAATAGGATGTTGTGGTCAATGTTTAGTAACAGTAGGGTTAAATTATGAATTTTGCCCACCTGGTGGTTTAAAAAAGGAATTTTGCCCAACTGATTGGGTAAAAGTAGAACTGTTTATAAGCCTGAGGGTAAAATAGAATATTGCCCACCTGATGGGTAAAATAGAATTTTACCCCACTGATGGATAAATAGGAATTTTTACCCACCTGATGTGTAAAAGCAGGAATTTGCCTACCTAATGGGTAAAAGTAGGAATTTTGCCCACCTAATGGTAAAAGTAGGAATTTTGCTCACCTAATGGGTAAAAGGAATATTGCCTACCTAATGGGTAAAAGTAGGAATTTTGCCCACCTGATGGGTAAAATAGGAATATTGCCCACCCGATGGGTAAAAATAGGAATATAGCCCACGCTGATGGGTAAAAGAAGTAATTTTGCCCACCTGATGGGTAAAATAGGAACATTGCCCACATGATAGGTAAAATAAGAATATTGCCCACCTAATGGATAAAATAGGAATATTGCCCATCTGATGGGTACAATAGGAATTTTGCCCACCTGATGTGTAAAAGTGGGATTTTTTCCACATCTGATGGGTAAAATAGGAATATCGCCAAATCTCTTAGTTCGACAAAAATGCAGACTTGCTAGTGTCTGAACTCTCTACGTGTGTATATACACAATTAGAGATCACTTTGCACTTTTAAAGATTTAGGTAAGTCATGTCAGTGTTCAGTAACCCAGCATGTGTATCCCCCAACCTGGAATATGAAATGAAAATTGCAATAAAACATATGAAAGACATCACCAGCGAAACGCACACACACACACACACACACGCGCGCACATACACAGACAGACAGACACACACATGTGCTCACTTTACGTACACACATGTAAATTACAAACAACACGCGCACACACACACACACGCGCGCGCGCACACACACACACACACACATGCGCGCGCACATACACAGACAGACAGAGACACCACATGTGCACAATACAATACAACATAACACACACACACACACACACACACACCACACACAAATATGTGCAACTGAATAGAAAAACATGATAAGTAACGAAGTGACACCGTCCACACTGTCATAGAAAGTTTATCTAAACTCAATCAGCAGCAGCAACAACAGCAATATCATCATCATTAACAACAACAGCAATAGCAACAATAGCAGCACCACTATCACCAAAGACAATATTTTTATCATCAATTCTACTGTCAGTATCCAACCCCTTTCCAAACCATTAATTGAATTCCATTGTCATAGACATAAAGCACTGCTAAGTTAAACCGAGCACAAAAAAAAAAAAGAAAACGATGCCAAAGAGAACAGATTCAGGTGATCCTGGTAAACTAAAAGCAGGAAAGCAAGAAAAGAATCATACAGACAATGGCAATGGCAATGACAATGACACTAATACTTTATTTTCCAGTCGTTGGAAGTTATCAGGAGAAAGCCATTTTTCAAAACTTGTCATTTCAAATCTACACACCGGCATAGAAAAAAAATATATCAGTAAAACAGTGAAATACAATACACAGGGAAAAAACAGCACGTTGTCGTTAAAGAAAGCTAAAAGGAAAAACGTACATAACAAAGCATTCATTAACTTATGTGTGTGTGTGTGTGTGTGAGTGTGTGTGTGAGTGTGTGTGTGAGTGTGTGTGTGAGTTGTGTGTGTGAGTGCGTGAGTGAGTGTATGTGTGTGTATGTGTGTGCGTACAGTATGTTGTGTGTTGTGTGTGTGTTGTGTGTGTGTGTGTGAGGTGTGTGTGTGTGAGGTGTGTGTGTGTGTGTGTGTGTGTGTGCATGTGAATGTGTGTGTAGGGGTGTGTGTGCATTTGTGAGTATGTGTATATGTGCGTGTGTGTGTGAGAAAGCAGGAAGAGAAAACGTGTGTGTGTGTGTGTGTGTGTGTGTGTGTGTGTGTGTGTGTGTGTGTGTGTGTGTGTGTGTGTGTGTGTGTGTGTTGCATGTGAATATGTGTCTAGCGATGTATGTGTGCGTGTGTGTGAGAAAGAGGGCAGAGAAAACGTGTGTGGTGTGTGTGTGTGTGTTGTGTGTTTGTATGTGTGTGAGGAGAGAGAAAGAGAGAGAGAGAGAGAAGGAAAGAGAGAGAGAGAGAGAGAGAGAGAGAAGGAAAAGAGAGAGAGAGAGAGAAAGAATGAAAGAAAGAAATAAAGAAATAAAGAGAGAAATACAGAGAATAGAAAGAGAAATGGGACGGTCGGATCGGGCAAAATGGATATAGTGATGGAGGTAGTAACGGAAAAGGGTGGAGGGGGGGGGGGTCATATTACGGTAATGCTGGCCGAATTGGTTTCGAATCCATTATCACGCTAGATGCAAATGACACAACTGATGCGAAATGTGCAACTTTCCTCGACACTACTTTTATTTTTTAAGGTGTAACAGAACCAGGATACCCACACGCACACGCGCGGCCTACACACGCGAACGCAATCGTAAGCACTAACACATAGTATATACTCATCGCTGCACGTGAGCATGCATAAAAACCATGTACGGCATGCTTTCACACGCACATAGATATGCAGAAATGTAGTTTTTTACCTTGCATTAAGAAAATGAAATGGGCAACGCTACAGCCGTTTTTCAGACTAATGCCTGTTATATTGTGTTTTGGGAGAATGAATGTTTCTTGTTTGTTTGTTTGTGCTTGTTTTTTTTGCTTCGTTTTGTTTTGTTTTTGTCTTATTGCTATAATTGCCACATGGAATTATTTAGAAAACAGAAAATGAGCACGGAAAAAGAGGACAACCCCATATGTGCTCGCTAATTGCTAAAGAAAAAGGAGAAAACTTCATTGGAACAAACTTTTATTATTTCTTTTCCCTGTCCTTTTTTTTCTTATGATATGGAATATCAAGGGTCTTCCAATGAGCTGGGGGGGGGGGGGGGGGGAGAGAGACAGACACACAGAGATAGAGAGAGACAAAGACAGACACACAGAGACAAAGAGAGAGAGAATGTGTGTGAGAGAGTATGTGTGCACTGCACAACACATACACACATGTGCAATAATCTTTCTTCCATTATTCTCCAACACACTCAGTATCTCTTACAAAACTACTCATTAAAACCAAAGATCCAGTCTCCATTCCATGTGCGTGTGTGTGTTGTGTGTGTGTGTGTGTGTGTGTGTGTGTGTGGTGTGTGTGCGTGTGTGTGGTGTGTGTGTGTGTGTGTGTGTGCGTGCGTTTGTGTGTGTGTTTATGTTTATATGTATACATATATGTGTGCAAACGCATTAAAGCCCTTCCCACCATCCTACATACTCTCTACATCCCTGTTATTATCAGAATGGAAAGATCAAGCTCACCAGAACGAAAGACACACAACTCCAATTTCAACTCAAGAAAATCTTTGGCCCGATGTAATTGCATTGTGACATAGCTACCAGGCTGAGAGTCAACATTACATCAACTTTCCTGCTGTGTGGGGTGTTTGGGTCACTCAGCCTTTGCTGTGGGTTGTGGTGGTGTAGATTAGAACAGGAGTGTGGTCAGTGTATATTGTAGTGATTCTTTTTGATATTCCAATGCGATATCTATGTATTTATGTATCTATGTATCTGTGTATCTCTATCTATCTATCTACTTATCTATCTATCCATCCATCTCTCTCTATCTATCTATCCATTTATCTATCTATTTGTCTGACTGTCTGTCTGTCTATATATCTATCTATCTATCTGTCTGTCTATATAGAACCAATACTGTTGTACGGATGCGAGGCATGGACAGTCAACAAACAAAGCCAGAACAAGATTGAGGCAGCCGAGATGTGGTTTCTAAGAAGAATGTTGAGGGTTCCATGGACAGCAAAGAAAACAAACGAGACAGTCTTGATGGAGGCAGACACAAGTAGATCACTCATAAGGAAGATTAGCAAAAGACAGGCAACATTTATAGGCCATTTTATGAGGAAGGGGGATTTGGACCACCTGGTCACAACGGGAAAACTGGAGGGAAAGAGAGCACCGGGTAGACCCAGGGAGAAAATGCTGGACGGACTTGCAGAGTGGCTGGGGACGGGGAGGTTGTGGGAGATGCTAGGGGCAACGAGAGATAGAGGCAGATGGAAGTCCATGATCGCCAACGCCATGCGGCAGGGCACCTGATGATGATAATCTGTCTGTCTGTCTGTTTATCTACATATCTGTCTGTCTGTCGGTCTATCTGTGTATATGTCTGTATATTTGTATATGTAGCATATGTATATATTTCTATCATAAACCTTGATCATAGTTCATGTTGTGAAATGAAGGCGTGATACACAATATTTGAATCTGAAAAGACTGATGCCATTTTTTGTCAGACAATGAGTTTGGTGTATTTATTGTAGACTTCCGACTGTTAAATCAATAATAGAATTAGTACATTGATTGTAGAATTGAGCCCACAGACTTGAACAAGACTTTGATGGTAGACCATAGTCTAGAAAACTGAGGAAATAGTATTGTTCGTTCTTAGTTATATGTTTGAAGGATTGAAAACTGTTAATTTGTTGGTCTAGAGTCTATATAAATCAGAAAATGATGCTAAGAGAAATGCCCACACGCATATGGACGCAAACATACATGCATGCAGGCAGGCATATGTATATACATATATACATACAACACACACCACACATACACGTGTATATATATATATATATATATATATATATATATATATATAACATATAATATAGTATGAAACACTATAGAATAAAATAGAATAGAATAGACACACACATACAGAGAGAGAGAGAGAGAGAGAGAGAGAGAGAGAGAGAAGAGAGAAGAGAAAGAGAGAGAAAGAGAAATAGAGAGAAAGAAAGAAAGAGAGAGAGAGAGAGAAAGAAAGAAAGAAAGTCAGAGAGAGAGAGGAATTACTCTTTTCTGACCTATGTCTTTCCTACGTTTCCCTCAAAGAATCACAACTGCTGTAACTCTTTGATTTCTTTGTGCATTATATCTTATACTATTGATTTAGTGATGTCTTTTTTTTAGTATTCTTAGTTTAATATTGATATGTCGATCAGCGATGGCACTTTTGAAAAAATAGCCATTTTACCGAACAACTTCTACCATTGGGAGATGTAATACCGTTGTCACTGTCCTTGTTATTGTCTCTGCTTCCTTCTCTCTCTCTCTCTCTCTCTCTCTCTCTGTCGGTCTCTCTCTTTCTCTCTTGCTTTTAAGTCAATCACCAACACCACCTGCATCATTTTGCCTTGGCATCCCTTTGTTCTGTTTTTGTTCCAAAGGAATTCAGTCAATGACTTGGAATGAGACTGCATACAAACACGTGGGCTGATGATGGAAATACCGTATTTAAGGAAAAAGAGGTTGCTATTGTAGTTATGTTGTTGTTGTTGGTGGTGGTGGTGGTGGTGGTGGTAGTGACCATAGTCATACATTCGACTATTGACCAATCATTTCTTCAAAATGAACTTAATACAAAATGTGCAGTTAAAAAAAAGGACATAACGATCACAGTAAATTCTTGGATGGTGCTAACTTACTAAAGGAGTTACGGGCCTTACAAGAAGACAAGAAGCAATACGTAAAAAGACGCAGAAAATTATCACGTGATCGGCCACCAGCCACGCACTTCCTTAATGACCACGAAGTTTACAGAGTGTGAGTGGTGAGATTTCATTTGTCAGAACTCTCGCCTATGAAGATACATAAAAAAAGTAAGTGGAGATAGGGGGAGGACAAGGCACAGGGACAAGGAGTAACAGAAGAGAGAGGCTGACGTGTGGAACCACAGGCACGATAGTGAGGTGGGTAAGACATCAGAATTTTCATTAAGCGTCTGGGTTTGATTCTGCTTGGTACCTCCTGCCTGGTGGGTAAAGGGTTATGAAGTTCCTTATCCCCCTCCCCCCCTCCCGCGCCCCTCCGACTCGTGTATACATACATACAGAACGTCAAACATGCCTGTAAAGCGTGACATAATGATTCAGCCATCCGCCTGCAAATAACTTAACTCGACGTTCTAGGGTTCGTTCGCCACTGAACTTAACTTTTCTCCTCAGTTTGACTGGAAAATCAAACTGAACGTTAGTCCTTAGGAGGGAAACAAAAAAAACAACCCGGACTTGTATGCCTTTTGGCCCGCGCACGCTAAAGATCCCATGACAGCTAAAGATTATGAAGAGCACGGCATTCGCCTGGATGTCCTGGTATAAAACATTGGCGAGATAGGTTGATTTCCAAGGTCCCTCCTCCTGAGGGACAGAGAGAGAGACACAGACAGAGAGAGAGAGAGAGAGGTTGATTTCCAAGGTCCCTCTTCCTGAGGGATAGAGAGAGACAGAGAGAGAGAGAGAGAGAGAGAGACAGAGAGGGGCAGAGAGAGAGAGAGAGAGACATAGAGGGAGAATGAGAGGCAGAGAGACAGAGACAGGAAGAGACATAGAGAGACAGAGACAGTAAGAGACAGAGAGAGAGAGAGACGAAGAGAGTGAGAGTGAGAGAAAGAGAGAAAGAGAGAGAGAGAGAAAGAGATACATATACAGTTGGAACAAGAGAAAGAAAGAGCGACAGAGAGACAGAGATAGAAACAGAGACAGAGAGAGAAAAAAGTGAGAGTGAGAGAGAGAAAGAGAGAAAGAGAAAGAGAGAGAAAAAGAGAGAGAGAAAGTGTGTGCGTGTGCGTGTGTGTGTGTGTGTGGAAACACTGTATTTAAGAGAAAAAGAGGTTGCTCTTGTAATTGTTTTGTTGTTGTTGATGGTGGTGGTGGTGGTGGTAGTGATCAGAGTCATACATTCGACTATTGACCAATCATGTCTTCAAAATGAACTTAATACAAAACGTGCAGTTAAAAAAGAAGTATATTCTTGGATGGTGCTAACTCACTAAAGGAGTTACGGGCCTTACAAGAAGACAAGAAGAAAATACGCAAGAAGACGCAGAAAATAATCACGTGATCGGCTACCAGCCACGCACTTCCTTAATGACCACGAAGTTTACAGAGTGTGAGTGGTGAGATTTCATTTGTCAGAACTCTCGCCTATGAAGATACATAAAAAAAGTAAGTGGAGATAGGGGGAGGACAAGGCACAGGGACAAGGAGTAACAGAAGAGAGAGGCTGACGTGTGGAACCACAGGCACGATAGTGAGGTGGGTAAGACATCAGAATTTTCATTAAGCGTCTGGGTTTGATTCTGCTTGGTACCTCCTGCCTGGTGGGTAAAGGGTTATGAAGTTCCTTATCCCCCTCCCCCCCTCCCGCGCCCCTCCGACTCGTGTATACATACATACAGAACGTCAAACATGCCTGTAAAGCGTGACATAATGATTCAGCCATCCGCCTGCAAATAACTTAACTCGACGTTCTAGGGTTCGTTCGCCACTGAACTTAACTTTTCTCCTCAGTTTGACTGGAAAATCAAACTGAACGTTAGTCCTTAGGAGGGAAACAAAAAAAACAACCCGGACTTGTATGCCTTTTGGCCCGCGCACGCTAAAGATCCCATGACAGCTAAAGATTATGAAGAGCACGGCATTCGCCTGGATGTCCTGGTATAAAACATTGGCGAGATAGGTTGATTTCCAAGGTCCCTCCTCCTGAGGGACAGAGAGAGAGACACAGACAGAGAGAGAGAGAGAGAGGTTGATTTCCAAGGTCCCTCTTCCTGAGGGATAGAGAGAGACAGAGAGAGAGAGAGAGAGAGAGAGACAGAGAGGGGCAGAGAGAGAGAGAGAGAGACATAGAGGGAGAATGAGAGGCAGAGAGACAGAGACAGGAAGAGACATAGAGAGACAGAGACAGTAAGAGACAGAGAGAGAGAGAGACGAAGAGAGTGAGAGTGAGAGAAAGAGAGAAAGAGAGAGAGAGAGAAAGAGATACATATACAGTTGGAACAAGAGAAAGAAAGAGCGACAGAGAGACAGAGATAGAAACAGAGACAGAGAGAGAAAAAAGTGAGAGTGAGAGAGAGAAAGAGAGAAAGAGAAAGAGAGAAAAAGAGAGAGAGAAAGTGTGTGCGTGTGCGTGTGTGTGTGTGTGTGGAAACACTGTATTTAAGAGAAAAAGAGGTTGCTCTTGTAATTGTTTTGTTGTTGTTGATGGTGGTGGTGGTGGTGGTAGTGATCAGAGTCATACATTCGACTATTGACCAATCATGTCTTCAAAATGAACTTAATACAAAACGTGCAGTTAAAAAAGAAGTATATTCTTGGATGGTGCTAACTCACTAAAGGAGTTACGGGCCTTACAAGAAGACAAGAAGAAAATACGCAAGAAGACGCAGAAAATAATCACGTGATCGGCTACCAGCCACGCACTTCCTTAATGACCACGAAGTTTACAGAGTGTGAGTGGTGAGATTTCATTTGTCAGAACTCTCGCCTATGAAGACACGTAAAAAGAGTAAATGGAGGTAGGGGACAAAAAGTAATAGGAGAGAAAGGCTGACGTGTGGAACCACAGGCACGATAAGTGAGGTGAGTAAGACATCAGAATTTTCATTAAGCGTCTGGGTTTGATTCCGCTTGGTACCTCCTGCCTGGTGGGTAAAGGGTTATGAAGTTCCTTGTCCCCCTCCCCCCCCCCTCCCGCGCCCCTCCGTCTCGTGTATACATACATACAGAACGTCAAACATGCCTGTAAAGCGTGACATAATGATTCAGCCATCCGCCTGCAAATAACTTAACTCGACGTTCTAGGGTTCGTTCGCCATTGAACTAAACTTTTCTCCTCAGTTTGACTGGAAAATCAAACTGAACGTTAGTCCTTCGGAAGGAAACAAAAAAAAAAACCCGGACTTGTATCCCTTTTGGCCTGCGCACGCTAAAGATCCCATGACAGCTAAAGATTATGATGAGCACGGCATTCGCCTGGATGTCCTGGTATAAAACATTGGCGAGATAGGTTGATTTCCAAGGTATGACTCTGATCACTACCACCACCACCACCACCACCACCACCAACAAAACAATTACAAGAGCAACCTCTTTTTCTCTTAAACACAGTATTTCCATCATCAACCGTCGAGAGAGACAGAGACAGAGAGAGAGAGAGAGAGGTTGATTTCCAAGGTCCCTCTTCCTGAGGGACAGAGAGAGACAGAGAGAGAGAGAGAGAGAGAGAGAGAGAGAAAGAGAGAGAGAGAAAAGAGATACATATACAGAGAGAGAGAGAGAGAGAGAGAAAAGAGAGAGAGAGAAAGAGATACATATACAGAGACAGAGAGAGACAGAGAGAGAGAGAGAGAGACAGACAGACAGACAGAGAGGGAGAATGAGAGGCAGAGAGACAGAGACAGAGACAGGAAGAGACAGAGAGAGACAGAGACAGGAAGAGACAGAGAGAGAGAGAGAGAGACGAAGAGAGTGAGAGTGAGAGAAAGAGAGAGAGAGAGAAAGAGATACATATACAGATGGAACAAGAGAAAGAAAGAGCGACAGAGAGACAGATAGAAACAGAGTGAGAGAGAGAAAGAGAAAGAGAGAGAGAAAGAGAGAGAGAAAAAATGTGTGCGTGTGCGTGTGTGTGTGTGTCCCAATGCCAGTTACGCTCTCTCCAATGAACTCAATAGAAAACGTACGGCGAAACAAACATAATGATGGAAATGAACTTTTTTTCCCATGGTGCTACTTTACTAAAGGAGTCACCAGTTTTACGAAGCAGAACGGAAGCAATATGTGAGAAGACGGTAAAAGTAATGACATGATCAGCCGCCAGCCACGCACTTCCTTAATGGCCACCAGGTTTACGGGGCGTGAGGGGTGAGACTTCATTTAGCAGAACTCACACCCATGAGGATACATAAAAAGATGCAGCAGAGGAAGAGGGGATTGGGAGAAGAATGAGGAGGAGGAAAAAGAGGTGTAAAACGACGTGCGCGATAGTGTGGTGGGTAAGTGGTCAGACTTCCAGTTGAATAGTCTGGGTTTGTTCCTGCTTTATACCTTTTGCTTGGTATAATAATATACAGGTTTGAGATCCCCCGGTGAGGATGCCAGAGACTCTTTTAGTATAAATAGTATTCCCACCTTCTGTAAACTCTGTACTAGAAATTTCTTTTTTTATGTTATTCTTTTTGGTTCTGCGTTGTTACTTTACTTTCTCTCATATTTTCCTTTCATTTTCTGCCTTATATGTGTTTGATAAAGTCTTAAGTACGTTTTTCGCAGGTAATTGGGTACATGTATCAAGTAGTCGTGGCTCTAGGGAAATGAGATATGTGGAAGCAATTTTAGGTAATTTAGGGCCTTTTTGTACCTGTGTTAGTGTCCTTAGTTATTTTTAAATTTGTATTCAGTTTTTTAAATCCCCTGTGAAATAAATTGGACAGAGTGGTCATTGTCAGGGGCATCTTCTTAGATTATGTGTGCAAATGCATTCATATGTGTACTTCATTTCCCCCACCCACCCCTTTTTTTCTCCTGTTGAAGTATTGTGTATGTTTTAAAACGATTATAGTCCTGATATAGCTGTATGCAGTTGGCTGGGCTTTAAACAAAAAATAAGAAAAACTAAAAAAGTTTTGAGATTTTCCTGATCTCCCAGATCACAGTGTGCTGCAGACCTGTTACTGTATAAAACATCCTTGTGTGTATATGCCTGCAAAACTTCAAAATGCACCTCAAAGCCGTATCGCAGTAATGCTGCCCAAAATTGCTTTTGACTCCATCACCACGTTAGATGCAAATGACACAATTGATGTGAAATGATCGCCCCCTTACTCAGCACTTTTTTCATTTTTCCAAAGTTGTTATAGAATCTACCTAGCGTGCACACTCAAACATGATGGGGCATTCACACACGCGCACGTACACAGAGAAACACACACACGCCCGCCTGCAAACATATGCACACACCCATATATATTCAAGCACAGGCGCTCACACGCACACACACACACACACACACACACACACACACACACACACACACACACACACACACACATGCACTCTTTAACACGCCCATAGGTATGGGCAAACGCGGTTTTAGTTTGCATTAAGTAAATTAAATGAGCAACGTGGAAGCCGTTTTCAAACGAATGTTTGTTATGTTGGGAAAATCAATCTCTCGTTTGTTTTTTGTTTTGTTTTTTGTAGGAATTCAATCATTCTTGTTTGTTTGTTCTTTCTTTTGTTTAATTGTTTTTCTTATTTTTTGAGTTTAAATGCCAGATCGCATTATTAAAAAAAACAGGAAATGAGCGTAGGACAATGAAACAACCCCATATTTGCTTGCAAATTGCTAAAGAAAAAACATACTGGAACAAAATGTTTTATCATTGCTTCTCTTCTGTGCTTTTTTGTTCTCTTGTGATAAGGAGAGATCAAGTGTGTAAATGGGCTGGTGAGAAAAAGAAAGTAATAATAAAAAGAAAGAGAGAGTGAGAGAGAGAACGAACGAACGAACGAAAAATTTTATTCAAAAGGCCTTGGCCACATTTGAAGGGGGAAACATAATCATAATTATATCAACACACAAGCTCAATTCTATTGATTTACAAATGTATCTCGAAGTTTAAATGCCTTGTATAAATAAATAGCAAACTGCTTTACTACAGATCCGTCTTTGGATGAGAGTAACATTACCAATCTAAACAAACATGGTCGTCTAAAAAAATTAATAGGTATAAATTTCGCTCTGAACTGAATCAAATTTTGACAAACCAAGGCAAAATGTAGTTCATCATCAACATCCATACCACAAAGGGGACATAATAAATCATTTTCAGCAACTTTCCTGTGATAAAAGTGATGTTTCTTCAAATCAGAAATTCCAAATCTAAACTTGGTCATAACCCTCTTAATATGCCTGTCTATTGGTAATGACAAATACAGTGGGAAGCAATGCGATGGATTAATCAAACGGTACATACTGTATCTATTACTGTCCTCCATATTTGAATGCCAGTTTTGCCATTGGTTGTCAATTAATCTATCACGAAGAGAGCGTAAAAACACACCTTTACTTCCAACACCCTGATTAATCCAAGCATAACCAAATCCATTTTCAAATAACATCCGTCTGACTGTTGATACCCAGTTTGCCTTTCCTCTTTCATCTAATAAGCAAAGCATGTTATAAGCCTTTTTGGGTAACCTAGATCGGTTCATTTGAGTTAGTTTTATCCAATAGCGAATGCATCTAACTGCTGAAAGAATATGCAAGGGATATCTGTTAGTCTCAGCATAAACAAGATTATTTGGTGTTCTTAAAGATACTCCCAGAAATTTTTTGAGCGCAAATAAATGTATTTTTTCACAATGCGTAAGTGCAGCATCTAGACCCCATATTTCTGCACCATACAATATTATCGGTTGGATTTGAGAATCAAAAAGTTTAATAAACAAGTGGAAAGAGCTATTGTTTAACCTCCTCAAATTCTGCATAATAGATAATAAACCTCTTTTACCCTTATCTGCAATATCTTTACAGGCAAAAGTGAAACTTAGACGAGTCGAAAAATAAATACCTAAATATTTGTACACATTAACAACAGACATCATAACACCACTGAAAAACCATCTTTCCCTTGCAGCCAGATATCCACCTTTTCTGAAGACAATGATGTTGCTTTTAGACATATTAACTTTTAACTGAAGCCGAGAAGCAGATCTGTCTAAGCTATCCAACTGTCGTTGAAGACCTATCACTGTTTCCGCTAATAGCACAATGTCGTCTGCAAAAAGCAAAATAAATAATTCTAAAGCATCATTCAAAAAACAGGCTCCATGACGACCGTTTTCAGTAACTTCTCTAGTAACCTCATTAATGAATAAAGAAAATAAAATAGGACTACATACATCCCCTTGCTTCACACCAGCTGTACAGTTGATACAATCAGACAAAGCACTTCCACATCTCACTCTTGCCTTAACACTTTCATACATACTCATAACACATTTAAACAGTTTTCCATTAACGCCATTTTTTAACAAAATAGGCCATAATAAACTTCTGTTGATTGAATCAAAGGCTTTCTCAAAATCAATAAAGGCAACATAAAGTTTGCGATTTAATGTAAATTGCTTCTGAACAAGTGCCATCAGTGTAAACATATGATCTATAGTAGAATAATCTCTCTTGAAACCAGCCTGTAATTCCTCAGTTATATTATTTGCCTCGACCCATTTTTGCAGTCTACTGTTAATTATTGTGCTATACACTTTACTGGTTATGTCACAAATAGATATGCCTCTATAGTTATTAGGATCATTAACATTACCTTTTTTATAGAGAGGAATAACAATGGATTCGGACCAGTTCTTTGGGAAGATGCCGTTATCAAACAAAAAGTTATAGAATGTCACTAGAAAACCAACAACATGATCGCATCCAACAGCATTTTTCAACAATTCACCGATGACTCCATCTAGACCAGCTGATTTGCCATTTTTTAATTTTCTTAGAGCTACTAGTACCTCATGTGTGGAGATTGGTTCATTTAAATGCTGTATTTCTTCATTCGCTTCATTTTCTATTTCTTCTAAATTATCAACATTATTCGAAGCATCTTTCTGCAGCAAGTCTTTGAAATGCCTAAACCATGTTTCAATACATACTGTATTCTAGGCTGTTTTCTTTTCGAAGAAATCATACTGATGGTGCTCCAAAAGCCTTTCTGGTCATTCATTGAGTTTACTAGCTTGTCTATCAAAGCCATATTGTACTGCTCTTCCTTAAACTTTTTAAACTTATTGTATTCACGTCTTGCACGGCAATAATTATATCTATCATTTGCAAGTAAAGTGCGTCTAAAAATCTGCAATGAATTTCGAACTTTCTTCTTTAGAGTAACACATTCCTTGTCAAACCAGGGATTCGCTTTTTTACGCCTACCAATAATAACACTTTTTTTCATACACTGAGCTGCGTCTTTTATACAAGAATTAAACAATTCTAGAGCAACATTTATATCAGAGTACACCATGCCTCTAGCTGTCTCTAGTCTTTGGTTTAGTTCCCCTGATCTTAAGTTATGAGTGTATGTTCCTTGAAAATCTTCATCCCAAACAAACTTATCTAATGAATGCGAAAAATCCTCTTTTTGTTCCAATACGCAGTTGCTATCTTTCATGTGAAACCTAAACTCTACAGGCATGTGGGTGGATTCTATCCGATCTGCAACGTTAAGATGACAACAATCAGCTATCCTGCTATATAAATCACAAGACATGATAAAATAATCATTAACACTGCACCCAGAATCAGAAATAAACGTGTAACGTCCATGAGAATCCCCATGGCACTCACCATTTAAAACATGTAGATCAAAAACACTGCACATGTTCAGTAATAGTTTGCCATAATTATTTAGTTTGTCATCCTCAGAGTGCCTATTTGTATACACTGGCTGACTGTTCAATCCCAAGACAGAATCATTATCATGATCTTTACATACATGGGAAATATTTGCGATTCTACTATTCAGGTCTCCACATATCAAAATGAAAACATCATCAGACTCAATCAAAAAGTCACACAGAAAATCTTCTAGCAAAGAAATGCCATTATCACAATCAAAAAATGAATAATAAGGAGAACCTTCTGGAGGACGATACGTGCATACAAACAACACATCTTTCTCTGTACCAAACAAAAATTTGTTTATAAGAAAAACACACGTGTTATGAACATTGGTTTCAATTTCCTTTACATATTTACATAGATTTCTTTTAATAAGACACACAACACCTCCAGATCGTCTCCCCTGCATAGACAACTTCTGAGCAGGTTTATAGAACATTTCAAAATCAGTGAAGCAATTGTTATGAAAAGTATCAAGAAATGTTTCAAAAATGCAAACAAGATCAAATGATTGAATGTAATTAACAAATTCATTGTTATGTAACTTTGACAATAAGCCATCAACATTCCAACTAAGAAATGAAAAGGAGCAATTTATAATACTTTGTACAAGGGACTGAACCCCATGATCAACCACACTGTCAGTGTCACTCCTAACATTTGCCACACTTGGCCTATATCTAAGCATGTTTGGCTTGACACATAGCCAGGTGAAGCGACCACCAAGTTAGCAACATCGAGTGCGCTGCCAACATAGTTTGCACGTGAAGGTGACGGTTCACTATAACTGTCGACCTGAACAGGGAAAACCGGTGCTAGGGCAATTTGTCTACCCTCAGCAAAAACTGTCACAGGCCGGCCACACCCCTATCTTAATTCTACCAGATTATTCTTATCATCTAAATAGTACTTCTTGCCATCAACAATCAAATGATCATGTACAAGCATTGCTCTTTTGCCCTCTTCACGAGCCTTTTTAAGATATGGTGTTAACAGTTTCCTGACATTTCTTACTCTCACAGTAAAGTCTTCACTAATGAATAGGGTTGTTCCTTGCAGCTTCTTTCTGGCTTTCAGGATGGCTTGTTTTTGTTTATAGAATGTGCAGCAAGCCATAACTGGAGAGTCCATTTTTGAATTTATGCGATGCACTCTCTCAAATCGGATGTCATCAGACATCTCTAGCTTAGTGATAATGTCTTTCAGCATGCCTTCACACTGATCACTGGTTTCATTTTCCTGTCTTATCATACCGTGGATGACGATGTTGTTTCTCCTGGAACGTCCCTGCAGGTCGTCCACTCTCCTGGCCAGGTCTTGGTTCTCCCTCCTCAGGCTCTGCACCTCCTCCTTCAGCTGCCCCACCTCCCCCTGCAGCTTTGTGTACTGATCACGCAACATGATCACTTCAGCTTTCACGTCGTCCATTTTCTTATACATATCATCACGTATATCGTCCATCTTCTGGTTCAGTGAAACGTTCATGGAAGTTAATGTGGTCATAATGTCTACCAAAGATGGATTTTGGGACATACCTTGGGGCGTGAAGTCTTGGGGTGATCGAGCCGGAGAAGAAGTACTACTATTCTTCTGAGTGTAGCTTTGCATCCTGGTTTGTCTTGTATTGGTGGTTTTGCTGCTTTTATCACTGTCCACTGGGCCGGGGTGGGGGTGAACGTCTCCTGCTCGTTGCAATAAGTCGCAAAAAACAAATTGAACGAGGAGCAAACCTACTGTGACACCGGCTTGCATGTTACGAAGTATCAATGTCCGTGTAAACACTTTGTTTTTCATTCGCCGATACATATAATTTACGTATACGGACAAGAAACTGCCACATTTCGCCCTGAAATCGATGCCCTCCGCTGGCATGGCTCTCCACACTGCAGTCCGCAAAAATTAGGGATCCAATATGGTGCAACAACGTCGTAGTATGCAGAAATTCGGCCAACCGCGCAGACACCGACCATCACTCTCAAGCCGCCATCTTGTTCCCCCGAGTGAGAGAGAGGAGAGAGAGAGAGAGAGAGAGAGAGAGAGAGACAGCTGCTGTACTTCCCCGAAACCCTTAATAGGGTCAGATACTAATTCACAGCTAGCTGTGTGAACTGACAGCACACACACACACAAACTCACATATGCACACATAGATATAGAGACTTGCAGGCATGCTCACGCACGCACACACGCACACAAGCATACACGCACACACAAACACGCATGCACGCACTCACACACACGCACAAACACACACACATAATAATTCCCCACGCAACAATTAACCCTGCAAACTTGGGCAATCACACTGAAAGCTAGAAGCTCTTCTTCAACACCATTTGATGACTCATGTGCCCACTGATAAATCTGTTCGCTTACTAACGTTGTGTGCAGCGTGTTTTGATTGATGGACTGAGATCAACGTACACATCAAACTTCACACAACACCAACTCACACACAGAGAAACTGGTCTTTTGAAGACAAAGACAACGTGAATGTTCACTGACAAAGGTTTGCGACCCTGTCTGTGATAAAAGGAGGTTTGCAGCCACCATCGTTCCCATTAGAGGCAGTAGAGTGGATAGGGCGGTGGGGTAAGTGAGGAAGAGAGAGAGAGAGAGGCAGACAGACAGACAGAAGAAAGAAAGAGAGAGAGAGCAACAGGCAGACAGACAGAAAGAGAGAGAGAGAGAGGAAAGAAGAGAGAGAGAGAGAGGTGAGAGAGAGAGAGAGAGAGAGAGAGTGACAGGCAAAAATACAGAGACAGAGACAGAGAGAGAGAGAGAGGAAGAGGCAGAGAGAGATGTTGGAGATAAGGTGGGGGCGGAGGCATAAGCAACAACAGAGATGGATAGAGGTGAAAGTGTGTTCAAATGTGTGTGTGTGTGAGGGGGGGTATAAGGGGGTTTGTGTGTGTGTATGTATGTATGTGTGCGTGTGCATGCGTGTGTGTATATGTGTGTGCGTGTGTGAGCATGTGTGCCAGTGTGTACGTCTATGTGTGAACGTGTGTGCATGTGAATGTGTATGACAGACTCATTTGTTTGCTTGTCATGAGAACCCGAATGTCTTCATGTGATCATGTATGCGTGTGCTTGTGTATGTTTGCTATGTGAAGACATGCTCACGCAACACACGCACAAACACATACGCGAATGTGTCTGCCTGCACGCGTGAATGTGTGCATTTGTGTGTGTGTGTGCAAGTGTGTGCGTGTGTGAGCATGTGTGCCAGTGTGTACGTCTATGTGTGCACGTGTGTGCATGTGAATATGTATGACACAGACTCATTTGTTTGTTTGTTATGAGAACCCAAATGTCTTCATGTGATCATGTATGCGTGTGCTTGTGTATGTTTGCTATGTGAAGACATGCTCACGCACACATTCACGCACACACACTAATTCCCCACGCAACAATTAACCCTGCAAACTTGGGCAATCACACTGAAAGCTAGAAGCTCTTCCTCAACACCATTTAATGACTCATGTGCCCACTGATAAATCTGTTCGCTCACTAACGTTGTGTGCAGCGTGTTTCGATTGATGGACCGAGATCAACGTACACATCAAACTTCACACAACACCAACTCACACACAGAGAAACTGATCTTTTGAAGACAAAGACAACGTGAATATCCACTGACACAGGTTTGCGACCCTGTCTGGGATAAAAGGTTTGCAGCCACCAGCATTCTCACTGGTATTGCTCTGAGAACAAAGAGGTGGTAGGGTGGATAGGGAGGTAGGGTAAGTGAGGAAGGAGGGGCGAGAGAAAAAGAGAGAGAGAGAGATGTAGAGAAAGGTAGAGAGAGAGAGAGATGTTGGGGATAAGATGGGTGTGGAGGCATAAGCAAAAAAATAGATGGATAGAGGTGAGAGTGTGTTCCAAATGTGTGTGTGTGTGTGTGGTATAAGGGGGTTTGTGTGTGTGTGTGTGTGTTTGTGTTTGTGTGTTTGTGTGTGAATTAGTGCATTTGTGTGTGTGTGTGTGTGTGTGTGTGTGTGTGTGGTGTGTTGTGTGTGTTGCGAGTGTGTGTGTGTGTACATGTGTGCACGCGTGTGAGCATGTATGCCAGTGTCTACATCTATGTGTGTATGTGTGTGCATGTGTATGTTTGTGACGCATACTCATTTCTTTATTGTTTGTTATGAGAACCCGAGTGTGTTTGCAGACACAAATGTTCTCACTGGTATTGCTCTGAGAACGAAGTGTGGTAGAGTGGATCGGGCGGTGGGGTTAATGAGGGGAAGAGAAAGTGAGTGAGTGAGTGAGAGAGAGAGAGAGAGAGAGAGAGAGAGAGAGAGACAGACAGACAGAGACAAGACAGAGACTGAGACTGAGAGAAACAGAGAGAGACTTAAAGAAACAGACACAGAGACATGGACATAGAGACAGAGAACAAGACAAAGAACGCCACCAACGCCATGCAGCAGGACACATGGTGATGATGATGATAAGCTACAGAATACTGACATGATTTGCAGGATCATTCCCCGCATATTTGATGTCCTGCATGCGTATATACACGAGTGTGTATGTGTGTGTTGTGTTGTGTTTTTTTTTCTGTGTGTGCGTGCGTGCGTGTGTGTGTGTGTCTGTGTGTGTTGTGTGTGTGTGTGTGTGTTTTGGGCGTGTGTATGCTGTGTGTGTGTGTGTGCGTGTGTGTGCGCGTGTGTGTGTATGAGTGTGTGTGCGCGCGTGTGTGTGTGTGTGTGTATGTTGTGTGTGTGTGTTGTTTGTTGTATGTGTGTGTGTTGTGTTTGTGTGTGTGTGTGTGTGTGCGTGTGTGTGTGTGTGTGTGTGCTGTGTGCGTATGTGTGTGTATGTGTATATGTATCTCTCTCACTCTCTTCTGTGTGTGTGTGTGCATCTGTGTCTATGTGAGTGTGTCTGTACAAACGCATTACAGCCCTTCCCACCATCCTACATAACCACCTTATCTCTCTTAACATCACAAGGGAAAGAAGCTCACTAGATCCAAAGACACGACTTCAATTTCAACTCTATGAAATCTTTGGCCCCTTGTTATTGCACTGAGACATAGCAACCAGGCTGAGTCAAAATTACATCAGCTTTCCTTTGCTGGTAGGCGTTGGGTCACTCAGTTTTGGATGTGGTTTCTGGTTGTTTGGAACGGAACATTGAGTCTATCTGTGCGTGTGACGGAGAAGTTATGATGTTAGTCTGATAGCCTATGGCTCGCGCGCGCGCATATATACGCACGCACACACGCACGCACACACACAAAAACAACAAAGAAAACCACACACACGCACGTACCCACACATCTATCTGTCTATGTAGCTATCTATCTGTCTATCGATCTGTATATCTATCTATCTCTCTATCTACCTATCTATCTATATACATACAGATCCATACATACACATGCACGCACACATGTGCGTACAGACACAGACACACATGCGCACTTGTGTGCTTCTATTTGTCTGTCAATGATTGTCTAAAATCCTAATTTAAGTGTGTGAAATGATGCAGTCATGTTGAACTGTATTTGAATCTGAAAAGATAGATATCAATATGTTTTTGGAAAATGGTTTTGATTTGTTTATTGGAGACTGAGGACTGTGGAATTGACCGTAATTTTGCAAAGTGGTTGAAGTACTGAGTCAATGAATTTCAACATATTTTGGTAGTAGATAATACTGTATGAGTCTGAGAAAATTAAGCTGATTCTAAGTTAGATTCTGATTGTTCAGAAGCTGCTGATTGTTAGTCCTAGATCTTATATAAATCCAAAAACGATGGTACTAGAAGAGCACATACACATGTGTGCACAAAAAGCATGCATGCACTCATGCAGGCACACACACATATACACAATGACACCACACACACACACTCTCTCTCTATCCTCTCTCTTTCTTTCTCTCTCTCTTTCTCAAACAGACATCCTTCTCTCATCCCTGAGACCAAGACATACACACTTCATCATTACCTCCTCCATACTGACAAAAAGCTTGATCCTAACGTAAACAATGACCTCCAGAGAAACAAATTGGATGAACCCCTCCATATTCATCTTTCCACATTTTTCCACAATTTTTTTTCTTGTTCTCTATCGATCATATTTTTTTCTGGGATGCATGTATGCGTGTTGTTTTGCCCTTTGGCGGTATGTTGCTGCACAGATTGCACACTCCATCAGTGGTAGGAGTCAAGTGCCTGCTGGGTGTTTTCATGTTCCCATAACCCACAAACAAACGAGACAGTCTTGATGGAGGCTGACACAAGAAGACCAGCATTGATAAGGAAAAGACAAGCAACATTAATTGCATAGGCCATTTTATGAGAAAAGGGGAATTAGAGCAACTGGTTACAAACAGGAAAGCTGGAGGGAAAGAGAACACCAGGTAGATTGAGGGAGAAAATATTGGACGGACTTGCAGGGTGGCCGAGGACAGAGAGGGTGGAAGATGTGATTGCAGCGACAAGGGATTAATGCATATGGGGGGGGGGGGGGGGGGGGGGCATGGTCACCAACGCCATTCAGCAGGACACATGGTGATGATGATGATAAGCTACCGAATACCGACATGATTTGCAGGATCATTCACCCGCATATTTGATGTTCTGCATGCGTATATACACGAGAGTGCTTTAGGCACAAAAAGGTCTACACGCATTGTGACTTGAGAGATGGGGAAAATCTCAATCCTTTCATCATCAAGTGCCCTGACACATGGCGTTGGCGATCATGGCTCTCCATATGTATCTATCCCTTGCTGCTGCAAAGCACATCTTCCACCCTCTCTGTCCTCATCCATCCTGCAAGTCTGTCCAATATTTTCTCCCTGGGTTTACCTAATGTTCTCTTTCCTTCCAGCTTTCCTAATTACTCTAATTACCCTTTCCTCATAAAATGGCCTACAAATGTTGCCTGTCTTTTCCTAATCTTCCTTACGAATGATCTTGTGTCTGCTTCCATCCAGACTGTCTCCTTTGTTTTCTTTGCTGTCTATGGAACTCTCAACATTCTTCTTAGAAACATCTCGGCTGCCTCAATCTTGTTCGGGCTTTGCTTGTTGATTGTCCACGCCTCACAACCATACAACTTTGTCGATTCTATATAACATTCAAGAACTCTCTTCCTGATGTTGATTGGTTGGCATTTGTTGGCTAGAATGTTTTTCATCTTATTGAATGCTGTTTTTACTTACAAGGAATGAGTGCCCAGACAGGATCAAATCCAGACCTTTCAGTTGGAATTCCTACGTCTTACTCACTAAACTATCACGCTCGTTTTTTAACACTTTAATATCTTTCCTTCTCCCGTTTCAGTCCCTCTTCCTTCCCCGTACGATCACTTTCCCAACCGTCTCTTTTTGTGCATCCTCTCGTGTAAAATTGTATTTGATTTCAAAGAAAAGAACCTTCAATGCAAGGAAGAAAATGATACTTCATTGCCAAGTTCAGAGAGAGAAAAAAGTTAACAGGAAACAAAAGTCTGACATCTTATCCACCTCACTATTGCGCACGTCGTTTTACACTTCAATCTCTCCTCTTCCTCTACTGCATCTTTTTATGTATCCTCATGGGTGAGAGTTCTGACAAATGAAGTCTCACCCCTCACGCCCCGTAAACCTGGTGGCCATTAAGGAAGTGCGTGGCTGGCGGCTGATCATGTCATTACTTTTACCGGCTTCTCACATATTGCTTCTGTTCTGCTTCATAAAGCTGGTGACTCCTTTAGTAAAGTAGCACCATGGATAGAAGTTCATCGTCATCATTATGTTTGTTTGGCAGCACGTTTTCTTTCTACTGAGTTGGAAAGCATGATTAGTGCGGTAGCTGAGTGTTTAAGGCATTGTTCTTTCTATAGGATGGTGTGGGTTCAAACCTGTTTAGGTAACACCTGATGGGTAAAAGTAGGAATTTTGCCCACCTGATAGGTAAACGCAGGAATTTTGCACACCTGATGGGTAAAATAGGAATATTTCCCACCTGATGGGTAAGATAGGAATGTTGCCCACCTTATGAGTAAAAGAAGTAATTTTGCCCACCTGATGGGTAAAAGTAGGAATTTTGCCCAACTAATGGGTAAAAGTAGGAATTTTTGCCCATCTGATGGGCAAAAGTAGGATTTTTTCCCACTAATGGGTAAAACTGGAATAATGCCCAATCTCCCAGATGGAATAAATGTGGTCTTGCTAGTGTCTGAACTCTATTCGTGTATATACACACTCAAAAATCATTTTGCATTGTTCAAGCTTTAGGTAAATCATTTCAGTGTTCGTATTATAGAAACACTAAAAACACCCAGCATGTGTATCCCCCAAACTGGAGCATGGAATGAAAATTGCAATAAAATATATAAACACATGACCAGCAAAACACGCACACACTCACACACGTACACACACACACACATACACAGACAGGCAGAGACACACATGTGCTCACTTTACGTACACACATGCACAATACAAACAACACAAACACACACACATACACACCCACAAACACACACAAATATGTGCAACTAATCAGAAAGAAATATGACAAGGAACGAAGTGTCATAGTCCACATTGGCGTAGAAAGTTTATTTAAACTAAAGAGGCAGCAGCAACAGCTGCAACATCCTTATCATCATCATTATTATTATGATCATCATCATCACTATTAACAGCAGCAGCAGCACTACTATCACCAATTTCAACACCCTTTCTTTCTATATAAGATATTTTTATCATCACTACTCGTGTCAGTATGCAGCCTCATTCCAAACCACTGAGTGAATTCCACTGGCACAGACAGAGCCCTGCTAAATTAAAGCGAGAAGAAAACGTTGCCAAGGAGAAAAGTTTCAGGTGATGCTGGTAAATTAAGAACAGGAAATCAAGAAAGTATTCATACAGCTAATGACACAGGCGATAACAATGACACTAATACTTAACTTTCCAGTCGTTGAAGTTACCAGGTGAACGCCATTATTCAAAACGTTCCATTGGAAATCTACATATCCACGTAAAAGAAAAATATCAGTAAATCAGTGAAACACAATTCACAAGAAAATCAAAGAAAAACAGCATGTTGTCGTAAGAGAAAGATAGGAGAAACGTACATAACAAAGTATTCATTAACACGTGTAGGTATGTGTGTGTGTGCGTGCGTGCGTGCGCGCGCGTGCGTGCGTGTGTGTAGTGTGTGTGTGTGTGTGTGTGTGTGTGTGTGGATGTGAATGTGAATGTAGGGTGTTTGTGCATTTGAGTGTGTGCATGCGTGCGTGTGTGTGAGAAAGAGGGGAGAGAAAGAGAGAGAGAGAGAATGTAGTGTGTGTGTGTTTGTGTGTGTATGTGTGTGTGAGGGAGAGAGAAGAGAGACAGAGAGTGAGAAAGAGAAAGAAAGAAAGACAGAGAGAGAAAGAGAGAGAGAGAGACAGACAGACAGAGACAGAGAGAGAAAGAAATAAAGAAACAAAAAACAAAGAAAGAGAGAGAGAGTAGAAAGAGAAATGGACCGTCGGATCGGATAGTGGATATAGTGATGGAGGTAGTAACGGAAAAGGGTGGAGGGAGGGGGGGGGGGTGTCATATTACGGTAATGCTGGCCGAATTGGTTTCGAATCCATTATCACGCTAGATGCAAATGACACAACTGATGCGAAATGTGCAACTTTCCTCGACACTACTTTTATTTTTTTAAGGTGTAACAGAATCAGGATACCCACACGCACACGAACGGCCTACACACGCATGCACACACGCGAACGAGCACGTACGCAATCGTAAGCACTAACACACATAGTATATACTCATCACTGCACGTGAGCATGCATAAAAACCACATATGGCATGCTTTCACACGCACATAGATATGCAGAAATGTAGTTTTTTACCTTGCATTAAGAAAATGAAATGGGCAACGCTTCAGCCGTTTTTCAGACTAATGCCTGTTATATTGTGTTTTGGGAGAATGAATTTTTCTTGTTTGTTTGTTTGTGCTTGTTTTTTCTTTGCTTCGTTTTGTTTTGTTTTTTGTCGTTATTGCTATAATTGCCACATGGAATTATTTAGAAAACAGGAAATTAGCACGGAAGAAGAGGACAACCCCATATGTGCTCGCTAATTGCTAAAAAAAAAAAGGGAGAAAATTTCACTGGAACAAACTTTTATTATTTCTTTTCCCTGTCCTTTTTTTCCTTGTGATTGGAGATATCGAGTGTCTGCCACTGAGCATACGGAAAGAGTGAGTGAGTGTGAGTGTGTGTGTGTGTGTGTGTGTGTGTGTGTGTGTGTGTGTGTGTGAGAGAGAGAGAGAGAGAGAGAGAGAAACAGAAAGGAGAGAGAGAGAGAAAGAGAAAGAAAGACAGAAAGAGAGGGAGGGAGAGAGAGAAAGAGAGAGAGAGAAAGGACAGAGAGAGAGACAGAGAGAGAGAAAGAGAAAGAAAGGACAGAGAGAGAGAGAGAGAGAGAGAGAGAGAGAGAGAGAGAGAGGAGAGAGAGAGAATGTGTTCCCCAGCACCAGTTATGCTCTCTCTAATGAACTCAATAGAAAACGTACGGCCAAACAAACATAATGATGGAAATGAACTTTTTTCCCCCATGGTGCTATTTTACTTACTTTACTAAAGGAGTCACCAGCTTTACGAAGGAGAACGGAAGCAATATTCACGTGAGAAGACGGTAAAAGTACTGACATGATCAGCTGCCAGCCACGCACGTCCTTTCAATGGCAATCCGGTTTTTTCGCACACGTGAACACATGCAGTAAGCGCTCTTCTATTATTCTCCCTACAGTATCTCTTACAAAACTACTCATTGAAACAAAAGATCTAGTCTCCATTCCATGTGTATATGTGCGTGTGTGTATATGTGCGTGTGTGTGGTGTGCGTGTGTGCGTGCGTGCGTGTATGTGTTTATATTTATATGTATACATATATGTGTGCAAATGCATTAAAGCCCTTCCCACCATCCTACATACTATCTACATCCCTGTTATTATCAGAATGGAAAGATCAAGCTCACCAGAACGAAAGACACACAACTCCAATTTCAACTCAAGAAAATCTTTGGCCCGATGTAATTGCATTGTGACATAGCTACCAGGCTGAGAGTCAACATTACATCAACTTTCCTGCTGTGTGGGGTGTTTGGGTCCCTCAGCCTTTGCTGTGGGTTGTGGTGGTGTAGATTAGAACAGGAGTGTGGTCTGTGTATATTGTAGTGTTTTATTTTTTTGATATTCCAATGCGATATCTATGTATTTATGTATATATCTATCCATCCATCCATCTATCTATCTCTGTATCTTTCTATCTATCTGTCTGTCTAGCTATCTATCGATCCATTTATCTGTTTGTTTGTCTGACTGTCTATATATCTATCTGTCTGTTTATCTATATATATATCTGTCTGTCTGTTGCTCTATCTGTGTATATGTCTGTATCTATATTTCTATCATAAACCTTGATCATAGTTCATGTTGTGAAATGATGAAGGCGTGATACACAATATTTGAATCATAAAAGACTGATGCCATTTTTTGTCAGACGATGAGTTTGGTGTATTTATTGTAGTCTTCTGTCAAATCAATAATAGAATTAGTACATTGATTGTAGAATTGAGCCGACACATTTGAACAAGACTTTGGTGGTAGACCAGTCTAGAATCCTGAGGAAATAGTATTGTTGGTTCTTAGTTATACATGTAATATGTTTGTAGGATTGAAAACTTAATTTGTGTGTCTTAGAGTCTATATAAATTAGAAAATGATGCTAAGAGAAATGCCCACACGCATATGGACGCAAGCATACATGCATGCATATAGTATGAAACAATATAGAATAAAATAGACACACACATACAGAAAGAGAGAGAGAGAGTGAGAGAGAGAGAGAGAGTGAGAGAGAGAGAGAGAGAGAGAGAGAGAGAGAGAGAGAAAGAGAGAGAGAGGAATTACTCTTTTCTGACCTATGTCTTTCCTACGTTTCCCTCAAAGAACCACAACTGCTGTAACTCTTTGATTTCTTTGTGCATTATATCTTATACTATTGATTTAGTGATGTCTTTTTTCAGTATTCTTAGTTTAATATTGATATGTCGATCAGCGATGGCACTTTTGAAAAATAGCCATTTCACCAAACAACTTCTACCATTGGGAGATGTAATACCGTTGTCACTGTCATTGTGATTGTCTCCCTGCTTCCTTCTCTCTCTCTGTCTCTGTCTCTCTCTCTCTCTCTGTCGGTCTCTGTCTGTCGGTCTCTCTCTCTCTCTCTTGCTTTTAAGTCAATCACCAACTCCACTTGCATCATTTTGCCTTGGCATCCCTTTGTTCTGTTTTTGTTCAAAAGGAATTCAGTCAATGACTTGGAATGAGACTGCATACAAACACGTGGGCTGATGATGGAAATACCGTATTTAAGGAAAAAGAGGTTGCTATTGCAGTTTTGTTGTTGTTGTTGTTGGTGGTGGTGGTGGTGATCAGAGTCATACATTCGACTATTGACCAGTCATGTCTTCAAAATGAACTTAATACAAAACGTGCAGTTAAAAAAAAAGGGACAATGATCACAGTAAATTCTTGGATGGTGCTAACTCACGGGCCTTACAAGAAGACAAAAGCAATATGTGAGACGACGCAGAAAATTATCACGTGATCGGCTACCAGCCACGAACTTCCTTAATGGCCACGAAGTTTACAGAGTGTGGAGTGGTGAGATTTCATTAGTCAGAACTCTTGTCTATGAAGACACGTAAAAAGAGTAAATGGAGGTAGGGGACAAAAAGTAATAGGAGAGAAAGGCTGACGTGTGGAACCACAGGCACGATAGTGAGGTGGGTAAGACATCAGACTTTTCATTAAGCGTCTGGGTTTGATTCTGCTTGGTACCTCCTGCCTGGTGGGTAAAGGGTTATGAGGTTCCTTATCCCCCCCCCCCCCCCCCTGCGCTACTCCGTCTCGTGTATACATACATACATACAGAACGTCAAACATGCCTGTAAAGCATGACATAATGATTCAGCCATCCGCCTGCAAATAACTTAACTCGACGTTCTAGGGTTCGTTCTCCATTGAGGCCTTGACTGTTCTCAGTTTGACTGGAAAATCAAACTGAGCGTTAGTCCTTCGGAAGGGAACGAAAACCCCCCCCCCCCCCCCCAAAAAAAAAAACAACCCGAACAAACCCGGACTTGTATGCCTTTGGCCTAGGCATGCTAAAGATCCCATGACAGCTGAAAATTATGAAGAGCAGGGCATTCGCCTGGTATAAAACATTGGCGAGATAGGTCGATTTCCAAGGTCCCTCCTCCTGAGGGACACAGACAGAGAGAGAGAGAGAGAGAGAGGCACAGAGAGAGAGAGACACACAGACAGGGAGAATGAGAGGCAGAGAGACAGAGACAGAAAGAGACAGAGAAAGAGAGAGAGAGAGAGAGACGAAGAGAGGGAGAGTGAAAGAGAAAGAGAAAGAGATACATACATAGATGGAACAAGAGAAAGAAAGAGCTGGAGAGAGACAGACAGAGATAGAAACAGAGACAGGGAGAGAAAAAAAGAGAGAGAAAGAGAGAGTGTGTGTGTGTGTGCGCGCGTGCGTGTGTGTGTGTGCGCGCGTGCGTGTGTGTGTGTGTGTGTGCGCGCGTGCGTGTGTGTCCCAGCCCCAGTTATGCTCTCTCTAATGAACTCAATAGAAAACGTACGGCCAAACAAAATAATGATGGAAATTAACTTTTTTTCCCCATAGTGCTACTTTACTAAAGGAGTCACCATCTTTACGAAGCAGAACGGAAGCAATATGTGAGAAGACGGTAAAAGTAATGACATGATCAGCTGCCAGCCACGCACTTCCTTAATGGCCACCAGGTTTACGGGGCGTGAGGGGTGAGATTTCATTTAGCAGAACTCACACCCGTGAGGATACATAAAAAGATGCAGCAGAGGAAGAGGGGATTGGGAGAAGAATGATGATGAGGAGAGAGATGTGTAAAACGACGTGCGCGATAGTGAGGTGGGCAAGAGGTCAGACTTCCAGTTGAAATGTCTGGGTTTCATCCTGCTTGGTACCTTCTGCTTGGTATGCAAATGTTTGAGATCCACCAGTGAGGATGCTAGAGGCTCTTTTAGTATAAATAGGATCCCCACGTTCTGGAAATTCTGTACTAGAAATTTCCTCTTTTCTACCACTCTCTGTGTTTCTGCATTGTTGCTTTACTTTCCGTCATATTTTCCTATCATTTTCTGCCTTATATGTGTTTGATAAAGTCTTAAGTACGTTTCTCTCAGGTAATTGGGTAGACGTATCAAGTTTTGGTTCTAGGGAAGTGAGATATGTGGAAGCAATTTTAGGTAATTTAGAACCTTTTTATACACGTGTTAGTGTCCTTAGTTATTTTTAAATTTGTATTCATTTTTAAAAAAAATCCTATGTGCAATAAATTGGACAGAGTGGTCATTGCCAGGGACATCTTAGATTATGTGTGCAAATGCATTGATATGTGTACTTCATTTTCTTTTCCTTTTTTTTTCCTGTTGAAGTATTGTGTATGTTTTAAAACGGTTATAGTCCTGATATGGCTGTATGCAGTTAAACAAAAATGATAATAATTAAAAAGGTTTGAGATTTTCCTGCTCTCCCAGGTCACAATGTGCTGCAGACCTATTACTGCCTAAAACATCTTTGTGTGTATATATGCCTGCAGAACTTCATAATGCACATCAAAGATCCCAGAAATCATGGCAGTGTCTGATGCCTCACAGAAATACCAGTACCCAGTATGCATGCTGGCTGTACCCAGTATGCATGCCAACTGTACCCAGTATGCATGCCAACTGTACCCAGTATGGAGCCGTATCGCAGCAATGCTGCCCAAAATTGCTTTTGACTCCATCACCACGTTAGATGCAAATGACACAATTGATGTGAAATGATCGTCCCCTTACTCAGCACTTTGTTCATTTTTTCAAAGCTGTAATAGAATTGACCCAGCGTACACACACGCACAGGATGGGGCATTCACACACGCACACACAGAGAAACACACACGCCCGCATACAAACACATATGCACACACCCATATATATTCAAGCACTGGCGCGCACACACACACACACACACACACACACACACACACACACACACACACACACACACACACACACAACACACACAGATGAAAACGACTATTAATCGCATTTCAACTGAAAATAGTTTGAATGCAATTTCAGAACAAAAAATAGAAAACCCAGTATATATATTTATACATACATTTATATACACATAAATGCCATTTTTACCCGTCTAATATCACTTATAGTAAAAAGACGTTAAATCAAGGAACGAACGAACGAACACACACACACACACATATATATATATATATATATATATATATATATATATATATATATATATATATATATAATATATACACATATAGATCTATATATCTAAATATGCACACACACACACACACACACCCTCGTCAACAGCAATGGTTATGTCAAGTTGACTTTTGTATCTGAACATACACGAATTTATGCCCATAACGCTGGTTGTTATTGTTATTAGTGTTTAAAGCCCAACCAACTGCGTAGAGCCATATCAGGGCTATAACCACCAAAAAAAAACAACAACCAAACAAACAAAAACAAACAAAAAAGATGAGATCCTGAAAGACAAAAGGATGAGAAAACATACCCCCCACCCCAAAAATAACCAAACCAAAACAAAAAAAAACCCCAAAACAAAGACAATACCAAAAAGGAAACCAGAAAAAAACACGAAAAAAGAATAAGAACGCGTATTGAATACAACAAATATATTACATACACGTTCTAATTGTTTTTTCGTGTTTTTTTTCCTTCTGGTTCCTGTTTGCTTGAACGCGGGCAGCCACACTTCTTTTGGATTTCGTAAAACTCACACACACACACACACAAAAGAAAAAAAAACAAACAAGGCAGAACTTGCAGTGACCTTTTCACTCCACACACAATGCCCCAATCTTATCATTTCTTATTGTTATTTTTGTTTCAAGCCCAGCCGACTGCGTAAAGCCATATCAGGGCTACAACCATTTCTATACCATACACAACCAGTTTTCTCAACTGACCCCCTTTGAAAAAATGGATTCTTTAACAAAAGTACACAATAATCCCACATTAATAAGATTCCGTATCTTATGATCACACACACACACACACACACACACACACCACACACACATGCAGACACACACACACACGTACGCACGCACATTGATACACAAACACCCGCACGTACACACACAAACACACACGCATATATATGCACATACATATCCACACGTGTAAGAATCAACACGCACACGTCCACACGCACGCACACAAACACATTCATATACACACACACAAACACACACACACAAAGAAACACACACACAAAGAAACACACACACACACACACACACAAGAAACACAAGAAAAAGCAACCAGTAATCGTATGTATATCAACTAAAGTTTTCAATGTAATTTTCGATGGAAAAAATTCAAAACACACACGCACGCACGCACGCACGCACGCCACACACACACACACACACACACACACACACACACACACACACACACACACACACAACACGGTAAAGCAACATATGTATGTCAACTAAAGTAGTTTTCAATGCAATTTTGGATCGAAAAAAAAAAGATCAAAACAACACACACACACACACACACACACACACACACACACAGGGGAAAACAACCATTAATCACATGTCAACTGAAAATATTTCAAATGCAATTTTAGAACAAAAAACAAAACAATAAAACAAAACCTTACACACACACACACACACACACGCACGCACGAACACGCACGCACGAACACACACACACACACTAGTCAACAACAATTCAATTCAATTCATATTGCTTATAGCCCAGCCGACCACTAGAGCCATATCAGGGCTAACACCAAGTCAAAAAGAAAAGAACAACCCGTTAAGATAAACAGATAAAAACCATGCTCACCGTCAACCTTGCAAATCTAAAATGCCATTAAAGAAAAACACGTAAAATTACATCAAGTGAAATCTATTGATCTCTTGTAAAAACTGGAATATTGCATCAGGAGGGACGTCTCGGAAGAGCTCCTTTAAGGAATCTACCGTGTAGTGCTTTCGTCTCACATTGTACAAGTCCCAGCAATCGAGGAGGAGGTGTCGGATGCTCAACGGCTCATCACACGGTATACACCATGGTGCTTCCTCATTTTTCAAAAGGTACGAGTGAGTGTAAGATGTGTGTCCCGTGTGTAATCTACATAACACTGTCTCTCTCTGACGGTTTCCTGCAGCAGATGGGAGAATTTCTGTCAGGTTAGGGCGGATTTGGAAGAGTTTATTATCCGTCTGTTTGTTCCAATTCTCCTGCCACAGATTTCTTACGTAACTGTGTACTTTCGATTTGACATCTGTGTAAGGGATCACGGACTTAGACATCTTTGCCATTGTAGCCTTCTTGGCCAGGTAATCAGCCTTTTCATTGCCTCCAATACCAATATGGCCAGGAATCCAGGCAAAAACAATCTCGTAACCGTCATTTGCTAGAGTAGAATACAGTTCAAAGAACTTCACAAGTTCAGGGTGACTAATGTTTCGGCAAGCGATTGCCTGCAAAGCAAAAAGGGAGTCAGAAAAAATGAGATACTGTGTTTGGACTGGGGCACCATTTTTAGTGCCAAAACCAGAGCAGTCAGTTCAGCAGTGTAAACAGAACTTTCAGATGGAATACGTTTTGAAAATGCTCCATTGGGAATCTCGGAGCAGAAGGCAGCGGCAGCCACACCATCACACTTGGACCCATCAGTGAAGATTCTGCATGATGATGGAGATTTTTCTCACAATTCCGTATAAAACGATTTGTACGCCAGTGCACTGGTATTGTCTTTACGGAAGGAAGCAAGATCAAAACAAACCTTCGGTGTTTTCAACGTCTATGGTGGACTATCTGGAAACTTGGAGAAGTCGTTAACAACTGCAAAATTTATATCTGCCTTTTCCAAATAGGGACGGACACGCAGCCCCAAAGGAGGAGTCACTTTTGGATGTTTTTCAAAGTCACTGTCAAATCTGGGATTGAAGACACAGTCGTAGGCTGGGTTTTCCGGTTCAGAGAACAGTTTCAAACAGAAATTTAAACTTAGTTTCAGTCCACGGTTGCTCAGGGAGGGCTCCCCTGCCTCTGCATACAAACTATACACAGGAGTTGTTCTGAATGCACCAAGACATAGGCGCAGCCCTTGATGGTGAATGGGATCAAGTGCCTTTAGGTACGACGCTCTCGCAGACCCATATACTACACAGCCATAGTCCAGTTTAGAGCGAATTAAAGCTCTGTACAGGTGTAGTAGCGTTTTCTTGTCGGCACCCCAGTCTGTATGAGCTACAACTCGAAGAATATTCAGAGCTTTCTGGCACGATGTTTTTAGATGTTGGATATGACTGAGAAAGTTCAACTTTTCATCAAAAATCAAGCCCAAAAATTCAGCTTCTTTTACAGCTGGAATGGTGCACTTTCCCAGACGAATTTCTGGAGCAGCAATCGTCAACAACAATGGTTACGTCAAAGTGACTTGTATATCTGAACAGACACGAATTTAATGTCCATGACGCTGGTTGTTCTTGTTGTTGTTGTTGTTTAAAGCCCAGCCAACTGCGTTCAGCCATATCAGGACCATAACCGCAAAACAAACAAAAAGAGAGAAAAAGTGATCCTGAAAGGTAAAAGGAAGGAAAATTATACACTCCCTCACAAAAAAACAACAATGAACAAACAAACAAACAAAAAAATCAACAAAAAACAAACGAAAAGGAAACCAGGAAAAACACGGAAAAAAAAAAAAACGCGTACTGAGTCCACTAAATTCTTATTGTTCTTATTGTTTTTCCGTCTTTTTTCTGGTTCCTGTTTGCTTGAACGCGGGCAGTCACACTTCTTTTGGATTTCGTAAAACACACACACACATACACACAAGGAAAAAAACAAAAAAGACGACCTTGCAGTGACCCTTTCATTCCACACACAATGCCGCAGTCTTCTCATTTGTTATTGTTATCTTTGTTTCAAGCCCAGCCGACTGCGTAAAGCCATATCAGGGCTATAACCGTTTTCATAACATTCACAACCAGTCTTCTCAACTGAACCCCTTTGAAAAAGTTGATTTTTTAACACAAGTAGACAATCATCCCACGTCAATAAGAATGGGTTATCTTATGATCGGTCACACACACACACACACACACACACACACGCACGCGCGCACACACACCCATACACCCATATACATGCATGCACATATGCACACTTGTAATGGACTACACGCACACGTCCGGTCCACACACGAATACATTTTCTCGCTCTCTCTCTCTCCCCTCACACACACACACACGAACACACATAAGCACACGCACAAACACACAAGGAAAAGCAACCAGAAATGGTATGTCCACTAAAATAGTTTTCAATCTACCTTTATATTGAAAAAAATCAAAACAACACACACACACGCGCGCACACACACACACGCACACAGGTCAAAACAACGATTAATCGCATTTCAACTGAAAATAGTTTGAATGCAATTTAAGAAACAAAACAACAACAACAACAAAAAACAGTATGTATATATATATATATATATAATATAAATATATATATATATATACAAACATATATATACATATATATATATAAACAAAGAAAAACATAAAAACGGACTATGCAGTGACTTTTTCACACAACACACTATGCCCCAGTCTTCTCATTTGTTATTGTTATTTTTGTTTCAAGCCCAGCCGACTGTGTAAAGCCATATCAGGGCTATAACCGTTTTTATACCACACACAACCAGTTTTCTCAACTGACCCCCTTTGAAAAAAATAATTCTTTGACAAAAGTAGACAATAATCCCACATCAATAAGATTGCATTATTTTATGATCGCGCACACACACACACGCACGCACGCACGAACGCACACACACGCACGCATATATGCACGCACATATCCACACTTGCAAGAATCTACATGCACACGTCCACACGCACGTACACGCATTATCTCTCTCTCTCTCACTCACACACACACGCACACACACACACACCACACAAGAAAAAGCAACCAGTAATCGTATGTATATCAACTAAAGTTTTCAATGTAATTTTAGAAGGAAAAAAAATAAAACACCACACACACACACCACACAAGAAAAAGCAACCAGTAATTGTATGTATATCAACTAAAGTTTTCAATGTAATTTTAGACGGAAAATAATCAAAACAACACACACACACGCGTACACACACACACATACATACACGCGCACACACACACATACATACACACACAGGGTAAAGCAGCATATGTATGTCAACTAGAGTAGTTTCAATGCAATTTTAGATCGAAAAAACATCATCAAAACAACACACACACACACACACTTGTAAGGGACTACACGCACACGTCAACACACGAATACATTCTCTCTCTCTCTCCCCCCTCACACACACACACACACACACACACAAGCACAAACACACAAGGAAAAGAAACAAGTAATGGGATGTCCCCTAAAATAGTTTTCAATGTACCTTTAGATTGAAGAAAAAATCAAAACACACACACACACACACACACACACACACACACACACACACACACACACACACACACACACACACACACACACAGGTCAAAACAACGATTAATCGCATTTCAACTGAAAATAGTTTGAATGCAATTTAAGAAAAAAAAAAACCTGTACGCACACACACACACATATATATATATATACGTGTGTGTGTGTGTGTGTGTGACCTTTTCACACAACACACCATGCCCCAGTCTTCTCATTTGTTATTGTTATTTTTGTGTCAAGCCCAGCCGACTGCGTAAAGATATATCAGGGCTATAACCGTTTTCATAACATACACAATACTAGTTTTCTCAACTGACCCCTTTTAAACAAATTAATTCTTTATCAAAACGAAGCAATAATCCCACATCAATAAGATTGCATTATCTTATGATCGCACACACACACACACACACACACACACGCATCCATGCAGACACACACACACACGTTCGCATATATGCACGCAATATCCACACTTGCAAGAATCTACATGCACACGTCCACACGCACGTACACGCATTCTCTCTCTCTCTCTCTCTCACTCACACACACACACACAAACACACAAGGAAAAGCAACCAGTAATGGTATGTACACATACCCTTGTCAACAGCAATGGTTATGTCAAGTTGACATTTATATCTGAACAATCACGAGTTTATGTCCATAACGCTTGTTGTTATTGTTGTTTAAAGCCCAGCCGACTGCGTAGAGCCATATCAGGGCTATAACCGCAAAAAAACAAAAACAAAAAAATGAGAAGTGGTCCTAAAAGGTAAAAGGAAGAGAAATACCCCCCCCCCCAAAAAAAAAAACAACAACAACAACAAAAACACAAACCCAAAACAATCAACAAACAAAAACAAAACAAAATACAAAAACAAAAAGGAAACCAGGAAAAAAACACGAAAAAAGAGTAAAAACGCGTATTGAATAAAACAAACTGTATTACATACGCATTCTTAGTTTTTTCCTGTTTCTTCTGGTTCCTGGTTGCTTGAACAGGGGCGGTCGCACTTCTTGTGGATTTTGTAAAAAACACACTCACGCACACACACACACACGCACACACGCGCGCGCGCGCACACACACACACAAGACAAACAAAATAACAAAAACAAGACGGACCTTGCAGTGACCTTTTCACACAACACACCATGCCCCAGTCTTCTCATTTGTCATTGCTATTTTTGTGTCAAGCCCAGCCGACTGCGTAAAGCCATATCAGGGCTACAACCGTTTTTATAACATACACAACCAGTCTTCTCAACTGACCCCCTTTGAAAATACTGATTCTTTGACAAAAGTAGACAATAATCCCACGTTAATAAGATTGCGTTATATTATCATCAGACAAACACACACACACGCATGCACGCAGACACACACACGTACGCACGCAAAGATACACAAACACACGCGCACACACACGCACGTACACATATAGATGCATGTACATATCCACACGTGCAAGAATCTATATGCACACGTCCACACGCACGCACACAAATACATTCTCTCTCACACACACACGCACACACACACACACACACACACACACACACACACACACACACAGAGGGGAAAGCAACCATTAAATTAATAACATGTCAACTGAAAATAGTTCAAGAGCAATTTTAGAACAAAAAACAAAACAAAACAAACCAACCACACTACACACACACACACACACACACACACACTCGTCAACAGCAACGGTTAAGTCAAGGTGACTTGTATATCTGAACAGACACGAATTTAATGTCCAGAACGCTGGTTGTTCTTGTTGTTGTTGTTTCAAGCCCAGCCGACTGCGTACAGCCATATCAGGGCTATAACCGCTTCAAAACATTCAAAACTTCAACAGAAAAAAAGGAAAGAAAATTAAGTACACATATCAATGCATTCGCGTACATAATCTGAGGACATGCCCCTGGCGTTGACCACTCCGTCTAATTTATCGCACAGGGGATTTAAAGAAAACACCTGAATACATATTTAAGGACACCAAAGCACATCTGAAAACAGGCAGAAATTACCTAAAGTTACTTCCGCATATCTCACCTCCCTAGAGCCAAAAATGCATTTAATACATGTACCCAATCATCAATCCCAACGAAAAGTACGCGAGACTTTATCGAACACATATAGGTGAATGTACCAGCGAGGCAGAAAATAACAGAGCAATGGAACAAGGCAGAAACAAAGTGACAGAAAAAAGGAAATCTCTAGCACATAATTTCCAGAAGGTGGGGATACTATTTATACTCAAAGAATCCCCAGTATCCCCACGGGGGATATACGCTGGTTACCTCTCAGCATGTTTAACAAAATGGTTAAAAAAAATTTTTTTTAAATTATAATAAAAAAAAACACGACAAATAATGTTTTAAATGAAAATTTTTATTATTGGGAAAAAACAAAAGCTTTCAATTCCACCTGAACAGCAATGGCTCATGTCATGGCATCTTTTATCTCTGAAAATAGACAGGAGTTACATTTCTATGACACTGGTTATCACCTGTGTCTCTAAAAAAATGAATATACATATTGTTATTGTTGCTCTTGTTTAAAGCCCAACCGACTGTGTACATGTACAGCCATATCAGGACTATTACTGTTTCAAAACAGACTATACTTCAACAGGAAAAAAAAAAAAAAAAAGGCAACATAAAATCACACACCCATAGCAATGCATATGTGTACATATTCTGTGGAGATGCCCCGATTTATCACACATGGGATTTAAAAAATAATCTCACACACACACACGCACACACACGTACGCACGCACAAAGATACACAACACGCGCACGCACACAACCACACGCACGCATATATATGCACGCACATAGCCACACTTGTAAGAATCTACACACACATGTCCACACACACGCATACAAACACATTCACAGACACCGAAACACACACGCAGGAAAAGCATCCAGTGATCGTCAGACACCGAAACACACACAAAGGAAAAGCATCCAGTGATCGTATGTATGTCAACTAAAGTAGTTTTCAATGTAATTTTAGATTGAACAAAAAAGATCAAAGCAACACACATAAACACACACATACAGACACACACACACACACAGAGGGGAAAACAACCATTAATCACATGTCAACTGAAAATAGTTCAAATGCAATTATAGAACAAAAAAACCACACAAATCAAAACCACACATACACATTTTATACACACACACACACACACACGCACGCACGCAACACACACACGCACGCACGAACACACACTCTCTCTCTCGTCAACAGCACTGGTTATGTCGAGGTGACTTGTATATCTGAACAGACACCAATTTAATGTCCATGACGCTGGTTGTTCTTGTGATTGTTGTTTAAAGCCCAGCCGACTGCGAGGAGCCATATTAGGTCTATAATCGTAAAAACAAACAACAAAAAAACAAAAAAAAGAGAAGTGATCCTGAAAGGTAAAAGGACGAAAAATTATAACACCCCCCCCCCCCCCCCCCCAACAAAAAAGAAAGAAAGAAAGAAAGAAAGAAACAAAAAACACGAAAAAGGAATAAGAACGCGTACTAAATCCAAGAAATTGTATTATATACCCGTTCTTATTGTTTTCTCGTGTTTTTCTGGTTCCTGTTTGCTTGAACACGGGCAGTCACTCGTTTTGGATTTCTTAACACACAAACACAAGAAAAACAAAAACAAAAAAAAGAACAAAAGAAGACGGACTATGCAGTGACCTTTTCACTCCACACACCATGCCCCAGTCTTCTCATTTGTTATTGTTATTTTTGTTTCAAGCCCAGCCGACTGCGTAAAGCCATATCAGGGCTATAACCGATTTTATACCATACACAACCAGTCTTCTCAACTGACCCCCTTTTGAAAAAATTAATTCTTTATCAAAACGAGACAAAAATCCCACATCAATAAGATTGCATTATCTTATGATTGGACACACACACACACACACACGAAAAACCAACCAGTAATCGTATGTCAATCGACTAAAGTTTTCAATGTAATTTTTGATGGGAAAAAATCAAAACACACACACACACACACACAGGGGGAAACCATTAATCACATGTCAACTGAAAATAGTGAAAATGCAATTTTAGAACATAAAACAAACAAAACAGAAATACACACACACACACGCGCACTCAAGCACGCATGAACACACACACACACACCCACACACATATACACACCCTTGTCAACAGCAATGGTTATGTCAAGGTGACTTATATCTGAACAGACACGAATTTAATGTCTATAACGCTGGTTGGTATTGTTGTTGTTATTGTTGTTTAAAGACCAACCGACTGCGTAAAGCCATATCAGGGCTGTATCTGTTAAAAAAAAAAAAAAAAAAAAAAAAAAAAAAAAAAAAAAAAAGTGAGCCTAAAAGATAAAAGAAATAATACCACCCCCCCCCCCCCCAAAAAAAAATCACCCCAAAAAACACACACAAAAACAAAAAACAATAATAAAAAGGAAAGCAGAACAAACCAAAAAGAGAATAAGAACGCGTATTGAATACAATAAATTGTATTACATACGCGTTCTTACTGTTTATTCGAGTTTTATCCGGTTCCTGTTTGCTTGAACGCGGGCAGTCACACTCGTTTTGGATTTCTTAACACACACACACACACACACACAAAAGAAAACAAAAACAAACAAAAAACCAAAGACGGACTATGCAGTGATCTTTTCACACAACACACCATGCCACAGGCTTCTCATTTGTTATTGTTATTTTTGTGTCAAGCCCAGCCGACTGCGTAGAGCCATATCAGGGCTATAACCGTTTTTATACCATACACAACCAGTCTTCTCAACTGACCCCTTTTAAATAAATTGATTCTTTTTCAAAATGAGACAATAATCCCACATCAATAAGATTGCATTATATTATGATCGCACACACACACACACACGCACGCATCCACACACACGTACGCATCCACACACGTACGCATATATATACACGCACATATCCACACTTGCAAGAATCTACATGCACACGTCCACACGCACGTACACGCATTCTCTTTCTCTCTCTCACTCACACACACACGCACACAAACACACACGCATATATATGCTCATACATATCCACACGTGTAAGAATCTACACGCACACGTCAAACACACAAACACATTCACAAACACACACACATACATACACACACACACACACACACAAGCAAACAAACACACAAACACACGCACACCACACAAGAAAAAGCAACCAGTGATCGTATGTATATCAACTAAAGTTTTCAATGTAATTTTAGATGGAAAAAAATCAAAACAACACACACACACACACACACACACACACACACAGAGGGTAAAGCAACATATGTATGTTAGCTACTAAAGTAGTTTTCAATGCAATTTTGGATCGAAAAAAAAAGATCAAAACAACACACACACACACACACACACACACACACACACACACACACACACACACACACACGGGGGAAAACAACCATTAATCACATGTCAACTGAAAATATTTCAAATGCAGTTCTAGAACAAAAAACAAAACAAAATAAAACAAAACCTTACACATTATACACACACGCACGCACGAACACACACACGCACGCACGAACACACACACGCATGTACGCACGCACGCACACACACACATACTCGTCAACAACAATGGTTATGTCAAGGTGACTGGCATATCTGAAGAGACACGAATTTAATGTCCATGACGCTGGTTGTTCTTGTTGGTTGTTATTGTTGTTTAAAGTCCAGCCGACTGCATACAGCCATATCAGGGCCATAACCGCAAAACTAACAAAAACAGATGATCCTGAAAGGTAAAAGGAAGGAAAATTATATCCTCCCCCACAAAAACAACAACAACAACGAACAAACAAAACAAAAAAACGAAAAGGAAACCAGAAAAAACACGAAAAAAGAAAAAGAACGCGTACTGAGTCCACTAAATTGTATTACATACGCGTTCTTATTGTTTTTCCGTCTTTTTTCTAGTTCCTGTTTGCTTGAACGCGGGCAGTCACACTTCTTTTGGATTTCGTAAAACACACACACACACACGCAAGGAAAAACACCAAAAAAGACGGACCTTGCAGTGACCTTTTCACTCCACAACACCATGCCCCAGTCTTCTCATTTGTTATTGTTATTTTTGTGTCAAGCCCAGCCGACTGCGTAAAGCCATATCGGGGCTATAACAGTTTTTATACCATACACAACCAGTCTTCTCAACTGACCACTTTTAAAAACATTAATTCTTTATCAAAACGAGACAATAATCCCACATCAATAAGATTGCATTATATTATGATCGCACACACACACACACGCACGCATCCACACACACGTACGCATATATATGCACGCATAATTTTATTATCCACACTTGCAAGAATCTACATGCACACATCCACACGCATGTACACGCATTCTCTCTCTCTCTCTCTCACTCACACACACACGCACAAACACACAAGGAAAAGCAACCAGTAATGGTATGTCCCCTAAAGTAGTTTTCAACCTACCTTTAGATTGAAAAAAAATCAAAACACACACACACACACACACACACACACACACACACACACACACACACACACACACAACCTTGTCAACAGCAATGGTTATGTCAAGTTGACTTTTATATCTGAACAATCACGAATTTATGTCCATAACGCTTGTTGTTTGTTGTTGTTTAAAGCCCAGCCGACTGCGTAGAGCCATATCAGGGCTATAACCGCAAAAAAAAAAAAAAGTGGTTCTGAAAGGTAAAAGGAAGAGAAATAATACCCCCCCCCAAAAAAACAAAAAACAAACAACAACAAAAAAGCCCAAAACAATCAAACAAAAACAAAAAGGAAACCAGGAAAAAAACACGAAAAAAACAACAACAAAAAACGCGTATTGAATATAACAAACTGTATTACATACGCATTCTTATAGTTTTTTCGTGTTTCTTCTGGTTCCCGTTTGCTTGAACAGGAGCAGTCGCACTTCTTTTGGATTTTGTAAAGCACACACACACACACACAAAAAAAACCCAAAAAACCAGAAACAAAACGGACCTTGCAGTGACCTTTTCACACAACACACCAAGCTCCAGTCTTATCATTGTTATTGTTATTTTTGTGTCAAGCCCAGACGACTGCGTAAAGCCATATCAGGGCTATAACCGTTTTCGTAACATACACAACCAGTCTTCTCAACTGACCCCCTTTGAAAAAATTGATTCTTTGACAAAAGTAGACAATAATCCCACGTTAATAAGATTGCGTTATCTTATGATCAGACAAACACACACACACGCACGCACGCATGCACGCAGACACACATGCAAACAGATACACAAACACACGCACACACATATTATAGATGCACGCACATACCCATACGTGCAAGAATCTATATGCACACGTCCACACGCACGCACACAAATACATTCTCTCTCTCTCTCACACACACACACAGGGGAAAACAACCATTAATAACATGTCAACTGAAAATAGTTCAAGTGCAATTTTAGAATAAAAAACAAACAAAACAAAACAAACAAACAAAACACAAACTACACACACACACGCACGCACGCATGAACACACACACACACACACACACACACACACCCTCGTCAACAGCAATGGTCAAGTCAAGGTGTCTTGTATATCTGAACAGACACGAATTTAATGTCCATAGCGCTGGTTGTTGTTCTTGTTGTTATTGTTGTTTCAAGCCCAGCCGACTGCGTACAGCCATGTCAGGGCTATAACCGCTTCAAAACATTCAAAACGTCAACAGAAAAAAAAAGGAAATAAAATTAAGTACACATATCAATGCATTCGCGTACATAATCTGAGGACATGCCCCTGGCGTTGACCACTCCGTCTAATTTATCGCACAGGGGATTTAAAGAACACACCTGAATACATATTTAAGGACACCAAAGCACATCTGAAAACAGGCAGAAATTACCTAAAGTTACTTCCGCATATCTCACCTCCCTAGAGCCAAAAATGCATTTAATACATGTACCCAATTATCAATCCCAACAAAAAGTACGCGAGACTTTATCGAACACATACAGGTGAATGTACCAGCGAGGCAGAAAATAACAGAGCAATGGAACAAGACAGAAACAAAGAGTGACAGAAAAAACGAAATTCCTAGCACATAATTTCCAGAAGGTGGGGGATACTATTTATACTCAAAGAATCCCCAGCATCCCCACTGGGGAAATATCACGCTGGTTACCTCTCAGCGTGTTTAACAAAATGGTTAAAAAAAAACGAAAACAAAAAATAATAAAAATTAAACGACAAAAAATGTTTAAATGAAAATATGTATTATTGGGAAAAAATAAAAGCTTTCGATTCCACTTGAACAGCAATGGCTCATGTCATGGCATCTTTTATCTCTGAAAATAGACAGGAGTTACATTTCTATGACACTGGTTATCACCTGTGTGTTTAAAAAAAAATGAATATACATATTGTTATTGTTGCTCTTGTTTAACGCCCAACCGACTGTGTACAGCCATATCAGGACTATTACAGTTTCAAAACAGACTATACTTCAACAGGAAAAAAAAGCCAAAATAAAATCACACACCCATAGCAATGCATTTGTGTACATATTCTGTGGAGATGCCCGATTTATCACACAAGGAATTTAAAAAATAATCACACACACACACTTACGCACGCACAAAGATACACAAACAGCAATGGTTATGTCGAGGTGACTTGTATATCTGAACAGACACCAATTTAATGTCCATGACGCTGGTTGTGTGTTGTTGTTGAAAGCCCGGCTGACTGCGTAGAGCCATATTAGGGCTATAACCGTAAAAACAAAACAAAAAAAAAAGAGAAGTGATCCTGAAAGGTGAAAGGACGAAAAATTATAACCCCCCCCCCCCCAACAAAGAAGAAAGAAACAAACAAAAAAACATGAAAAAAGAATAAGAACGCGTACTAAATCCAACAAATTGTATTATATACCCGTTCTTATTGTTTTCTCGTGTTTTTTTTCTGGTTCCTGTTTGCTTGAACACGGGCAGACACACTCGTTTTGGATTTGTTAACACACACACACAAACACACACACACACACACACACACAGGTCAAAACAACGATTAATCGCATTTCAACTGAAAATAGTTTGAATACAATTAAAGAAAAAACAACAACAAAAAACCAGTACACACACACACACACACACACACACACACATATATATATATATATATATATATATATATATATATATATATATATATATATATACTACGCACAAAAAGTTAAGGATCACTATGAGAAAACAGGTGCGTAATAAACTCAGTTCGCTACTATTATTTATTTCTCAGTCCAGCCAAATTGTTATGAATTCTTGTTCAGCTGTAAGTGGGCGATGTTGTGTTAGTGCGAAAATTGCACGGGATTCTCTACTACTGAGCTTGGCCGCAAACGGAAACTTGCGAAAAAGGACCTTGTTTTGGACCGTTCTGCCTGAACACATTGCACAAGCCAGATGGAAAAACCATTATGCACGTGCAAGCACTGCTGTTTATGTGTGAGATGCTGTCTCTTGCTTGGCTTTATAAGAAGACATTACACCAGTAGTAGGCCTGATCTGACAATGCCTCCACGACGAAAATTGAGCGAGTTTGAGAGGGGACGAGCTGTTGCATGGTTCCAAGATGGTGTTCCCAAGCGAGAAGTGGCCAGGCGACTTCAGGTGTCCATCTCGGTCATTGTCAGACTGATTCAACGCTTCACAGCCACTGGGAGGGTCCATGAAAGACGCAGATCTGGTCGACCGAAGAAGACAAACCCACGTGAAGATCGTCTCATTGAACAAGCCCTGCAGACAAGAACAGCCTCTTCCAGCATCATTCGAAGGCAGCTGAGGGTGGCTACTAACATCAACATCAGCCAGCAGACCATACGGAACCGCCTTCATGGGTTTAACCTCCGTTCTCGTCGCCCAGCTGTACGGCCACGCTTAACTCCAGCCCATAGGGCAGCACGCCGCGCCTTCTGCAGACGTCACGTGAGGTGGACACGTCAGCAATGGTCCCAGGTCCTGTTCAGTGATGAATCACGCTTCACCATGAACCACAACGACGGCCGACTGAGGGTCTGGAGGCGCCCAGGGCAACGCTTTATTGACACCACTGTCCAAGAAAAGGTGGCCTTTGGTGGAGGTTCTGTAATGGTCTGGGGGGGGCCTTCAGCCTTCACCACAGAACACCCTTGTATCATGTACAGGGTAACTTGACTGGCCTCCGATACCGGGATGAGATCCTTCGACCGCTGGCTGTGCCTACACTGCAGCAGATGGGACCGACGGCTGTCTACCAGGATGACAACGCTCGCCCCCACAGGGCAAGGGTGGTCAACGACTTCCTGCAGCAGTCTGGAGTCAACAGAATGGAGTGGCCAGCATGCAGTCCCGATCTCAACCCGATTGAGAACCTCTGGGATGAGCTGGATCGCAAAGTGAGGAGCAACCACCCCCCTCCCAGGGATGCCCAACACCTCTACCAGATGCTGCAGGCTGAGTGGCAGGCGCTTCCACAGAGGATCTTCACCAACCTGATCAACTCGATGAGGACTCGCTGCGTCGAGTGCCAGAACAGCCATGGCGGTTACACGCATTACTGAACTTTTGGGAGCATCAGAATGCCCTGTCTTGTGATTTCAATGACTTTGGGAAATCAAATTTCGATACGTACCCACTTTGATCAAATGTACACACCAAACGATTGCTCGAAATTGAAGGCAATTGTGTATCATTATCACTAAAGCATGGAATTAAATGTTTGTCAAACTTCACCGCATTGGCTTTCTTATTTTGAAAGTTATGAATTTTTGTGCAAGTGATCCTTAACTTTTTGTGCGTAGCTTATATATATAAATATACATACATATATATATATAATAAACTATATATAAATATATATACATATATATATGAGAGGGGACGAGCTGTTGCATGGTTCCAAGATGGTGTTCCCAAGCGAGAGAAGTGGCCAGGTGACTTCAGGTGTCCATCTCGGTCATTGTCAGACTGATTCAACGCTATACATGTGTTTGTGTGTGTGTGTGTGTGTGTGTGTGTGTGTGTGTGTGTGTGTACACACACACAAAAGAAAAACATAAAAAACGGACTATGCAGTGACCTTTTCACTCCACATACCATGCCCTAGTCTTCTCATTTGTTATTGTTATTTTTGTGTCAAGCCCAGCCGACTGCGTAAAGCCATATCAGGGCTATAACTGTGTTTATAACATACACAACCAGTCTTCTCAACTGACCCCTTTTAAAAAAAATTAATTCTTTATGAAAATGAGACAATAATCCCACATCAATAAGATTGCATTATCTTATGATCGGACACACACACACACACACAGGGTAAAGCAACATATGTATGTCAACTAAAGTAGTTTTCAATGTAATATTAGATTGAAAAAAAGGATAAACACACAGACACACACGTAAGACACACACACACACGTAAGACACACACACACGTAAGACACACACACACACACACAGGGTATAGCAACATATGTATGTTAACTAAAGTAGTTTTCAATGTAATTTTAGATTGAAAAAAAAACCACACACACACACACGCACGCACGAACACACACACGCACGCACGAACACACACACAAACACACACGCACGCACGAACACGCACGCACGAACACACACACACACTCTCTCTCGTCAACATCACTGGTTATGTCAAGGTGACTTGTATATCTGAACAGAAACCAATTTAATGTCCATGACGCTGGTTGTTGTTTAAAGCCCAGCCAACTGCGTAGAGCCATATTAGGGCTATAACCGTAAAAACAAACAACAAAAACAAAAAAGAGAAGTGATCCTGAAAGGTAAAAGGACGAAAAATTATACCTCCCCCCCCCCCCAACAAAAAAGAAAGAAAAACAAACAACAACAAAACGCGGAAAAACAATAAGAATGCGTACTAAATCCAACAAATTGTATTACATACGCGTTCTAATTGTTTTCTCGTGTTTTTTTCTAGTTCCTGTTTGCTTGAACACGGGCAGTCACACTCGTTTTGGATTTCTTAACACACACACACACACATACACACACACGAAAAATAAAAACCAAAAAAACCAACAAAACAAGACGGACTATGCAGTGACCTTTTCACACAACACACAATGCCCCAGTCTTCTCATTTGTTATTATTTTTGTTTCAAGCCCAGCCGACTGTGTAAAGCCATATCAGGGCTATAACCGTTTTTATACCACACACAACCACTGTTCTCAACTGACCCCCTTTTGAAAAAATTATTTCACAAAAGTAGACAATGATCCCACATCAATAAGAATGGGTTATATTATGATCGGACACACACACACACACACACACACACACACACACACACACACACACACACACACACAAACGAAAAAGCAACCAGTAATCGTATGTCAGTCAACTAAGTTTTCAATGTAATTTTAGATGAAAAAAAATCAAACCACCACACACACACACACACACGCACGCACGCACACACACACACACACACACACACACAGAGGGGAAAACAACCATTAATCACAAGTCAACTGAAAATAGTTCAAATACAATTTTAGAACAAAAAGCAAACAAAATAAAACAAAAAAACGCACACACACATTATAGACACATACACGCACGCATGAAAACACACACACACACACTCAACAACAATGGTTAAGTCAAGGTGACTTGTATATCTGAACAGACACGAACTTAATGTCCATAACGCTGGTTGTTCTTCTTGTTGTTGTTTCAAGCCCAGCCGACTGCGTTCAGCCATATCAGGGCTATAACCGCTTCAAAACATTCAAAACTTCCAACAGAAAAAAAGAAAAGAAAATTAAGTACACATATCAATGCATTAGCGCACATAGTCTAAGGACATGCCCCTGGCGTTGACCACTCCGTCTAATTTATCGCACAGGGGATTTAAAGAACAAACCTGAATACATAATTATTTAAGTAGGCCTAAGGACAACAAAATACATCTTAAAACAGGCATAGATTACCTAAAATTACTTCCGCATATCTCACCTCCCTAGAACGAAAAATGCATTTAATACGTGTACCCAATTATCACCCCCAAGAAAAATATAGCTGAATGTACCAGCAAGGCAGAAAATGACAGGTAGAAATGACAGAGGAAAGGACCAAGGCAAAAACAAAGAGTGACAGAAAAAAGGAAATTTCTTGCACATAATTTTTTGAAGGTGGGGATAATATTTATACTCAAAGAGCCCCCCGCCATCCCCACGGGGGATATAACGGTGGTTACCCTCTCAGCGTGTTTGACAAAATGGTTAAAAAAACATTTGTCCCATGGAATCAAGACTTGTTATCCCATGCCATTAACAAAAACCAAAAATTATTATAAAAACATGTTTAAATAAAAATTTGTATTATTGGGGAAAAAAATAAAAGCTTTCAATTCCACTTGAACAGCAATGGTTCATGTCATGGCATCTTTTATCTCTGAAAATAGACAGGAGCTACATTTCCACAACACTATCACCTGCGTGTTTAAAAAAAATGAATAGACATTGTTATTGTTTTTTTTTCCGTTTTTTTGTTTAAAGCCCAGCCGACTGTGTACAGCCATATCAGGACTATTACTGTTTCAAAACAGACTATACTTCAACAAGAAAAAAAGGCAAAATAAAATCACGCTCCCATAGCAATGCATTTGTGTACAGAATCTAAGGGGATTAAAAAAAATAATCTGTCTCTCTCTCACACACACACATTCAGAGAGAGAGAGAGAGAGAGAGAGAGAGAGAGAGAGAGAGAGAGAGAGAGAGAGAGAGAGAGAGAGAGAGCGAGCACAACCACTCAATCTCTCTGCCTCCCTTTCTCCATCTTCCTGTCTCTGTCTGTCTCTGTAAACATATATGTAATATATATATATATTCTGGAGTCCATACAATGAAGATGTAACCACGTAATCAAAAAGGACTGTCAGCATGGTTTAACAGTCTTAATTTTTATTTCACTTTTCGCATATATAAAATAAAGTGTTGGGTCTTAATGCCAGGTCAAAGCAATGTTTACCTCATGGCAATTTAGAACACACACACACACACACACACACACACACACACACACACACACACACACACACACACACACACGTATGGGTGAAAATAAAATATTCATCCTGTGTCACTATTTCTAGTCATCTTACTTCTGTTATCAAAAAAAAGAAAAAATCCAGAAGACAATAATAATAAAAAAAAATCATGTCATTTGTTTCTTTCTTGTTCTTTTTTTAACGTTGCAGCCACTTAAAGTTAAAAACAAGAAATATGAATAAGTAGACAAAGAAACAAATAACTAAATACAAAAATGAACAAATAAATAAATACAAATATACGCTTTTTAATGTTAAAAGATCCTGTGTCTTAGTCCAATGTCAACGAAAATGTCTTTATTCATGGGTCACACAAACCACACACACACAAGGGGCGCTCATACCCATATTAACATGCACACTCTCATACGCACACATGTACACACACACAACCACGCACGCACACACACACACTCTCTCACAAACACACACGCTCTTGTACTTGTTCGGATACAAACACACAAACACGTCCTTACCCACGCAAGCCGTGCGCGCGCGTGCACACACACACACACACACACATACACACACTAAGATAAACACAGTGATAAACGCAAAATTGAATCATTCATATGTGAACGGAAATAGGTTTCAGTTGAGTTTTTGGATGTTAAAAGAAAAGACCCCCCCCCCAAACACACACACACACACACAACCACTTAATCCAATTTCAACGAAAACGGGTTATAATTCAAAGTTGGATTGGTAACTATAAAAGAAAAAAGAAAATTGCAACAACAAAAAACACACACACCAACATCTCATCCATATCAACAGCAACGGTTGTGCCACGGCAAATTATACGCAAGGAAAATAATCACGAATTGATTAAAAAAAAAACAAAAAAAAACCCATTAATACCATGTCACCAAAACCGGTCATATCACAGCATTTAAAGTTAAAAAAAAACACAGGGAGACAGACAGACAACGAGATAGAGAGAGAGAGCGAGAAAGAGAGAGAATCCCATGTTATGGACAAGGTTGGTTTGTGATTGTCAAAGGGTTCAGATCTTCCTTCAACTTACTGGCCAGTCATACTGGATTCTACTTGTAGTTTTTAACCCTTTGACTCCCGCACCCTGTCCACCGGTAGCCTGCAAGGTCAACCATGTTAGCAAAGCAAAATCTTAATCCTTTGACTCCTTCACCCTATCCACAAGCTTCCTCCATGAAGCTAGTGGATAGGGTAAGGAGACAAAGGATTAATTGTTTTGCAGTTGATGGATAGGGTGCGGGAGTCAAAGGGTTAAATTAAACTAATTAAATAAATTGTAGTTTATTATCATTACTATCGCTATTGTTATTGCCATCATGAACATTATTATTACAGTTGTTCTCTAAAGCCCAACCGACAGCTCAAAGCCATATCAAGGCTTTTAACCACATGGAAAAACCCCCATCTAAAACACACTAATATCATTACCATTGTCATAGATATTATTGATGTTACTAGTATTATTACTATTACTGTTATTATCATTATCATCATCATTATTATTGTTGTTGTTGAGAAACTGAAACTGAAGCAGTTGCTGTTGTCGTTGATGCTGTTGTTGTTTAAAGCCCAACCGACTGTTCACACGCATATCAGGGCTGTAACCATTTCAAACACAAACATGTAACACCAGAAAAGGAAAAAGAAAAAAGAAAGAAAACTCGGAATGACTAATAAGTACACATACAGTTGCATTTACGCCAACAACGAAAGGATATACCCCCAGGCGTTGGCCATTTCCTCAAATGTACTTCAGTTCAGTTCATATTGCTTATAGCCCAGCCGACTACTAGAGCCATATCAGGGCTAACACCATATCAAAAAACAAAACAAAAACAAAAACAAACATATAAAAAAAGCAACCCGTTAAGATAAAAGACAACAGTTAAAAACGATGCTCACCGTTAACCTTACAAATCTAAAATACGATTAAAAGAAAAACAGACGTAAAATCCTGTAACTGCATCAGAAGGGACGTCTCTGAAGAGGTACTTTAAGGAGTTCAAATTTACCATCGGGGAATTCAACAACAACAAAAAACTGAATACAAATGCATGATACAGGTACACAAAAACAGACTTAAAAACTGGCCTAAAGAACCTAATGTTGCTATTAAACAGGTTTCACGTTTTCTTTGAGATAAAAATGCAGTTATAAAATTGGACCCTAGTTATTAATCCTAATAACCAGAAAATCTGTACAGATTTATGGAAAACATACAGGCGAATGGAATGAAAAAGGAGCAGATAACAGAAAACAAAGAAACACGGCAGAAAGAGAGTGACAGAAAAGATTAAATTTCATGTACAGAAATTCCAGAAGGTGGGGGGGATACTATTCATACTGAGTCTCTGGCATCCCACACGAGGGCTTTACTTTTCATCATCAATATGAATGCTGTATATTAACAGCATGTTGTTATTGTCATTGTTAGTGCTGTTTAAAGCCCAGCCGACTGCGCAGAGCCATATCAGGGCTATAACCGAGTCAAAACGAACAAAACTTTACACCATGTTAATGCAACAGTTATCGCATAACCGTTAAGAGAAAAAAAAGAGATTGGGGAAAAACTTGGGGGAGGGGAAGGGAGAGAAAACAATCCTAGAAGGAGGGGAGAAGAGGCGAAAACTAAGGGAGGAAATAAGTACAAACAAAAAAAATCCTTGTGACAACTTTCCCCTTTTTTTTCCTTCTATTTTTCTCAGCAAACCGATTCCCTTTACAAAACTGGATCTTAATCCCATGTCAATGGGACAAACACACACACACACACACACATACACACAACGTAAATTCACCCACTCACATCACGCAAGCACATGCAGATACATGTCCACGCACGCACGCACTTACACACGCACGCACACACGCATTCAAACACAATGACACATACTGTAAACATTCGTGCAGCCACCATACATGCCCAAACACACTCGCGTATGATCGAAAGCAAAGAAGCGTAGCAGAAACAAAGTGACAGAAAAACCAAAAAAAATCTAGCACAGAATTTCCATAAGGTGGGGATACTATTTAGACTAGAAGAGCCCCTGGTATCTTCAAGTGGGAAAGCAACAATGGCTATTTCAAGATGATTGTTATGTATGAAGACAATCATGAATTCCATACCGTCGACAATGGCTCTCTCCTAGCGTTTTAATAAAACGGATATAAATATTTATCCCGTGCCAGTAACATCCGTCATTCCATCCCGTTAAAAAAATCGAAAATAAATAAAAAGAAAAAAATCCTACGTAAGGACATGGGGGTTTCGGGTTTCTCTGTGGGATCAAATCTGTCTTTTCTTTCTTCTCTCTAGTGGTCAAGTCATGCTGGACTTTGACATTTTTTAATGCTGTTATTTTCTTTAAGTTTGCTGGTCAAAATGGACGTTGTATTTTAACACTAAGTCAGTACAATATTTATTTCATTTGTGTTAAAAAAGAAAAACAAGAAATTTATCCTGCAAGAGGGAAAATAGAAAAAGTGCACGAAAAACAAAACAATCCCATGTTCAATCTCCTTTAAAAAAAATTTAAGAAATACACTTACAGCAATGTGCTGCAAGATGATTCAAGGTGCCTGAAGTGTGTGAAGTTATTGTCAGTTTTGTTTGAAGCCCAGCCGGCTGCGCAGAGCCATATCAGGGCTATTGTTGTTTTGAAACACACAATTCTTCGACAGGAAAAAAAAAGGAAAAGAAAATTAAGTACACCTATAAATTCATTTACGAACATAATCTAAGGACATGCATCTGGCGTTGACCACTCGGCTCAATTTATCGCACAGGGGATTTAAAGGTGAACTTTTCATAACAAACAATGCAGTGAATGCTCAAAATAATATCACCTTATGAATCATCCTCCTGTTCTACGATATGTTTGGAGAAAGTCGGCAGCCATATTTATACTACAGGTAATCAAGATAATAAGGAACCTACAGCAACAATGCCTCACTGCCGACCCAACAATCATTTGTACGGAAAGGTCATAAACATACTTCTGTTTCGCAGACTGTTGTTTAAATAACATGTTTGTTAATGAGCTATTAGTCTGAAATGTTAAGCACGAGGTTTCAGAACGGCAGCAGGCGAGACAAAAGAAACATGATCAGAAACTTGGTGATCCAGGTTCTAGTTCATATCGCCCATAGACCGAGCAGACTACTAGAGCCATACCAGGGACACCACCACATCAAAAACACCAGGTTGAAATAAAAAGACAACAGTTAAAACTCATGCTAACTGTTATCCTTGCAAGTCTAAAATACATTTAAAGAATAACGAAAGTACTCGTACGTAAAATCATATCAGGCGAAATCTATTGCTCTCTTGCACAAACTGGAAAATTGCATCCAAGGGAGGTCTCTGATGAGGTTCCTTAAAGAGTTCTCCGTGTAGTGCTTATGTCTCACATTAAAACAAGAGATCCGTGAGATTGTTGGCACAGCACAGAATCACTACAATATAAAAACAGTGGGTCGTCAAACCAGGAAGCCAGTCAACCAGCCAGCCCTTCGAGCTTACACCTCCAGATACTCAGAATTCAGAGCCACAGGAAGACCCGGGCGGCAGAACAGAGGGAGTGACAGATACATGCATACATGTACTACGTCTACAACAGGACTCCACGCCAAGCTTCCCATCTAGGTGCAGACTGCCAGCTCCATCTAACCAGGATGGTAACCAGCCAGCCCTTCCAGCTTACACCACCAGATACTTGGGCTTCACAGCCAGAGGAAGACCAGGATGGTGCTGCATAGATGGTGTGCGTGTGTGTGTGTGTGTGTGTATGTGTGTGTATGTGTGTGTGTGTATGTGTGTGTGTGTGTGTGTGTGTGTATGTGTGTGTGTGTGTGTGTGTGTGTGTATGTGTGTGTGTGTGTATATATATATATATATATATGTGTGTGTGGTGGTGGTCTTTGATTTAATGTCTATTCACTAAAGTGATTTTAGACACAAAAAAAACAACAAACAAAAAAAAGGGGGGGGGGGAGTGATAGAGGAGGAGTGAAGAAGATATTTGAAAATTGTCAATTTTGAATTTGAGAAAAGATGATCCAGAAAACAACTGTTTTGAAGAGGGGAAGGTAAAACTAACAAATAATGTTACCATAATTTTCGATTTAAACAAACAAACTGACAAACAAAATTAGTAAATATCCGGAAGAAATGAATAAAAAGTAAAACTAATAATTGACTAACCACAACAATGAACAAGTCAAATAACATTTTAAAGGTAATTCGCTATAGGACTTTTTGACAGGCTAACAAAAAATTCATACAGTAATGATGATGAGGCAAATATGTCAGAAACTGTACTCACAGATAGTGTTGGAATATGTCGTTTTACCCTAACGCAAGAAAGAATATGACTATGTGTTATCTTCTTTCCACACAGACACACTATGTTATTGGTATATTTTGTTTTGAATGCATCAAGTTTCCATCTGTACATAAGGGACTGTATAGTTCTGCTGGCATGAAGCTGCTTAAGTATTTTGCTAACTTCAAAGTTCATGTGACATTTATCATACTTTTTCTGTTTTAATTGGAACTGCTTCCAGACGTAGTTGTCCACTAAAGTGTAATTCTCGTGCAACGAGAGAGAAAGCTGGATATTGTTTGAATCTGGTGAGTTATTAGCTCCCCGTTTGGCAGCCCTGTCAACTTTATTATTATAACTAAAAGAACTATGAGAAGGTATCCAGCAGAAAGTAATATCAGTGCCTCTTAAAGATAAATTATGAATCAAGTGACTTATTTCCAGAATCATTTCTGATCTTGTTTGTAATTTATGTGTGTGTGTGTGTGTGTGTGTGTGTGTTGTGTGTGTGTGTGTGTGTGTGTGTGGTGTGTGTGGTGACAGAGGGTGAAATAGCGAGAGGAGGGAGGAAGAGAGAGAGAGACAGAGACGGACGGACGGTGTGTACCTGCACGTGGGCGCGTGCGTGCGCGAGTTTGGATGAGAGACCTGTCTTAATTTTGTATTCATTTACTGATTTTTTCTTTTAAATAACTTATTTTTTACCGACGTCACTGTGAGATTTGTATTATTCATTACTACGTGAAGTGCCAGAAAAATGCTTTTGACAAGATCTGTTTGAGCTATGCATACATGGAATTTTTTATTAATTTTTTCTTGTTATAGCCCTGAGGTCGCATACTTGAAATAACCTATCTTCTTCGGGTCAGCATCGTCAGGACGGAGATGGGGGTGGAGAGGTTGCACTTTTTTTGTCTCTCACGGTTTTGTCGACCTGTTATAGTGTCAGGTGCCCATTCACTTAGATGTCCTTTGTTGCACTTCTCATGTCCCTCGAGGTTTTGTCGACCCATTCACTTAGATGTTCTTTGTTAATATGAGAAATGCGTCGTTCTGAATATTTTATCGTAGGAAGAGAGGGCCGAGTCAGAGTCGGAGAAAAGGGTTGGGGAGAGAGTGGGTGAGAAAAAGGACAGAGAGAGTGGAGAACAGAAACAGCAGAGAGAAGAGAGGGTTAGAAAAAGGGAGAGAGAGAGAGAGAGAGACACACACACACAGACAGAGACTGAGATGAAACTTTCCAACGGTACAGATATTATTAACACACAGGCCGTCTCACACACCTGCCGTTGCTAATCTGCTGGTATTAAAACAACAGAAAACGGGATACTCAAAGGAGAATAAAATGTAAACAGTCGACCGAAAAGTGAAACTAGACATTTCATGGATAGTACATAATAATGCATACACATACTGGAACGCGTCCATACGTAAGAGAGAGAGAGACAGACAGACAGACAGAGAGAGAAAGAGGAGAGAAAGAGGAGAGAGATTGAGAGAGGGAGACAGAGAAAGAGAGAGACAGAGACAGAGAGACAAACACATATAGACACAGACACGCACACACTCACATAAACACACACACATACAAACAAACACGCAGGACAGAGACAGAGAGTACAATGTATACAGAACGTGCGTAAAGTCGGGTAGAATTAAAAAGCAGAATATTCCCTTTACCCACCCCCACCGTCGTCTTATAAGCTTGTTTTCCATGCACGACATTACTCTACACGCGTGTTACTTAAAAACTAGGAAATGAGTGTGTCTTCTTTCTCTTTTACCGTTCGCCGTCTGGCACTAAATGTGATCAAGGTCTTCCGTTTTCTCCCCCCCCCCCCCCCCATCACCTTCCAGAAAGACGTATATGAAGAGACCATGTCTGCGAGTGTCGTCAGATTCACTTGTTATCGTTGTTTAAAGCGCAGCCGACTGCTTGGAGCCACATCAGGGCTATAACCGCTTTAAAACATACAAAGCTTCAACAGGAAAAAAGAAAAGAAAAGAAAATTAAGTATACATATCAATGCATTCGTGCACATAATCAAAGGACATGCCCCCAGCATTGACCACTCCGTCCAATTTATCGCACAGGGAAGATTTAAAAAAAAAACACCTGAATACAAATATAAGCATACATAAGGTAACCAAAACATATATAAAAGCAGGCATAAACTACTTAAAATTGCTTCGGCATATCTCATCTCCCTAGAGCCAAAAATGCACCTAACACATACACCCAATTCTCAATCCTAAGAAAAAGTACATAAGAATTCATCGAACATATACAGGTGAATGGACCATTAAGGCAGACAATGGTAGGCAGAAATGACAAAGCAAGGCAACATGGCAGAAACAAAGAGTGACAGAAAAGAGGAAATTTCTAGCACAGAATTTCCAGAAGGTGGGGATACTATTTATATTGAATGATCCCCTGGCATCCCCATGGGGATCGGATTCACTTGGAATCGTTTTAAGTACACACATTTCATGTCGGTAATGTTTTCTCAAATAACGTGAAGCATAAGATATAACATCACTTCAGGCTTGGTGAATAGTACAGCTCTTTACATCCCAAACCCCCTCTCCAAATATAAAGTTGAATTCGTGCAAAATGCGATGATAAATGACGGTTACCAAGATTTCGAACTAAAGCAAATTCAAATGGCGGCGGACGGTGCTATTTCTGTGATAACGTGCTGTGTGTGTGTGTGTGTGTGTGTGTGTGTGTGTGTGTGTGTGTGTGTGTGTGTGTGTGTGTGTGTGTGTGAGTGTGTGTGTGTGTGTGAGTGTGTGTGTGTGTGCGAGTGTCCGTGTGTGCGCGCGTGTGTCTGTGTGCGTGTGTGTGCGCGTGTGAGTGACAGAGACAGAAACAGAGAGACAGACATACAGAGAAAGAGACACAGAGTAACAGAGACAGAGACGGAGTGAGAGAGAGAGACAGAGAGAGACAGAGAGAGAGAGAGAGTGAGCAGGCAGAAATATCAACAGACATACCGAAGACACAAGCGGATCTATTGGAAATCAAGCCAAGTGTCCACGTTTGTTTCATGGTACAGTATTAGCAACCACACACACCACTCAATGGCTAACTTTCCTTTCATCTAGCCAGGACCAGTTCTCACCAAAATGTCAGCTGTCTATGGTTACGTCTGTTCCAAAATTATCAGCATGAGATACATGTAATACAGCTTTGAAAGTGAAAAGTCATGACGGTCAGTTGCAAAATGTCAATCGGATAACCCTATGTAACTTACAAGTTGCGTTAAGAGCAGATGAAGATACTGAGAGTGAGAGAGAGAGAGAGAGAGAGAGAGAGAGAGAGGGAGAGAGAGAGGTGGGAGGAGAGACAGACAGACAGATACAGGCAGGCAGGCAGGCAGGCAGACAGACACAGACAGAGAGAGAGAGAGAGAGAGAGAGAGAGAGAGAGAGAGAGAGAGAGAGAGAGAGAGAAGAGAGAGAGAGAGAAAGGAACATCTAGTAGCTTTCTTTGACGTCACAATAGGTAACATGAAATTGTGCTTAAGTTTTACAGTAGTTTCCAATACCACAAACTTGACTGATGTAATTTCATTTTTTTTGTATAGACATCCTCTGCCCGCATAGGTGTGTGTGTGTGTGTGTGTGTGTGTGTGTGTGTGTGTGTGTGTGTGTGTGTGTGTGTGTGTGTGTTTGTGTGTTTGTGTGTTTGTGTGTGTGTGTGTTTGTGTGCGCGCGCGCGTGCATTTGTACGTGTATGTGTGCGCGTGTGTGTATGTGTGCGTGTGTGCATGTGTGTTGTTAGTAAGACAGACAGACGGAGAGAAAGAGAAAGAGAGAGAGAGAGAGTGTGTGTGTGTGTGCGCTCGTGTGCGTGTGTTGCTAGTAATAGAGACAGATAGTGTGTATGTGTCTGTGTGTGTGTGTGTGTATGTGTAGGTGCGCGCATGTGTGTGCGTGCGCGCGCGCGCGCGTGGGTATGTGTTGTTAGTAAGAGAGACAGAGCGTGTATGTGTGTGTGTGCGTGTGTGTGTACGCGCGTGTGTGTGCGTGTGTGAGTGTGTGAGTGTGTGTGTTTGAGTATGTATGTGTGCGGGCTCGCACTAGCGCAATGGCTTCGCTCACCCTCTCTGCAAAAGGCCAGATAGGAAGACTGGTCACAACGTAATGTAGGTTTGAGTGAACATTTTACTTTTGTAGTGTAGTGTTTAACCCTTGGACTCCCGCACCCTGTCCACCAGCATCATGCATTGTCAGCCATGCTAGCAGACCGTAAGAGGTACTCCAAACTCAACTTATTGTACAAGATTATTAACCACCTGGCAGAAGTCCCCACCGACAACAATCTAATCCCAGCAGAACCCCCGAACCGGAGCCAAACACCCTTATAAATACAAGTCGATCCAAAGCAAAAACCAGGGCATATCGCCACTCCTTCTTCGTCAGCATCATTGGACCCTGGAACGACCTTCCTGCAGAAGTAGTTGAGAGCCCGACTGTTAATCCTTCAAATCGAGGCTCAAATCTGCCCCGACGGCGTGTCGATAACAGCGCCACCACCCATCGCTGCGATACTCCTCAAGGGAGGTTTAGCGATTACAGAACAGAACCAGAGCAAAGGAGAAACTTAACCCTTTGACTCTCTCATCCTATCCATCAGCTTCCCTTCGAGTGTGTATGAGCACAGAGCAGGAAGCTGGTGGACAGGATGAGGGAGTCAAAGGGTTAAGTTTTGGTAGTTGGTGAATAAGACGCAGGAGTCAGAGGGTGTTTAATTTACTTGTTCCTGTTTTAGACAACATGAGAACAGATCGTCTCTCAGACTTGGTTTTGCTCATTTTTAACAAGACAGGGAAAAGGCAAATACTTTATTTAACAAAGCACAATAAAAGTATGTTTCTTTAATTTTTTTTCCTTCAGTTCCATTTATTTTCTATGTATTATTAGTAGTAGTTAGTAGTAGTAGTAGCAGTAGTAGTAGTAGCAATATAGCAGATGTATTCAGCGTGCTCAACTTTCTCAGCTGCACGTATACACTTTGTTTGGCCCACACTATACAGGTGATATATCGCTGCACAGTCTGCATACTCGGTCTTTGGTGAGCGTGTATGCTGTTTTAATGTTTCCATAAGCCACCAGACACTGACCGACTTACGCTTTTATAGGATCTTTAACGTGCATACGGGACGTTCCGCACATGTATACATACATCATCAACATCAAGTGGCTGCCGCATGGTAATGGCGATTACGGCCCTCAATATGTATCTATCCCTTGCTGCTGCAAGCACATCTTCCACCCTCTCCGTCCTCAGCCATCCTGCAAGTTCGTCCAATTTTTTCTCCCTGGGTCTACCTGGTGCTCTTTTTCCCTCCAGCTTTCCTATTGTGACCAAGTGCTCTAATTTCCTTTCCTCATAAACTGGCCAACAAATGTTGTCTGTCTTTTCCTAGTCTTCCTAATGAATGATCATCTTGTGTCTCCATCCACTCGGACTGTCTCGTTTGTTTTCTTTGCTGTCCATGGAACTCTCAACATTCTTCTTAGAAACCACATCTCAGCTGCCTCAATCTTGTTCTGGCTTTGCTCGTTGACTGTCCACACCTGACAAGTATATACCATTATCAGTTCTATATAACATTCAAGAACTCTCTTCCTGGTGTTATTAATTGGTAGGCATTTGTTGGTAAGAATGCCTTTATCTTCTTGAATGCTGTTTTGGCTTGGCCGATTCTGCTGGCTATTTCTTATGTGCATCTGCCGTCATACATACGAGCCCGTTTTAGGCACTAATAATTATGTCTGCACACATGCTGACCGGGAAGATGGGGAACTTCACCCTTTGTCCACCAGGCGGGAGGTACCCAGGCAGGATCAGCTGCGCCTGATTACGTCATTTCCTTACGCAAATCGGTTTACATTGCTTATAGCCCAACCGACTACTAGAGCCATATTCCCTCACACACATCGGTTTATACTGCTTATAGCCCAACCGACTACTAGAGCCATATTCCCTCACACACATCAGTTCATATTGCTTACAGCCCAGCCGACTGCTACAGCCATATTTCCGTAAGCAAATCAGTTCATATTGCTCATAGCCCAGCTGGCTACAACCATGCTGGGTCGTCTGCTTTCCCCCATTTCACTAAGTTTGCATTCGAGGGGAGCAGGTCATATACAGATCTGAGGAGGAAGCTTATCCTTAGAGGAGCCATGTGCCACATATCGTTCCAGCTGAGACTTCTTTGGAGTGCACTGTCCTATGTTGTCCATTGCCCCTGTTGACCTTGCTGGACTGCCTTCTGCACTCTTTTGACATCTTCTTCTTCCTTCAACTCCTGTATGATCATGTCTCTTTTTTCCTTCCCTTTGGCTTTGGACCACCACTGCATTTTTGTTGCTCCCAGTCCCTGTCTGTTGGTTTGCGTGTGTCCAATTATTTCTTTGATGCTGAGGTTTCTCTTGGCATTGTTTACAGCCTCTTGGACTTTCCACTTTCTGCCAGTTCTCAGCTTTAGATGAACTGATCTCACGATATTGTCTTCCGATTCCTCCAGCATGCTCAACAGTCTTGCTTTTCCAACTTTGTATTCCTCCACTATGGATTTGAGAGGTAGCTTCAGCATTGCTTGACGACAGTAGAATGCAACATCAGTGAGACCAGGTGGGACACCGAGCCATTTTCTTGTGTATTTGTTGATTTTGGCTTCCATTGCTTCGACTGTGCTGGTGCAAATGTCATAGATTAGCAGTGGCCACAGCAGCTTTGGTATCAGCATGAACTGTAGACACCAGACTTTGTATTTGCCTGGCAGTCCGCAGTTATCTATTTTCTTCAGGCCTTCTTCTGCTGTTTGCTTGGTTTCACATCCCCTTTGTGTGTCTTTCAGGGAGTCATCATACCATCTTCCGAGACTTTTTACTGGCTCTTCTGTGACAGTGGGGATGGCTTGGTTGGCTACCATGAATTTGACTGAATCTGCCACTTTTCCTTTTCGCAGTGAGAGACTTCGGGATTTCTTAGGTTTGAACCTCATTCTTGAAGAGGCCACCAGCTCATCCAGCTGCTTTAAGATTTGGTGTGTCTCTTCCTCATCCGTGGACAAGACTGTTGTATCATCCATGAAAGCTTTCAGAGGAGGCATCTGGTATCCATCTCCCAGATTCACTGGACCTGAACTCTTCATTGCAGCTTTCAAGATGACTTCCATTGCCAACACGAACAGTATGGGAGAGATTGCACAGCCCATTGCAATGCCCACCTCTAGGTCTATCCAGTCCGTGGTGTATTCTTTGGTAGAGAACCGCATTGAGAACCCTTGGAAATACTTCCTCAGCATTGTTCGGATGTTTTCTGGGATGTGATACATTTCAAGAGCCAGCTGGATCATATCGTGTGGAACTGATCCATATGCATTCGCCAGATCAAGCCAAACTACGTCAATGTCTCTCTTCTCTGTTCTTGCTTTTTGGATGGCATCCCAAATCAACGTGGCATGTTCCAAGCATCCAGGCATTCCTGGTATGCCCCCTTTTGGACTGACATATCCAGATACTTGTTTTCAGTCAGGTATTTTGTCAATCTTGCTGCCGTAACAGAGAAGATGATTTTCCCCTCGACGTTCAGAAGTGATATTGGCCTGAACTGATTGATGCTGCTGGAGTTCTGCTCCTTCGGAATGTACACTCCTTCAGCTCTCATCCATTGGTCGCTGATCTTCTGGTTCCTCCATGCTGATCGAATCATCTTGTGGAGCCACTCGAGCACTTTTGGGCATTTCTTGTAGAGCAGGTATGGTATTCCGTTTGGTCCAGGTGCTGACTTGGCTCTGGCTTTCTTTACTACGTTCTTCACTTCATCCAGTGTTGGTGGTTTGTTATTGAATTTTTCTTCTGGCGCTGCAGGCCAAACCAGATTCTGGATTTCAAGTGGTGCCTCGCGCTGAGAATCGGAATATGTTTCCCTGAGATGCTGCTCTAGGGTTTCCTTGCCCACTGTGAGAGTCCCTGATTTGGGTTGTTCAAACAGCTTTCTTGAGAAGTCAAAGGGATCTTTGAAGAAACGATCTTGTCTTCTTCTTTTTGCTCTTTCTTCGCCTTGCTGATTCCACTTTGCTGAGAGCATTGTGTTTGGCCTTCAGATCTTTCCAGAGTTCCAGGAGCCCTTGCTTCTCGAATTCTGAGGCAGTTTTCATTCGCTTTTTAAGCTTCCTTTTCTCCCTCCGGATGCTCTCCATCTGTTGCTGTCTTCTGGATTTCTGGGGAGGCGTTTTTGTCTTTGGCTGCTTCACTCCATAAGTGTCCCTGCAGATAGAGTATATGATGTCTCCGTATGTGTCAAGTTTGTGTTCCAGCGTACTGTTCCCTATTAGCGCATTCAGCTTAAGGACAAGTTCCTCATCTAATTTCTCCCATTGTTCTTTTGCACCGGCAGGCGGCAAATTGAGTTTTCCACGTTTGGCGTTAAGAGCTTGTGCAAAATCCGCATCAGAACCGTCAGCGTGGATGTCCTTGGCACTATGGTTTAATTCCTGGCCTTGGTCATCCAACGTCTCACCTGCTATCGCAGTGCGCTGCTGCTGGTTCGTATGTGTCTTCAAACAGCCCATTTTTGTCCTGTGGATCTTCATGCCGCGTTTGGTGGTGAATCTCCTTCCACACGCACACGGAAATTCCAACTGGTCATTAATCATGGTCCGTTGTGCGTTTCCAGTCGTGATGGAGTCAGTGCCGATGGATTCATCATTCTCTCCCCCTTTCGGTGAATCCTGGGAGCATCTTTCATTTGAAAAACTCGTGGCATGTTATCAAAGGCAAGGTGGGAAGCCAACCCACAAAGCCCGCAGATCTAGTCTTTCCCAGTGTCCTTCGGTCTTTCCCGAATGTCCTCCGAACTATTCCCGGAAGTCAATGGACTGACCATGTGCAGGTAGAAAGAAACTCTAGGGAGAGCTAGACAACAGAAGGTCTTCAGAGAAGTAACCCCCTTTAGACAATTCCTTACACTCTCAGGGGGCCGGGCCACATCCAGGTCATGACTCCTGGATGCCCTTCTGCTGTTGTCTATTTTTTTTTTTTTTTTTTTTTTTTCCCCACGCCGGGGATCGAACCTGGGCGATTCTGCGCTTCAGAACTGCGGTACGCGGTTTTACCAATGTGCTAACGGGGCACACATCATCTGTAGGGAATTTAATCCTTATGAAGTTCACTTTTTTCGTTCCTCCTTGCCCAGATCCAGCTTGAGCTCCTTTCTGCTGCCTCTGCCATCGCTTTAAGGGCTCTAGTCCTCTTCTTCCCAGAAATGGCGAGTTGTTTCATGAGATCATAAGCGGAGGTGCCCACAAACCCTCTTGCCCCGACCTCTATGGCGAAGATTTTGACCCGCAGACCTGCTTTCTTCAGGGTGCTGGCAAGACCGGCGTATTTTTCGGTCTTGTAGATATGTGCTTCTTCCATTCTGCTTTCGTATGGCACAGTAAGTTCTATCAGAATCACTTGTTTCGAGGAGTCAGAGTGGAGAGCGATGTCTGGTCTCATGCCTGTCTTGCTGATGACATCTGGGTAATTTCTCCACTCTGGGAGGTCTGCTGTACACTCCCAGTCGACTGCTCCATCCAGAAGACCCTTATAGCACAGCCGACTACTAGAGCCATATTTTCTTACACAAATAGGTTCATATTGTTTATAAGTTATAGCACAGCCAACTACTAGAGCCATATTTTCTTACACAAATAGGTTCATATTGTTTATAAGTTATAGCACAGCCGACTACTAGAGCCATATTTCCTTACACAAATAGGTTCATATTGTTTATAAGTTATAGCACAGCCAACTACTAGAGCCATATTTTCTTACACAAATAGGTTCATATTGTTTATAAGTTTTAGCACAGCCGACTACTAGAGCCATATTTCCTTAAACAAATAGGTTCATATTGTTTATAAGTTATAGCACAGCCGACTACTAGAGCCGTATTTCCTTACACAAAATCCAAGAGATGGCTTGAACTGAACCCGGAGTTTGAAGCTTTTTTCAAGAGGATATCGTCGTGCCTGGCCAATTGTATATGCGCTCCACCCAAACATGCCATCAACTGTCTGCAAACTCCCTGAGCCCGCACAAAGCCATGTGTGTTGGCAAGTCTTGAAATGAGGAGGGGGAAAGGCTGGGGATGGGGGAGACAGGGACCTATGAGACACTAAGCTGACACCACTAGAACGATGGAAACATTAAACATGGATAGCAAAAAGACCGGTTTTTTATGTCAGGGCCGGGTCTGAACTCTAGACGTCAAATCTTGAGTCTAAAGCTCTATCTAAAGAACCAACTAGCTGCCTTGACTTGGTTAAGACTGTGCGTTCTGTTTCGATTATTTGTTTATTAGTCGTTTTCATCAGTACGTCTTACTTTTAATAATCATGTTTAAAGACTCTTTCACTGAAAAAAACTACTGCAGGTGGTATGTGATACTTGATAGAGCCTGTGTGGAGGCATGTGTTCTGGATGTGGGTGTGTGTGTGTGCGTGTGTGCGTGTGTGTGTGTGTGTGTGTGTGTGTGTGTGTGCGCGCGCGCGTTTGTGCGTACGTTTGCGCGTGTCCACTGGTCTGATCTGTTGGCGCGTCTGTGCAAAATCCACACAAAATTTAGTGTGCAAATTTTGGTCTGTTGGTACGAAGATGCACACATACACACACACACACCACACCACGCCACACCACCAAAACACAATCAGAACACATCACAATATTATAAGTACAACACGCGGGCGATTGTGCGCGCGCGCACACACACACACACGTACACACGTTACATTCTTTCAATTTTGTACGACAAACGAAACTGACTAACCTTGCTGACTTGTCCGTCCATCCCCACAGGTCTTGACAGTTGTCCACTGAAGTACTGGTCAGAAGGGGCAGCTGTATCGGAAGCAGCAAAAGTCATCAGAGCGGAACATCCTCCTCCGTCCAAAGTTGTCTTGTTAACAGACTGCAAAATCATTGACAGAACACCTACAGTCACTAGCTGACAGACTGACCAAATCTTGTCTATAATCTTGCAAAAAACTGTAAAGTTACTGTCATACTGTGACCAAATCTTGTCTATAATCCTGCAAAAACTATGCAATGTTACCGTCATGCTGTGACCAAATATTGTCTATAAGCTTGCAAAAAATATGCAAAGTTATTGTCTTACTGTCAGACTGTGTCAGTGGCATTTGGGTAATCCACTAATTAAAGTAAGCAGATCCTCACAGACGAATGTCCATGCAAGACAGGATCACCGTGTAAAATAAAATGTACCATCTCCACAATAGCCTACGTTCCTTTGTCCACTGTCCAGAAAATGAGAAATAGAATGACAATGACCAGTGGGAGAAAACTATCATGGACGAACGGTTCTCAGGCAACGAAGACTTGTCACTTGATGAAAACCACAACCTTTGTCCAGACCACGGGACTGACAATTTGAGGCGTTAAAAATATATGTACATATATATCAAAGTCAAAGTCAAAGTCAGCATACTCACGCTGTTTCAAGACCCTGTCACTTGATATTTGCACCGTGCAGCCTTACACGAGTCCATGGCGAGTGGAGAGAAAATCAAAACGGACGACTCTGACAACCATGAATGATGGCGACGTTCTCCAGATTCACTTCAGCTTCTCCCGTTGAAATAAAACAAAAAGCAAAAACAAATTGACACAGTGACGCGTCGTCGTTTTACATTTAACGTGGTGTTAGTTCAGACAAGGCATCCGTAGTCGTCTGGGCTTAACAGCGACACAACATGAACAAAACGACTCACATGACGAAATCCAAGACAGTTTGATTGCTGTCACACCGAGCCTCGCTCCCACACTACAGAAAAGCTTGCAAAAAACACGTGAAATTCGTGCTGATTTCAAAAACAGTGAGAGCGTTGATTGGCTCAGAAGGTGTTTTAAAAGAAAATACGCCTGATGCGGACCTCGATAGCTCAACTGGTTGAATGTAGGGTTTTTATGTCAATGGTTGCGAGTTCGAACCTGGGATTGGAATCTGACGACGCTCAAACCATATTTTTCAGTATTCTGATATATGTTCCTTTGTTTTTGAAGGCGAAACCATTCAATATATGTCAGATCACATACTGACGATGAAAGTCAGGTATAATTCCAATACAAGACAACTTTTATTCTTCACCTGACATAAACATTTCATAACTAATTATTTCTATGGACATTTTTTTTCTAAGAAACTTATCCAAACTTTAACCTTGTTCAAAGCCATGAATTCACGAGTCGCTTTTGAAATTTACAGGAAGTTGAAGCTGTGTTCAATAAGGATTCAAGCACTCAGATAATTCCATTTGCGCTCTGTCCTGTTCTGCCAGTAACTATCTGGCAAACTCTCTGAGCCTGGGCAAAAACCCTTAAGGCTTGGTGAGGTCTTAAAAAGTGGAGAGGGTGGGGGAGGCAGTATCTATGAAACAGTAAGCTGACACCACAAGAATGATGGAAACATCAAGATGGGCAGCGAACACGGCAGTTTTTAACGTTGTGGACTGGCAATGAACTTGAGATACAAAAAAAAAAAAAAAAAAGAAAAAGAAAAAGAAAACATCCAGAATCCATGGCTCTATGTAAAAAACCATTCATGTGTACTTAATTTTCTTCTTTTTTCTTCCTGACGAAGTTTTGTATGTTTTGAAAGGTTATAGCCCTGATATGGCTGTACGCAGTCGGCTAGGCTTTAAACAACAATCACATCAATAACAACACACTGGATGATAAGACTCTAAGCTTTCTTTAACTTTTTCACATCGTAACGCCAGCCCGCTAACGTTCTCGCGGAGAACCGCAGGCGCCGGAACGCTAGGGGTATAACGTTCAGCAAGCTCGCCGCTGACAACGTAACGCTAGGATTCTAGCGTCTTGCGTTAGAAAATTCCTACGTGAAGCCAGTTACGGACTTAAGGAAACAACATCTATTATAGTATCAAATAACCATTTCTAAATACTGTGAGAGTGATTTCCTGAGTAAAAAGTCTATTTGAAGAATTTTTCGGGCGCGAGAACAACGTCACCCGAACCGCGTGCTTCACTGAAACAAAGGCAAAATGGAGCGCCCTGCGAATGCGCGATGTCGCTGTTCACTCAGGATTGTGGAATTTGTGTGTGTGAATGTACTTTTCTGAGCTTCTGATCAGATGATACAAATCATGGAGAATTGGTATCTCTTTTTTCTGTTTTGTTTACATCTGCTGAATGGATGAAATGCTTGTCTGAAATGCTCCTCAACCATGATATTTCATTGAACAAATAACCTCAAAGCATGTCTGAACAAACCTTATACTGTAGATATCCTAAAAGAGGATTAAATTACCTTTCTAACCATACCCTACATGTTGATATAGTCATTTGGGGCCTGTGAAAATTAATTCAAAGTGGCACAAAAATGCACGTTTCCAGGGAATGTGTCAGTGGCAGCTGGCACGTCTGCGGGGAAGTAGGTCAAATAGCCAGCTGACGATGCCGAAGTGTTATGAATACATATTATATTCATATTCATTTCTTTCATCACAGTGGATTTACCACGTGAAACTCGGGCTGCTCTTCGCGGTAATGTCGCGTTGCCTTGATGTAGCCCACCTATTGATGGTGTTTTTTTTTCTGTTTTTTTTTAACCAAAACTTTAGAATGGCAAGAAGGCTAATTGACATTCAAGGGTAGGGCCTAGGGAATCAACATATCTCTCCAGCCGGGCAAATACCCTGGTTTTCAAGATAGCCAACTGCCATGGGGACATTAGCGTGCGCAGGCCAGAAGGCACACAGGTCCGACTCCTTTTTCGACTTTTCAGTCAAACTAAGGAGAAAAATTTGAGTCCTCAACCGGGGACGAACCCTGGAACTTCGAGTTCAGTTATGGCAGGCGAACGTCTGAACCATTCTGCCAGTCTTATCTTCCTTATGGCGTCAGTTCAACGAAGCTTTAGAATTACCGTAATACTTTTATGTAGTGTTGGTTTGGGAATTCGAGTAAAACCCTCATGTGTGTCCTCTTAATGGATGACACTCGACTTTGAGGTCCCAGCTCGCTAATTCTACACACCATCATCATCATCATCATCATCATCAATCATCATCATCATCATCATCGAGTGCCCTGCCGCATGGCGTGGGCGATCATGGCCCTCCATATGTGTCTGTCCCTTGTTGCCGCAAGCACATCTTCCACCCTCTCCGTCCTCAGCCACTCTGCAAGTCCGTCCAATATTTTCTCCTTGGGTCTACCTGGTGCTCTCTTTTCCTCCACCATTCCCGTTGTGACCAAGTGCTCTAATCCCTTTTTCCTCATAAAATGGTCTATAAATGCTGTATGTCTTTTCCTAACCTTCCTAACGAATGATCTTCTTGTGTCTGTATCCACCAGGACTGTCTGGTTTGTTTTCTTTTCTGTCCATGGAACTCTCAACATTCTTCTTAGAAACCACATCTCGGCTGCCTTGGTCTTGTTCTGGCTTAGCTTGTTGACTGTCCACGCCTCACAACCGTATTTTTTATATTGGTTCTATATAATATTCAAGAACTCTCTTCCTGGTGTTAATTGATAGGCATTTGATTCTACACCACGCATTGAAATGTGACTGGGAGCTGGTTGGCAATCCTACGATGATTTAGACGGATGGGATTCAAACCCCGTTAGATCGGTTGGTCGATGCACCATGCTGATGATAACACGGGGTCAGAGGTTTTGATCCTCAGATGGGTCAGTTTTCTACAGACCAGCACCTCAGGACTTGACAAGCTCACCAGTTTATGAACAGGCTTAACCTTTCGACTCCCGAACCCTATCCTCCAACTGCATCAACTTAACCCTTTGAATCCCTCACACCAACCACCAGCTTCCTGTAGGATAGGGTGAGAGAATCAAAGGGTTAAGTTTTTGCTGTGCTAGCATGGTTGGCAATGCAGGGTGCTGGTGGACAGAGTGCAAGAGTCAAAGGGTTTAGGCTTGTGCCGTAATCGTTAAAATTTTAGATCTCTATCACATGGCACCAGTAGAGCTGTGTGTGAGGAATTCATTCCTAAGCGCGGAGACGTCATCTTGAGAAACTGAAGCTGAAACTAAAACTGAAACTGAACCCATAAACTTCCAATCATCAGACTGGTTACTGTGCTAACCGCTATGGCATGGAGACGGGTGAATGTGGTAGATTTCAAGGATGTTGGCTTTCTTTCTTTACACACGTACAAACATACATATACACACGTACACACACATGTACACACACACACACACACACACACACACACACACACACACACACACATGCACACATACACGGCACGCACGCACGCACACACACACACATACACACACACTCACACACACACACACACACGGCACGCACGCACTCACACACACACACACACACACACACACACACACACACACACACACACACACACACACACGCACACGGCACGCACGCGAGCACACACACATACACACACACACACACAAACTCTTACACACACGCACATATATACTAACACACACACACACGCACACACACACACACACACACACACACACACACACACACACACACACACACACACACACACACACACACACATGCTTTAACACGCCTATAGGTATGCACAAACGCAGTTTTATTTTGCATTAAGAAAATGAAATGGGCAACGTGGAAGCAGTTTTCAAACTAATGTCTGTCAAGTTGGGAAAATCAATCTTTCTTGTTTGTTTTTTGTTTGTTTTTTTGTAGGAATTCAATCATTCTTGTTTGTTTGTTCTTTTTTGTTTTGTTTTGTTTCGTTTCTTATTTTTGGTTTTAAATGCCAGATCGTATTATTAAAAAAAAATCAGGAAATGAGCGTAGGACAAGGAAACAACCCCATATTTGCTTGCAAATTGCTAAAGAAAAAAATATAATGGAACAAACATTTTATCATTTCTTATCTTCTGTGCTTTTTCGTTCTCTTATGATAAGGAGAGATCAAGTGTGTAAATGGGCTGGTGAACAAAAGAAAGTAAGAGAGAGAGAGACTGAGAGAGAGAGGGAGAGAGAGAGGGTGGGAGAGAGAGAGAGAAATGATAGGGAGACAGAGACAGAGAGACAGACAGACAGACGTACGGACAAAGAGAGAGAGAGGAGAGGAGAGAGAGAGAGAGAGAGAGAGAGAGAGACAGAGAGACAGAGAGACAGACACAGACACAGAGAGCCCGAGAAAGTGAAAGGAAAACGAATGAGCGGTAAGGGTAGTGGAGATGGTAATGGAAATAGCAAAGAAAGGTGGGGGAGGCTGGGGTTGGGGGTTGGGGAGCGGAGCCGTATCGCAGTAATGCTGCCCAAAATTGCTTTTGACTCCATCAGCACGTTAGATGCAAATGACACAATTGATGTGAAATGATCGCCCTTACTCAGCACTTCGTTCATTTTTTTCAAAGTTGTAATAGAATCGACCCAGCGTACACACACGCACATGATGGGGCATTCAAAACACACACACGCACACGTACACACAGAGAAACACACACGCCCCCATACAAACACACATGCACACACCCATATATATTCAAGCACTGGTGCACGCATACACCCACACACGCACACACACACACACACACACACACACACACACACACACGCGCGCGGCGAGCGCTTTAACACGCCCATAGGTATGCGCAAACGCAGTTTTATTTTGCATTAAGAAAATTAAATGGGCAACGTGGAAGCCGTTTTCAAACTAATGTCTGTTATGTTGAGAAAATCAATCTTTCTTGTTTTTTTTTGTTTTTTGTTTTTTTTTGTAGGAATTCAATCATTCTTGTTTGTTTGTTCTTTCTTTTGTTTTGTTTTGTTTCGTTTCTTATTTTTGGTTTAAATGCCAGATCGCATTATTAAAAAAAATCAGGAAATGAGCGTAGGACAATGAAACAACCCCATATTTGCTCGTAAATTGCTAAAGAAAAAACATAATGTAACAAACATTTTGTTATTTTTTCTCTTCTGTGCTTTTTTGTTCTCTTGTGATAAGGAGAGATCAAGTGTGTAAATGGGCTGGTGAGCAAAAGAAAGTAAGAGAAGAGAGAGAGAGAGAGAGAGAGAGAGAGAGAGAGAAACAGACAGACAGACAGACAGAGACACAGACAGAGACAGACAGACACAGAGACAAACAGAGACTGAGAGACAGACAGAGAGACAATCACAGAGAGAGACAGAGAAAGAGAGAGAGAGAGAGAGAGAGAGAGAGAAGGGGGAGAGAGACAGGCGCAGAGAGAGAGAGGTAGGGAGAGAGAAAGAGAGAGAGAGAGCCAGAGACAGAGAGAGAGAGAGGTAGGGAGAGAGAGAGAGAGAGAAAGAAAAGAAGAGAGAAAGAGGGAGAGAGACAGACAGATAGACAGACAAACAGACAGACAGACAGAAATACAGAGAGAGACACAAAGATACAGAGACAAACAGAGATAAGAGACAGACAGAGAGACAGACACAGAGAGAGACAGAGAAAAGAGAGAGAGAGAGAAGGGAGAGAGAGAGAGACAGGCAGAGAGAGAGAGAGAAGAGAGAGAAGAGCGAGAGAGACACAGACAAAGAGAGAGAGGAACGGAGAGAGAAAGAGAGAGAGACAGAGACATAGACAGAGAGACAGAGAGAGACAGACAGAGAGAGAGAGAGAGCGAGAGAGGGAGAGAGAGGGAGGGAGAGAGACACAGAGAGAGAGGAAGATCACATGTGTGTGACAAGACTCAAGACTCAGGACTCAATGGCTCAAGACGAATGGCTCGTATGACTTTGATGACTAAGACCAATAGCTCCATCACAATAACTGCTTGGTCAAAGAATATGTACAATTCCGAGCCTGTCAATGAACCCACCAACATATCATTCATCCATCAGTCGGTCGATCGCTTATTTGATGAACAAATGAACGAAACAGCCAACCTATCAACATACCAAATTTCTCACAAACCAAACAAATAACAAACTACCTAACCAGCCAACCGATAGATCCACTCCCCTTCCAAACAACCGACCTTCCAACAAACTAACCACTTGATCTGTCAATCATTATCCATCAATCCATCCAATCAATCAATCCAAGCAAGCAAGCAATGCAAGCAACAATCAATCAATCAATCAATCAACTCAAGCAAGCAAGCAACCAATCAATCAATCAAGCAAGCAAGCAACCAATCAAGCAAGCAATCAATCAAGCAAGCAAGCAACCAATCAAAGCAAAATCAAGCAAGCAAGCAACCAAAGAAATAACAATCCAACCATCCAAGCAGGCAAGCAAGCAGGCAAAGCAAGCAAGCAAGCAAGCAGCCAGCCAACCAACAAACCAACCAACCAACCAACCAACCAACCAACCAACCAACCAACCAACCAACACCAAATCATTGATGATTGCCGCAAAGAAACTGTTAATTAGCACGGGATCAGACATGTATAGATCCTCTCTTCACACTCACGCACACAAAAACAAAAGTACATACACGGAGACATAGACAGACAAACAGACAGACAGAAAGACAGAGATAGATAGATGGACAAGCAGAGGCGGCAGGCAGGCAGGCAGGCAAACAGAGAGACAGATGCGGATACACATTCATGCACCCACAGACATATCCAGCAGACACTCACGCAGAGGCAC
>CM060310.1:26409002-26411502 GCA_030674185.1 Monoplex corrugatus
ATCAGATGCCTTGCCGCATGGCGTTGGCGATTATGGACTTCCATCTGTCTCTATCACTTGTTGCCTCAAGCATCTCTTCCACCCTCCTTGTCCACCTCTGCAAGTCCGTCTAGTATTTCTCCCTGGGTCAGGCCGGTATGCTCTCTTTCTCCCCAGCTTTCCCGTTGTGACCAGGTGCTCCAATTCCCCTTTCCTCATAAAATGTCCTATAAATGTAGCCTGTCTTTTCCTAATCTTCGTCATAAATGATCTTCTTGTGTCTGCCTCCATCAAGATTGTCTCGTTTGTTTTCTTTGCTGTCCGTGGAACTCTCAACATTCTTCTTAGAAACCACATCTCGGCTGCCTCAGTCTTGTTCTGGCGTACTACATCTGGGGTACTACATGTATACGGATAATGGCTCAAAAGATAGGAACGGAGAATCTTCATTGCGACGGAATAATAGGCCGTAAGTAAATAAGGAAGCAAGATGTAAATAATTCAGTCAGTCAGGCAGTCAGGCATCGTCACATAGCATTGTATAAACTGTCCCAGTTTCAAAGGCCAATTCAGGTGGATGTAGAAAATGGGACACAAAAAAAAACACCCCCCCCCAAAACAACACCCCCCCCAAAAAAAACCCAACAACAACCAACCAAACAAAAAAACTTACAAAGCAAACCGCCTAAGTGTGAGTGATCCTTAATTAAAAAAGAAATAGGATCTTTAACTCTTAAGGTGAAGGGGGAAATACAATTCTTGATAGTCTCACTATTTTTGGAACAGTTTTTAAATGCTAAGAAACAGCTAAGAAACGTGCCGCAAGTATCCATTAACAAGTGGATGAGCTGGTGACAGCACACATACAACATTCAGAAGCAAGACTTGAATCGGTATTGTCTTTGTATTTCTACTGATATCATAATGGTTTAACTATATGAAATTCGGCGGCTGTCCTTATTGGAGAACTCTTCGCTACAGTGCATCGCCAGTTATTATAATTATCATTATTATTATCATTACAATAACAACTTATTATTAATTATTATTATCATTTTCAAATTTGTATGTGTGTATTTCTGTTTATCCTATGAACGTGGACTTTTCTACAGAAACTATGCCAGGAACAACTGGTTTGCTACCGTGGGATCTGTAACGTGAGCTGAACGCATGCCACACACAGAACCTCGGTTTATCGTTCCCATCAGAAAAACTAAGACCTACTAGTAACCTGCACTAGTAAGGCAAGGTAGAGGAAAACCCATGCCCGATTCGTGATTCGAACTCAGTTTTTTCACGTCCAAAGTATATGGTTTACCCACGGAATCACACACTGCATATGCTGTCAGGTTGAAAGGTGAAGGCTTGACATCTGTGCCGAGTAGAGTGAAGATTGCTACTATGTCCAATGGCATTGAACAGCTTGACTTGTAATTACCCCCCCCCCCTCCCCTCCAAAAAAAAAAAGGGATAGTGGAGAAAAAAACCACAACTGAGGTTATGGTTGAAACAGGACTCGAAGGATTTTCTTTCTCCATCGTCTACCAGCACACAGTTCCTTCAATTGGAAACAGCAAGCAAAACAAACAACAAACAAACAAATCTTCTTTTAAAGTCACCCACTTTTTCCGTACTTCAGCAGAGAGCTGTCATCCAAGTGTTACGCATACTAGCAGTTTCCTTGTTGGGCAATTATGTGAACGAAACATAAAACTAAACAAAATCTCCTATTCCCCACTCCCCCCCCCCCCCCAAAAAAAAAAAAACAACAACAAACCACACACACATACACACACGCACGCACACACACACACATACACACACACACACACACACACACACACACACACACACACACACACACACACACACACACACACACACACACACACACACACACACACACACACACACACACACATGCAAAAATATCAACCATCTAATATCTTCCGGTTGATGTCTTCCAGTATCTTTAAAACAGCTTCAGAGCTACCGTTTTATTTATTCGTGTAATTATTTCTTGAACGCGAGATTTGTGGCTTTCCTTCTTGCTTTCGACTTTTTTCCAGCTTTCAGCAAGATATATGTGAACATTCACATACACACACACACCACACACACACACACACACACACACACACACACACACACACACACACACACACACACACACACACACACACACACACACACACACACACACACATATATATATATACACTCACACACCTCTCCCATCGACATACACACACACACGCACAGACACACACACACACAGACGCACACATACGCACACACACACTTACACACACACGCGCGCACACACACTCAAAGGCACACACACACACAAATACACATATACACTTACACACGCACAGACACATACAGAAACACACACACATACACACACAAACACACACACACGCCGCACACACACACAAACACACACACACACGCACACACACACAAACACACAGACACACACAACGCACACACACACATACACACACATAAACACTCA
>CM060310.1:26416502-26436502 GCA_030674185.1 Monoplex corrugatus
CAAAATATTGTAACAACGTTTTATGTATTTGCGGCGAACAATTCACATTATATCACTGTTTGTTTTACTGCAGAAAGCTTCGTTCCTTTTTACCAAAAACGTTTACACAAGGAAACTATCTTGAAACGCATTTTAAAGAAGTAGTATCGGATCAAGTTTTGTTAATTAAAATTTCAGAATCATTGGTTCACAGTCCTGTTAATTCGTTACTTTAAGATTATTATTATAATTATGATTATTTTTGTTTTGTTTTGTTTTTATGACGATTTTTCTTTAAACATTATTGATGTTAGCGTTGTTCTAGTTTCATTTCTCTGTTCATCCATATCCTTTTTCTTAAGACCTTGCTGCTTCCCTTTAATTTTTTTTACGTCCCTTACTCTGTTCCCCTCTCCCCCCCCCCCCCTAATTTCATCCTCCATGCCATTTTCCCCCGTCTAATATCACTTATAGTGAAAAGACGTTAAATCAAGCAATGAGCGAACACACACACACACACACACACACACACACACACACACACACACACACACACACACACACACACACACACACACACACACACACACACACACAGAGACACACACACACATAGACACACACACATATATATATATACATATATATACATATATATATATATATATACATATCTATATACATATATATATATGTGTGTGTGTGTGCGTGTGTATATGTACATATTTACACATATTATATATAAAGATAGCTAGACAGACAGACAGATAGATAAATAGATAGATAGATAGATAGATAGATAGACAGATAGAAAGACAGACAGACAGATAGATAGATAGATAGATACATGGCTACATAGATACATATATATATATATAGGGAGAGATAGATACATAGATAGACAGGTATATAGATAGGGAGAGATAGATACATAGATAGACAGGTATATAGATAGGGAGAGATAGATACATAGATAGACAGGTATATAGATAGGGAGAGATAGATACATAGATAGACAGATAGATACATAGATAGACAGATAGATACATAGATAGACAGGTAAATAGATAGGGAGAGATAGATACATAGATAGACTGGTAAATAGATAGGGAGAGATAGATACATAGATAGACAGAGAGATACATAGATAGAATATATGATAGGGAGAGATAGATACACAGATAGACAGATAGATACACAGACACACAGATAGGGAGATAGATACATAGATAGACAGATAGATACACAGATACACAGATAGGGAGAGATAGATACAAGATAGACAGATAGATACTAGATAGACAGATAGATACACAGACACACAGATATGGAGAGATAGATACACAGATAGACAGATAGATACACAGACACACAGATAGGGAGAGATAGATACACAGATAGACAGATAGATACACAGACACACAAGATAGGAGAGATAGACACACAGATAGGGAGAGATAGACACACAGATAGACAGATAGATACACAGATAGACAGATAGACACACAGACACACAAGATAGGGAGAGATAGATACATAGATAGACAGATAGATACACAGACACACAGATAGGGAGAGATAGATACACAGATAGACAGATAGATACACAGATAGACAGATAGATACACAGACACACAGATAGGGAGAGATAGATACATAGATAGACAGATAGACACACAGACACACAGATAGGGAGAGATAGATACATAGATAGACAGATAGACACACAGACACACAGATAGGGAGAGATAGATACATAGATAGACAGATAGATACACAGACACACAGATAGGGAGAGATAGATACATAGATAGACAGATAGACACACAGACACACAAGATAGGGAGAGATAGATACACAGATAGACAGATAGATACACAGACACACAAGATAGGAGAGATAGATACATAGATAGACAGATAGATACACAGACACACAGATAGGGAGAGATAGATACATAGATGATATATAGATAGGGAGAGATAGATACATAGATAGACAGATAGACACACAGACACACAGATAGGGAGAGATAGGTACATAGATAGACAGATAGATACATAGATAGAGATATAGATAGGAGAGAGAGATACACAGATAGACAGATAGATACATAGATAGATATATAGATAGGAGAGATAGATACACAGATAGACAGATAGACACACAGACACACAGATAGGAGAGATAGATACATAGATAGACAGATAGATACTAGATAGACAGATAGATACATAGATAGATATATAGATAGGAGAGATAGATACACAGATAGACAGATAGACACACAGACACACAGATAGGGAGAGATAGATACACAGATAGACAGATAGATACACAGACACACAAGATAGGGAGAGATAGATACATAGATAGACAGATAGATACACAGACACACAGATAGGGAGAAACAATATTTCTACACACACAGCATAGTGTTCTTCTATTGTTCTGTCTCTCAAATTCTCACCAATTCACTCTTTTTGTAATTCTCCTTCGTTTCTTTATTTCCAAGAAGTGATTTTCTTTCTTTTGTTTTCTTCCGACCAACGGATTTCTGTTCATCTCTCTCTGTCTCTGTCTCTCTCTCTCTTTCTCTCTTTGCCTCGTTGTCTCTCTCTGTATCGCCCTCTCTTTCTCTTTCTTCCCCTCTCCCTTTCTCTTTCTCTGTCTGTCTGTCTGTCTCTATATCTCGCCCTCTCTTTCTCTCTCTCCCCCTCTCCTTTTCTCTTTCTCTGTCTGTCTGTCTGTCTCTATCTCTGTCTCTCTCAGTCTCTCTCGGTCTATCTCCTACTCTGTCTCTATCTCTCTGTCTGTCTGTCTCTCACTCCCTCTCACTCTCTCTTTCTCTCTCATTCTCTCGCTCACTCGCTCGCTCTCTGAGTGTGTTTTCAAGGCAAATATTTGCGGTTTGCATTCTCTGGGAATCCAAACAATTCTATAAAAATGTTTTGTTTCGCTTTCAATGACTGGACCAAAAACTCCAATATGTTCTCCTGTTCATGTCAATTTGACCTTGATACCAACATGGCTTCTGACAAAACGAAAGTGGACAAGAAAACAGATGTCTTCTTAAAGGGCAAATGAAAGAATCAAAATTAAATACAAATTTAGGGAAATGAATCTTTAGTACATTGATAGAGACAAAGAAAGTGTCAGACCATGCCAGATTTTGCCCATATCTTGCTAGGTTGGTTGGTTGAATTTTCTATAGCTAGGCCCGTGTGGCTGGATTCTTGTGTGGATTGTTGCTTGCTTGCTTGAATGGTATGGTTTTAATGTGATATTATACACACAAACTAATGCTTGGAAGCAAACGATTTCCTTGATGATGGCAATGATAATGATGATGATGACGATGATGATGTTAATGATAATAATAATAACCATAACAATAGCAACAAGAACAGCAACAAGAACAAGAACAACATTAATAATAACACTACTACTATTACTACCACTACTACTACTGCAATACTACAACAACTACAACAACAACAACAACAACAACAACTACTACTACTATTACTACTATTACAACAACAACTACTTCTACTACTAAATATTAATATTGATGCTGCTGCTGCTGATGATGATGATGAGGTTAATTTCATCACCACTGTTAGTGATAGCTTTATTTGTTTAGAACAAACAGCCCATATAACAAACAGACTTATCGCACTTTACGCAGTAATAGAACATTACCATATTTTATAAAATCATAAAAAAAAAATACACCAAACAGACTATCCGGCAGGGAAACCAGCACAACCCTCCAACGACAGCTTTTAAGGAGCTAGGAGTTTGTTCAAGAGGGATTTATCGCACTGGCACTATTCAGTGTGTGCTCCACCCACATCTGCCAGAAGTTAACTAGCAGACTCCTTCAGCCTGCGCAGGGCAAGGTCTTGAACCGATCAGACAGAGAAAAGCCATGAAGCACTGAGCTGACATCATTAGAATGATGGGAACATTCAGATGGGCAGCAAACAGGCCAGGTTTTTAATTCTGCAAACTCAAGATATCACACAGAAATATACGCGGACGCGCGCGCGCGCACACACACACACACACATCCACACACACACACACTCACACACACACACACACACACACACACACACACACACACACACACACACACACACAAACACAGACACAGACACACACACACACACACACACACACACACACACACACGCATACTCACACACACACACACATACACCACCACCACCACCACCTCCACGACCACCACCCAAACACATCCCCCAACACACATACTCAATTCTTCTCTCACAATCAAATGAAGCTCAATTTTCTTTCCATCATTTTAAAATAGGAGAGGGAAGGAGGGTAATAAGATGATTAATGAGACAAGACCTGAAGGCTTAAAACTGTGTAACCTAATGACAAAGAAATGGCACCACCGCACGAGCGTGCATGCGTGAATAATTACTTCAATCTAATTTGAGGTTTTGCAAAAAAAATATCACAACGAAGAATATAACGCAAACCTGACATGGAACTCGCACGAATTGAGCATAAAATGGATGTTGTATAGATAACTAGGGGAAACTGAGATATAATTCTGTGTGTGTGTGTGTGTGTGTGTGTGTGTGTGTGTGTGTGTGTGTGTGTGTGTGTGTGTGTGTGTGTGTGTGTGTGTGTGTGTGTTGTGTGTGTGTGTAGTGTGTGTGTGTGTGTGTCGGTAGTGCATGTTCGTAGTTTGTGTCTTTGAGGTATGTGCGTGTGCGCGCGTGTGTGTGTGTCTATATATATATCTATATCTATATATATATATGTATGTATATATATATATATATATATATATATATATATATATATATATATATACATGTGTATCTATCTATCTATCTATCCATCTATCACACACACACACACACACACAAACACACACCACACAAACACACACACACACACACACACACACACACACACACACACACACATACACACACTCACCACAATATGCACTTATACATGGATACCTACTGTCACACGTACGCACACTCACATACAGATGCACACGCGCGTACACATTTAAAGTAACACACTCACTTCATCATCATCATCATCATCAGTCCCGTAGTCTGGTTGACCGTTGGGGCACCACTGAAGATTTTGCAACCAACTTCCTCCACTCCTCACGGTCCTCAGCTTGCATGCGCACAAACACGCACATGAACACGCATACACATGCACGCAAACACACGGACACAGACACGCACAGATACACAGTCACATAGACAGACACAAACACACGGACACGCGCGCACGCGCGTGCGCACACACACATACACCCCCCCCCCACACACAGAGGAATAAGGATCACTCCACATAATTCGGTCCCAGATCAGAAGCCCCATGTTTTCTTTCATAGGAAATGAGAACTATTTATTCCAATGTTGATCACACATTGTTAACGAAAGATGACCAGCCAATAAGTTTTTAACTTTAGAAACAGTTACAAAGAATCTTTGAAATGAAAAACAACAACAACAACAACAACAACATGGAATCAGCTATTGGAGATGACACTGACATAATTCTAAACTGTGTTCCTTAAATTGGAAAAGCGCCTTAATTTGTTGGCAGCAGATTTATGTAAATATGCTATCGGAAATTGTCCCTGTAATGTTCTGTGTGAACAATTATTAAAGCATAGTGTGTGATTTTTTTGTTATTCTTTCTCTCTCTCTACATGTATTGGGCTCTTTCTCTGTCTCTGTCCTGTTTCTGTCTCTCTATGTCTCCCATTCTCTCATTTTCTGTCTCTCTCTGTCTCTCAGTCTGTCTACCTGTCTTTCTCTCTCGCTCTCTCTGTGTAATATTATTGCTCAATATATTCTAGGATTTCACACAAATTACAGAAGGGCTTCGTTTCATTTTTGCTGAGTGAGGTGCCAATCTCAACATTTTCCTTTGTCAAGTCACGCTGACATTGACACAGTTGAAAACAAAAATGAGACTCAGAAAACTCAGAGGGTAATCTTTTGAGGGAAATTAGATAACGAAAACTAGATAACAGCCCTGGAAAGTTTACTGTTTGCTAATGGCTGTTACAAAGAAGAGGTTCAGTCTACGCAGAAATCTGTCAACTTTTAGTAGTTTAGAATGACTAACGGTAGGTTTGTTAGTTTCTTTCCTATTTTTTCTAATTTGTCTTTAGAATGCACATTATACTTTGACAGATAGTAGCAAACAAACAATGATTTAAGGAAAGGACACAAACTCTGCAAAAGAAAGAATGATGAAAATCAAGTAAAGCTGTTCAGTTTTTGTGCACTATATTGATTACACGATAACGAAGGAGTCCTCTCAAGGAGACAGTTTGTGCCCATCTGAATTGCCATAATCATGACAATTTTTTTTCTTTTTTCTTTTTTGACTTACACTGTAATTGAGCATTTTCTTGTCAGTTCGAGGAATGATTAGGCATGCTAGTCCTGAGATGCTGATGTGGGTCTTCATGAGAGACAGGAGGCCAAACCTAATGGCACGTGTCTTTCAAAGGAACACTGCAAGGAAAGCTGTCTTACTATTTCAGGTTTTGCTTCCAACAGTTTCTTTTCTGTTGAATAGCAGCTGTTCGAGGCTGTTCAAATACAACTTTGTCTTGTGTGCACTGTTATTGATAGCATATTTTTGTTGCAGGCATCCCAGTTGATCGTAGTAATGTCCATGCCACAAGCTAGTAAAGTAGGCATTCAGAGTATCTTTGTATCGTCAATGATTTCCCTTTTTATGATGTTTTTGCTTCAGCTCTCCAGTTTTCCCATATGTGCCTCACCAACACAGTGAATTTTCAAGTTAGGAGGAGATGAGCAATCGTCTCTCAACCGTCTCAACCATTGATGTAAAGTCCTATTAAACGTCTGATATGATTACGAGTATATTTTGCACAAAGTGTCTATTGAGTCTTGTTTTACAAGTGCACTGGTCTATTTGCTGTACACCCTTTCTCTCTCTCTCTCTCTCTCTCTCTCTCTCTCTCTCTCTCTTTCTCTCTCTCTCTATACATATTCAGATATACATATCTATCTATCTATCTATCTATCTATCTATCTATCTATCTATCTATATATACATGTATAGATAGATAGATAGATAGATAGATACATACATACATAAATAGATAGATAAATAGATGGACAGTAGATATTACAACTATGAATAGACAAGACGAAATCAACAAAGCACGCATAATGAAAGAGAGAGAAAGAAAGAGAAGAGAGAGAGAGAGAGAGAGAGAGAGAGAGGCAGACAGACAAACAGAGAGAGAGAGAGAGAGAGAGAGACAGGCAGACAGACAGACAGAGACAGAGACAGAGACGAGACAGAGACAGAGACAGAGACAGATATACCAAAAAATAAAAAAGGTTGCTTATATGTTTTCTCTATGGCAAATACACAATCTCTCTCTCATGCCCTCACTCTCTCAGAAGACAGAACAAATGTCTAATGAATTAAACTAATATATAATCGAAACTGGCTCACACAATTTTTCCATGCAAATAGTGAGTAGAGGTGAATGATTCCTTCATTCTTTCTGCCTTTTTGTTTTTGGTCAACCATTTCTATCGAAACAAATCTTGATTATATTCTAGATATTCTAAATAACTTCTATCGAAACAAATCTTGATTTAATTCTAGATATTCTAAGTAACATCTGATATTACAATACAAATATGTAATAAAGCCTTCAAAAATCCAATGACTGTAAAGAAAGTGAACAAATTCTGTTCCCAGTAAACGGAAGAGTTACCAAACTTTTAAGAAGAAAAAGAAAATGGTTACGTCATTTGGATTCCGTTCTTTTTTACGAAAAAAAATATGAACGTTGTGGCCTCGAAAAAAGTTTAGACGAATAGATTTTGATGATGTAACGAGGATAATGGTTAATTTTCACAACAGTTATACAGATTTTAAGTATTATCGAAATTTCCTCAGAATGTGATATTCACACACGTCTCAGATACTACTGATTTCAAATTACCTTTTCACTGTGTGATCTATGTATCTATGTATCTATTATGTATCTATGTATCTATCTATGTATCTATCTATGTATCTATGTATCTATCTATGTATCTATGTATCTATGTCTATGTATCTATGTATGTAAGTATGTATGTATGTATGTATGTGTGTATGTATGTATGTATCTTTCTTTCTTTCTTGGTAAATATCCTTCCAGAAACTGTATTGAAATTTTCTTCATAGATTTTTTAAAGACAGAGACAGACAGACAGACAGACAGGCTGGCAGCCAGGCAGACAGACAGACAGACGGACAGAATAGACAGGAAGACAGATAGGCAGACAGACAGACATGCAGACAGACAGACATGCAGGGAGCAGACATCTCTTCCAGAAATATCAAATGATACTTCCATCTTTTTTTAAGAGATTCTTCAAATTGGGTGATTTATTCAAAGGGACGCTGAAAACAGTTGCGTGCGCAGCCGGGGGCCACATGAGATCGGATTTGTCAGAGCTCCCACCCAAATAGTGAGGTTAATTGTGAGAAATTTGGGAAGCGTAAGTGAGGTTGTGCAACTGAGATATCTGAGGATGTTGGAAATCAAAACGGAAATCCGGTCTGAGATGGCTGAGGACGATTGGAAACTGTTTTTTGTTTCTGTGATGTCATTAGCCCAGTCTGTCTATCTGTATATCTAACAAACAAAGTCAGAAAGAGATTGAGGCAGCCGAGATGTGGTTTCTAAGAAGAATGTTGAGAGTTCCATGGACAGCAGAGAAAACAAACGAGGCAGTCCTGATGGAGGCAAAAGATCATTGATAATGAAGATTAGTAAAGACAGGCAACATTATAGGCTATGCTATGAGGAAAGAGGAATTAGAGCAACTAGTCACAACAGAAAAGGTGGAGGGAAAGAGAAAACCAGGTAGACCCATGGAAGAAATATTGGACGGACTTGCAGGGTGGCTGAGGACAGAGAGGGTGGAAGATGTACTTGCAGCAGCAAGAGATAGATACATATGGAGGGCCAAGATCGCCAACACCATGCAGCATGGCACTTGATGATGATGACTAGCCCAGTTTGGTCTAGTAATATGCTGATCGACGCAGGAGTATGTGTTCAACCCTGAAGGAGGCTGCGTTTATTCTTTCTGTGGGCTGGCTGTTTGTTGGTTTCTTTGAAAAAGCCATGGACACAAGCCAGATGCTTCGATTTCAGCCTTCAACATAATAGAAATCGCTGACCATCTCGATACTCGGACAATTCTGTTGATGAAGGCTAGTCTCGTATTTCTTAAGTCCTGCTCACGCAGGGCCATGATTCAACCCCGACGAGGGTCACGTTTATTCGTTCAGCGGTCTGAATGATTTACTGCTTCCTTGAAAATACCACTGACACTAGATCGAATGGTTCGATTTTAATCCCAGCCTTTAACAAAAGAGTCGCAGACCATCTTGATACTCCTAAAATTCTGTTGATGAAAGCTTGTCTCGTTAAGTTCTCTACCATTACCACCATGTTCCTCACCACTTCAAGACCGTACTAACGCATTGACTTTTGCGCACGCTCAAAACGTTTGCCAGATAATCACTCTCAGATTTTGGATGAAACGCGCGTGGGAATGTCCAAGCGGGATAAATCTCTCCTGACCAAACTTTGAACATGCAAATTCATGGTATCTTTCAGACAGAGAGGTCAGTTGTGGAACTCTTGAACTTACTCTCTCTGCATAAATCATCCTGTCTCTGTTTGTCTGTCCATATGTCTGTCTATCTGTCTTTCTGTCTGTCTGTCTGTTTGTGTGTGTATGTGTGTATGTGTGTATGTGTGTGTGAGTGTGAGTGTGTGAGTGTATGTGTGTGTGTATGTATGTGTGTGTGTGTGTGTGTGTTGTGTGTGTGTGTGTGTGTGTGTGTGTGTGAGTGTGTGTGTGTGTGCATGTGTTAGGTGGACAGGCGAAAACAAGAGAGAAAGAGAGAGAGAGAGGGAGAGACAGATAGAGAGAGAGAGACAGAGACAGAGACAGAGACAGAGAGACAGACAGACAGACAGATGGACAGGGAGAGAGATAAAGACAGAGACAGACAGAGAGAAGCAGTCAAACAGACATACAGACAGACTGAAAAAGAGAATTGACCATGACACTGCAAAACTAGGTGAACATTGATTTTCTTTGAAAAGCAGCGAAGAAAGCCCAGCTATAATGTCTTAACGCATTGAACAGGATTTCTATCTCTCCATCCCACCAACAAGCTCTTCCCTCTCCGTCTCTCTGCCTTTGTCACCGTGTCTCTCCCTTTACTCAAAGACAAAAGAAAAGGTGGAAATATACCGGACCTTTTCATTCAATATTGGTTTTCTTAGCAGGTAAGGAGAAGAGACAAGCCGTTCTCTTTGTTCAGTGCTTTTTTCTGCTTGTTAACAAATTCCATGTGGTAATCACAAGGGACCCTTGCTGATGTGGACCATACAAATAGGCTCAGAACAAACAAAAACAAAAGAAACAAAGGAAAGTACTGAAATAATGATATAAAGAAAAAATATAAAAAACAATAAAAGAAGAAACAAGGAAGACAGGGACAAAGGAAAGAAAACACAGAAAAAATACAGCAAAAGATACGAAAGACAGAAAGAAAAAATGAAGAAGAAGATGAAGAGAATGAGGAGGAAGAAGAAGAAGCAGAAAAATAGAAGAAAGAGACAGGAGGAAAGAGAAAAAAGGGAACAAAAAAAAAGAGAGAGAGAGAGAGAGAGAGAGGGAGAGAAAGAGACAAAGAGAGAGACAGAGAGAGACAGAGACAGAAAGAGAGAGACAGACAGAGAAAGAGAGGACAGAGAGAGAAAAACAAAAACAATTGAAAAGAGAGACAAGAGAGAGACAGAGAGAGACAGAAAAGAAAAGAGAGAGAAAGAAAAACATAAAAGAGTGATAGAGTGAGAGAGAGAGAGAGGGGGAAAGAGAGAGAGAGACAGACAAGAGAGAGAAAAGCAGACAGAAAGAAAAAAGCAACAGAAAGAAAAGTAGAAGAGAGAGAGGGAGACAGAGACAAGAGAGGGAAGGAGAGAGATAAATAGAGAGAGTGAGAGAGAGAGTGGGAGAGAGACAGAGACAGAGGCAGAGATAGAAAGGTAGGTGGACAAACACACAGACTGAAAAATAGAGTTGACTGTGACACTGCTAAACTAGGTGAACATTGATTTTCTTTGAAAAGCAGCGAAGAAAGCCCCGCTATAATGTCTTAACGCATTGAACAGGATTTCTATCTCTCCGTCCTGCCAACAATCTCTTCCCTCTCCGTCTCTCTGCCTTTGTCACCGTGTCTCTCCCTTTACTCAAAGACAAAAGAAAAGGTGGAAATATACCGGACCTTTTCATTCAATATTTGTTTTCTTAGCAGGTAAGGAGAAGAGACAAGCTGTACTCTTTGTTCAGTGCTCTTTTTCGGCTTGTTAACAAATTGCATGTGGCAATTACAAGGGACCCTGCTGATGTGATAGGCTCAGAGAAAACAAAAACAAAAGAAACAAAGGAAAGAGTACTGAACTAATGAAAAAAAAAAAAGAAAAAATCAAGAAAGACTACAAGAAAAGAAGAAACAAGGAAGATGAGACAAAGGAAAGTAAATACATACAAAAACAGCAAAAGATATGAAAGGCAGAAAGAAAAAAAATGAAGAAGAATAAGAAGATAAAGAAGAGGTGGACGAATCAGAAAAGAATATGAAAGAAGAAGGAGAAGAAGAATAAAGAGAGAGAGAGAGAGAGAGAGAGAGAGAGAGAGAGAGAAATAGAGAGAAAGAGAGAAAAATAATAGAAGAGATAATGAGAGAGAGACAGAGACAGAAAAGAAAACAGAGAAAAAGGACAAAAGAGAGAGACAGAAAGAGAGGGAGGGAGAGAAAGAGAGACAGAGAGAGAGAGAGACAGAGAGACAGAGAGAGAGAGAGAGAAAGAGAGAAAGAGAGACAGAGAGAGAGACAGAGAGAGAAAGACAAAGGCATTAGAAGAGAGAGAGACTGAGAGAGAGAAACAGAGAAAAGGTGGAAATACAAAGGATCTTTTCATTTAATATTTGTTTTCTTAGAGGATAAGAAGAAGAGACAAGCCATTCTCTTGTTCAGTGCTCTTTTCCTGCTTGTTAACAAATTCCATGTGGCAATTACAAGGGACCCTTGCTTATGTGACCCATAGAAATAGGCTCAGAACAAACAAACAAAACAAACAAACAAACAAACAAACAAACAAAAAAACAAACAAACAAACAAACAAACAAACAAAAAGAAACAAAGGAAATACTGAAATAATATAAAAAAAAAGGAGAAAAAAGTCAAGAAAAGCAACAAGAAAAGAAGAAACAATTAAGACGGGGACAAAGGAAAGAAAACACAGAAAAATACAGCAAAAGATACGAAAGGCAGAAAGAAAAACCGAAAAAGAAGAAGAAAACGAAGAAGAAGAAGCAGAAAAAGAAGAAGAGACAGAGAGGGAAAGAGAGAGAAAAAGGAAGAGAGAGAGAGAGAGAGAGACAGACAGACAGAGACAGACAGATACACAAAGAGAGACAGAGACAGAGAGAGACAGAGAGAGAAAAACAAAAACAATTGAAAAAGAGACTGAGAGAGAAAGAGAGACAGACAGAGACAGAGACAGAGACAGAGACAGAGACAGAGACAGAGAGACATACAAAGAAGAAAGAGAAAGAAAAATATAAGAGTGAAAGAGCGCGCTCGCACGAGAAAGAGATGCAGAGAGACAAAGAGAGAGACAGAGAGACAGAGAGAGAAAGAGAGAGAGACAGAGAGACAGAGAGAGAGACTGAGAGACAGAGAGACAGAGAGAGGCAGAGAGAGACAGAGAGAAATAATAGAAGAAAGAAACTCAGAGAGACAGACATAGAGAAGGAAAGAGAGAGAGGGATAGAGAGAGAGACAGAAAGAGACAATGACAATGACAATGACAATGATGCTTTATTTTTCAACGGTAAAAGCTATTGGCTAGAAGCCATTTTTCAAACTTGCCGTTGCTATTCTATACACATGACATTTGTTTACAGTAACAAGTACAGCTTAAGGAAAATACATGTTGAATACTAAAATTAAGATACAATGAAATCAAGAAACGTACACAGTCAGCACTTAGAGATAGATAGATAGATAGATAGATAGATAGATAGATAGATAGAGAGAGAGAGAGAGGTAGATAGTATAGATAGATAGATAGACAGATGAGCAGGTAGATAGGTAAATAAAGAGAGAAAGATAATGTTGATAGTGATAATAATAAAAATAAGACGAAGAAGAGGAAGAAGAAGAAGGAAGAGGAGGAGGAGGAGAGGAAAACACAGTAAACAAAATAGTAATAAGATAAAACAAAATAAAATGAAATAGAGGGAGAAGAAACATTACATGTGACAAATTTATAGAAGATAAATCAAGCGTCAAATAGACTAATGTTCTTACAATTAAATCAAAGAAGATGAAATCAATTTTCTGATTACACACAAAAAAATAGTAACACTGCTACAACAATTACCACTACTACCACTACTACTACTACTAAACTCAAAGATAATAAATGGAGGTATAAAAAAGAGCAGTTCAGAAGGGTGATTAGAGGGAAAAAAAAAACATTGGGTCGATTGAAGGCATAAACACATAAAATTCTGTAGGAGACAGAAAATCAACAGATGATATGAAGTCAAATAGACAAATTATATAGATAGATAAATAAAGTAACTTTTACTTTCGACAATAGGAAATTACAGTAATGATAAACGCATATATGTATAATAGAAATATCATACATGTGTAAACAAATCAATAATTCATGTAATAAGACATAAATAAATCAAGAATAGTAACCATAATCAAGCGCCGTTTTTCTTGATAGGAGAAGAGAGATACAAGCATGATATGGATAACAGTTGGAGAAAAGTGACAAATACAGACAGCAGATAAGAGCCAACCAAACAAACAGACAATATGGCTAACAGATAAGATGGGCAAGCAAGCAAAGCAAAAAACAAACAAACAAACAAAACGAACAGAGGCAATGAGAAATAAAGAAGAAGCAAGAGAGAATCAAACACGTCATAGAGTCATCAACAAATCATCGCATATAATACAGAAAGAAATACTGGTTGGCTGTTTGAACTGTTAAAATATCAATAATGTTAAAGAGAAAAAAAAACAACAACAACAAAAAGAACACGAATTTTCATTGTGCATACACACACACCCACACACACACACACACACACACACACACACACACACACACACACACACACACACACACACACACACACACACACACACACACACACACACACACACACACATTGACTAGATTAGATGTCATAGGTTGAAAGGCAGCTGACGTTATTGTTGCTAACTGAGGTAATCTACGACACTGACGTCAGGTATTTGAATAAAGTAACTTTGAAGGAAGAGAGTGATTGAGTGTTTGTGATATTTGGGGGGAGGGTGTTCCATAGTTGTGCACCAGAAAACGATAAACTACTTTTACATATGTCAATTCTTGGACGGATAATTTTGAATTGATTTTGTCTTGAGTTTGAGTATGATCGCACATTCTGATTAAACAAATTGAGAAGATATTGCGGAACATTCCTTTTTGATACTTTAAACATTGTGATACCTTTATTGAACATTAAGTGTGACTTTAGAGGGAGGATTCCTAACTGTTTGTTTTTCATCTGTTGTTAAAGTGGGATCTGGCATGATAAGTTTTGCTGCCCTCCTATGTAAGGTGTTCAATTTTTTTAGATGAACTTCACATGAGCTATCCCACAGTGTAGAGGCATAATCTATGTGCGATTTAATATGAGCATTATAAAATAATTGGCGTGTGTTTGTATCTGTTAGATATCTTAATTTGGACAGAATAAATAAGTTCTTGGAGATAATCCTGCATAAATAACCAATGTGGTTTTGCCAGGTAAGATTATGATCAATGAGAACTCCCAGTAGACGGTGTTCAGGTATTTGTGCAATAGAATTACCTCTCAAAGACAGATTGAGTGACAGAGGGCCAAGCTGCCGTTTTTGGCGTGTGCATATAACCATACATTCAGTTTTCGTAGGGTTCAAAGCCATGGCGTTTTTAGCACACCAATCAGAAATTTCATTTAGGTTCTTTTGTAAACGTGTGTTTACAGTCGCTATGCTTGTGTCTTGTGTATGGATTGTTCCGTCGTCAGCGAACATATCACAGTGAACTGTGGGATCAGATATATGAAGTGGTAAGTCATTTATGAATACAGAAAACAGAATGGGTCCTAAGATTGATCCTTGGGGAACGCCACATTTCACATGACCCTCGGATGAATATGATCCATTAAGATGTACTTTTTGTTTGCGTTCATGAAAGTAGGAATTGAAAAATGAAACTGTTGAGTCGTTGGCAAGGTACGTTCGTAATTTAGCTAGTAAGATATCATGATCAACGAGATCAAAAGCCTTTTTAAAGTCTAGAAATACTGCTCCAGTTAATTTGCAGTCATTCATGGCTAATAACCAGGTGTCAGCAAACCGTGTTAGGGTTGTATGACAAGAGTGGTTCTGACGGAAACCAGATTGCAGTGGGTGAAGAATACTTTTGGTTTCCAGGTAGTCTGAAAGATGTTTATGGATATGTTTTTTCTAAAGGCTTTGACAGGACAGAGAGAAGAGAAATTGGCCTGTAATTATTTATTTGTGAAAGATCTTTTGTTTTTGGTAAGGGTACAACTTTGGCCTGTTTTAGAGCTCTGGGGAATACGTTGTTTTTTATGCTGATGTTGTAAATATATGTAAGTTGTTCCGTAATGTAGGGCAGAGACAGTTTTAGTATTTTGGGACTGATTTCATCTGGTCCTGATGATTTTTTATTATTCATTTTACTTATATACATTCCAGAGAAAGAGAGACAGAGACAGAGAGACAGAGACAGACAGACAAACTGAGAGAGACAGAGATAGAGAGGTAGGCAGACAAACACACGGACTGAAAGGAGAATTGACTGTGACACTGCTAAACTAGGTGAACATTGATTTTCTTGAAATGCAGCAAAGAAAGGCCAGCTATACTGTCTTTTCGCATTAGACAGGATTTCTAGATCTCCGTCCCTCCAACATTATCCTCCCTCTCCGTCTCTCTGTCTTTGTCACCGTATCTCTCCTTTTACTCAAAGACAAAAGAAAAAGAAGAAATACACCGGACCTTTTCATTCAATAATTTTATATTAGCAGATATGGAGAAGAGACAAGCCATTCTCTTTGATCAGTACTCTTTTCCCTTCTTGTTAACAGATTCCATGTGGCAATTACAAGGGACCCTTGCCAGCGTCCCCATAACCATAGGCTTAGAACAAACGAAAACAAAAGAAACAAAGGTAGCAATATAGAAATAAAGAAAGAACAAAAAAATTAAAACAAACAAAAGGAACAGAGGACATTGGGAAAAAGAAAATATACACACACACAAAAAGATAAAAAGCGAAAGGTACAAAAGACAGTAAGAAAAAAAATGAAGAAGAAGAAGCAGAAAAAGGAAAAGAAAGAGAAGGAGGAGGAGGAGGAGGAGAAGAAGAAAAAGAAGAAGAAGATGATAATAATAATAATAATAATAATAATAATGAAATGTAATAATAATAATAATAATAATAATAACAATAATAATAATAATCATAATAATAATCATCATCATCATCATAAGAAGACAAAGCAGAAGAAGAAAAAGAAGAAGAAGAAGAAGAAGAAGAGAATATCAGACAGAAAGAGAGAGAGAGAGAGAGAGAGAGAGAGAGAGAGAGACAGACAGACAGACAGACAGACAGGCAGGCAGACAGCAGACAGACAGAGAGAGAGAGAGAGAGAAATGTAAAAGAAGAGAGAATGTGAGATAGAGACAGAGACACTGAGGGATAGAGAGAGAAAAGGAGGAAAGAGAGAGACAGAAAGAGGGGGGTGATAGAGAGATAGAGAGAGATAGAGAGATAGATAGATAGATAGACAGACAGAAAGAAAGACAGATAGACAGACCGACAGAAAGAGAGAGAGAGAGAAAGACAAAAGCAATATAATAGAGAGACTGAAAGAGAGAAACAAAAAAAGGTGGAAATATAACAGATCTTTTCATTCAATATTTGTTTTCTTAGCAGATAAGGAGATGAGAGTAGCCATTCTGTTGTTAAGTCCTCTTTTCCTGCTTGTTCAAAAATTCCATGTGGCAATTACAAGGGATCTTACCAACGTTCCCATAGCCATAGGTTTAGAACAAACAAAGAAAAAAAACAACAAAGGAAAGAATACAGATATAAATAACGAAAGAATAAAAAACAAGAAAGATAAGAAGAAAAGAAGACACAAGGAAGTTGAGGACAAAGGAAAGAAAATACAGACAGAAACAGCAAACGATAAGAAAGATAGAAAGAAAAAGGAAAAGAAGAAGAAGAAAAAGAAGAAGAAGAAGAAGAAGAATGTGAAGAAGAAGAAGAAGAAGAAGAAGAAGAAGAAGAAGAAGAAGAAGAAGAAGAAGGAGAAGAAAGTGAGATAGAAAAGAGAGAAAAAGAGAGAGAGAGAGAGAGAGAGAGAGAGAGAGAGACAGACAGAGAAAAAAGAGAAAGAGAGAGAAAGTGAGAGAAAGAGAGAGAGAGAGAGAGAAAGTGAGAGAGAAAGAGAGAGAGAGAGAAAGAGAGAGAGAGAGAGAGAGAGAAGGGGGTAGGGAGACAGAAATATATAAATGAACGAAGAGACAAAGACAGAAAGAAAAAAAGAAGAAAAACAAAACACAAGAAAATATATATGTATTCTTCAAGCCCTGATCAGGATTAGTTTGAAAGCGGCTTCTGCACAGCCAAGTTAACTTCTTGAGTACACGACTCTGTGTGTGTGTGTGTGTGTGTGTGTGTGTGTGTGTGTGTGTGTGTGTGTGTGTGTGTGTGTGTGTTTGTGTGTGTATGTGTGTGTATGTGTGTGTGTGTGAGTGTGTAAGTGTGTGTGTGCAGATGTGTGTTTGTGTGTGTCTGTGTGCTTCTGTGTGTGTGTATGTGTATGCGTAAGTGTGTGTATGTGTGTATATATGTATATGTGTGTATGTGTGTATGTATGCATGTATATATGTATGTATGTATGTATGCATGTATGTGTGTATCTCTATGTCTGTCTATCTGTCTGTCTGTCTATCTGTTTGTCTGTCTGTCTATCTATCTATCTACATGTAGACATATTAATGCATATGTATGTGTTTGTGTATGTGTGCCTGTCTTCTGTGTCTGTTCCTGTGAAATCAATCCCACTTTTTAAAAAGAGAGAGGGCGGTATATCGAGAGAGAAAAAATGAGAATATTTGCAATGTGTGTCTCATTAGCACGACGCATGTTCTCATCAATGGCACTTACTCTCAACCTGCATACCTGACCTGTGGTGTTCCACAAGGATCTGTCCTTGGCCCTGTTCTTTTCACTCTTTATACCTCCCCCCTGTCCACCATCATCAACTCCCACTCTATAAAACACCACTTCTATGCTGATGACACCCAACTTCAAGATAGTGACTCACCTGATAATATACAGCGCCTGTTGACTCGCACCACTGAGTGTTACTCGGACATTAAGAACTGGATGACACACAATAGACTTCAGCTTAATGACGACAAGACAGAAGCTATCCTCATTGGCACCCGTCAGAAACTTTCCCAGCTGCCTCCTCTTTCTCTCCCATTATGTAACACATCAGTCCCAATTTCTGATTCAGCTAAAAACCTTGGTGTCTGCATTGACTCTACCCTGTCCATGAACAACTTTGTTTCTCAAACTGCCAGATCTTGCTACTATCATCTCCATCGTATAAGCCTGATCAGGAAGTATCTCTCTGTCGAAACAACTGCAAAACTCGTTCTCTCCTTCATAATGTCTCGCATTGACTATTGCAATTCACTCCTGTCTGGTCTTCCTGCCTCCACCATTCACATCCTACAGCGCATTCAAAACAATGCTGTACGCCTTGTACTCAAAAAGAAAAAAGCTGACCACATATCTCCTCTCCTGGCACAACTTCACTGGCTCCCTGTATCAAAGCGCATACAGTACAAACTAGACACCATGTGCTACAAAAGCCTCAATAACGCAGCCCCCGATTACCTGTCAAGCCTACTTGAGATCTATGTTCCCTCACGTACCCTCCGCTCTGCCTCCGATCCTCTGACTTTTCGCTTTCCACGCACTAAGCTCAATACCTATGGTCCACGAGCCTTCTCTGTTTCTGGTCCACTCTCCTGGAACAAACTTCCTCTCTCAGTCCGTCAGCAACCTACTTTTGCCTCCTTCAAGTCCGCTCTCAAAACTCACCTTTTCTCCTCTGCATAAAATCCTAACCTCACTCAACCCCCCTCTGCAGCCTGTCTCCGCTCGGAGGGGAATCACTTTGTTTTAATATATAATTGTATATGATGTGCTCTCTGTGGTTTTCCATTGGTTTTATTCTTGCTTTTATTGCTTTTATTCTTTTCTCCCCATCTGTGGCCATGCATGTGTGTGTGTGTGTGTGTGTGTGTGTGTGTGTGTGTGTGTGTGTGTGTGTGTGGTGTGTGTGTGTGTGTGTGTGTGTGTGTGCGTGTGTGTGCGTGCGTGCGTGTGTGCGTGTGTGTCTTTTCGGCGCTTAGATTTGATTTTGTCGAGATTTGCGCTGTATAAATGTTGTAATTATTATGTATGCATGTGCGTACGTATGTATGTATGTATGTATACGCTTAGATTTATGTATGTATGCATGTATACGCTCAGCTTAGATTTATGTATGTAAGTATGTAAGCATGTATGTATGCATGTATACGCTCATATGTATGTAGGTATGTATGCATGTATACGCTCAGCGCTTAGATTTGATTTTGTCAAGATTTTGCGCTATATAAATAAAATATATTATTATTATTATGATAGTAAGGCTGGAGGCAAATTGAACACCACAATTCCCAAAACCACCATCACCACCAACCCACTCTCACTATTCCAT
>CM060310.1:26444002-26446502 GCA_030674185.1 Monoplex corrugatus
CAACCAACCAACCATACCAACCAACCAACCAACCAACCAACCAACCCCAACCAAATTAACCAGCCAATCAACCAATTAACCAGCCAGCCAACCAACAAACCAACTGACCTACACACCTGCACTTAATTACCTTACATAAGAATCGCAAACTCTCTCTTTATCTCCTTGTCTATCGTGTCTTTTCCACAGACATTTTGTTTGATATTAAGAAGAAAACCACGGTGAAGCTGTGTGTAAGGGTGTATGTGTGGTTACTGGCTTCTCTGTTTGCTCATTGAAATAGTACAACGTCCTCCTGTGACAGACTGATGATTTGTACATACAGAACGTCAAGTAGCTGTGTGTTTATGTGAATATGTGTATGAATTATGTATGTTTCTTACCAACAAATGCCTGTCAATTAACATCAGGAAGAGAGTTCTTGAATGTTATATAGAACCGATAATACTATACGGTTGTGAGGCGTGGACTGTCAAAAAGGAAAGCCAGAACAAGATTGAGGCAGCCGAGATGTGGTTTCTAAGAAGAATGTTGAGAGTTCCATGGACTGCAAAGAAAACAAACGAGACAGTCTTGATGGAGGCAGACAAGAAAATCATTCATAAGGAAGATTAGGAAAAAACAGGCAAAATGTATGGGCCATTTTATGAGGAAAGGGGAATTGAAGCATCTGGTACAACAGAAAAGTTGGAAGGAAAGAGAGAACCAGGTAGACCCAGGGAAAAATATGGACGGACTTGCAGAGTGGCTGAAGTACAGAGAGGGTGGAGATGTGCTTGCAGCAACAAGGGAAAGATGCATGTGGAGGGTCATGAAAGCCAAGGCCTTGATGGTGTTGTATGTATGTATGTATGTATGTATGTATGTATGTATGTATGTATGTATGTATGTATGTATGTATGTATGTATGTAGTTATATGTATGTATGTTGTATGTATGTATGTTGATGTATGTATGTGTGTATTGTATGTATCGTTTGTAGTATATACTGTATGTCTGTCTGTTATGTATGTATGTCTGATGTATGTATGTATGTATGTATGTATGTATGTATGTATGTATGTATGTGTGTATATATGTATGTATGATGTCTGCATGGATGTCTGTCTGTCTGTTGTATGCATGTACTGATGTATGTATGTATGATGAGTATGTATGTATGTATGTATGTTGTATGTATGTATGTATGTATTGCTATGTACGTATGTGTGTATTTGTATGCATGTATGTATGTTATGCATGTAGTATGTATGTATGCTTATGTATGTATGTATTTTTGTATGTATGCATGTATGCATGTCGATGTATGCATTATGTATGTATATATGTATGTATGTATGTTTGTGTATGTATGTATGTATGTATGTATGCTATGTATGTATGTTTGTTTGTATGTATGTGGTATGTACGTGTGTATGTATGTGTATATGTATGTATTTATGTATGTATGTGTGTATGTGTGTGTATATGTATGTATTTATGTATGTATGTACGTATGTGTATGTATGTATGTGTCTATGTATGTATGTGTGTGTGTTTCTATGTGTGTGTGTGTGCGCGCTTGCATGCGTGTGTGCGTGCTTGCGTGCGTATGTGCGTGTGTGTGTGTGTGTGTGTGTGAGTGTGTGTAAGTGTGTGCGTGTATGCGCGCCTGTGTGTGCATGTACGTATGCGTGCGTACGTGCGTGCGTGTGCGTGTATGTAAGTATGTGTCTGTGTGTGTCTGTGTGAGTGTGTGTGTGTGTACCTGCGTTTGCGCAGCTGATGCTCGATGATAAATGACAGGTCAATACCAACAGAACATCAGGACAGAACCACCAGAACATCAGAGGAGTTCTACACACTTCACACAGACAGCGTCCTTTGACAGCAAAGACAACTTGAGTGTCTCCTGTCAGAGGTCTCTGACCCTGTCTGGGAGGAAATACGGTTTGAGTCCACAGTATGTCCCCTTGTGTTAACATTAAGAATGGGGCAGAGAGAAAACAGAGGAGAGAGAGAGAGAGAGAGAGAGAGAGAGAAGAGAAAGAGAGAGAGAAAGAGAGAGATATAAGAGAGAGAGAGAGAGAGAAGGAGAGAGAGAGAGAGGGAGAGACAGACAGAGAAACAGACAGAGAGAGATAGGGAGAGGGAGGGAGGGAAGGAGGGAGGGAGAAAGAGATAGAGAAACATACAAATAGACACACAAAGCCACAGAGACAGAGACAGAGAGAAAGAGATACAGAGAAAGAGACAAAGACAAAAAGGCAAAGAGAGATGCTGATGTCCCCTTGTGTTAACAGTAAGAATGAGGCAGAGAGAAACACAGAGAGAGAGAGAGAGAGAGAGAGAGAGAGACAGACAGACAGACAGGGAGACAGAGAGAGACAGACAGAGACAAGAGAGAGAAGGGGAGAGAGAGAGACATACAGACAGACCAACAGACAGAAGGAGAGAGAGAGAGAGAGAGACAGACAGACAGACAGAGAGAGAGAGAGAAGGAGAGAGAGAGAGAGAGACA
>CM060310.1:26451502-26454002 GCA_030674185.1 Monoplex corrugatus
CTAAACTGGCACTGGTCCATCAACACGTGTTTTGACATCAAAGTACATAGTTAAGATGTCTAGACGTCAGCCTCAAGACATTTGTTCATTCCTTCTTGAACAGCGAATGTCCATCACAAAATGCCAGATTACTGTGAGTTATGGTCTATGATCGAGTGCCTGAGGGTTTATAGAAATCAATATTGTAAGCAAAGAAGCGTGAGCTATCGTGGTTCAGCACTGGGTCTTCAGCAATAAAAGTTTGCCAGCAGAACTTATTGCCTTCCATACCGCCAGTCTAAAAAAAAACTCTTCATGTTCTTCTATGATGAGTGAACGTTCAGTCTAGATGGTGACATCTGTTTTAATGTCACTCTACTGAAATGAATATTGTACTCTAGCTGATGGCGTTTTTTTTATGTTATGCTGAAATGGATATGGCTGTCGATGCCTGTACATCGAGACAAGTGTGCGTGAACAAACGGAAATAAATTCTTTCACATGTTATCAAAATCACTATTATAATGCTGATAAATAGAATGACATGAGGTCAGTCATCCTCCTCCTATTCCTTTTCATCATAAACACATGTTCTGTCTCTTTGCCCATGTCCTGTATGTCTGTCTGTCTATCTGTCTGTTATCTGGCTCTGTCTGTCACTTTCTGTCTGTTTGTCTGTCTATCTGTGTCTGTCCCTGTCACTCTTTGTCTGACTGTTTGTCTGTCTATCTGTCTGTCTTTGTCACTCTCTGTCTGTCTGTTTGTCTATCTGTATCTGTCACTCTCTGATTGCCTACTGTCTGTTTGTCTGTCTGCCTCTCTCTCTCTCAGTTGAAAATTACAGACTGAGAGAAAATATTTGCTGTTAATTTAATGTGTTGGACACTGAAGCAGGATGTTAGAATGTTCTTTTGTTTGGTGCATGACGAACAAACAACACGTTTTTTGTTATCTCACAAAATCAAACATCCCATTGGATTCTTTGTTGCCATGTTGTAAGCATTTCTATAACTGGATCTTACTTTCTGGTTGATTAGGAAGAAATTAAACGAAGATGTGCAGGATGTAGATGAGCGAAAATACAAAAACGAAAGGGCAGAAGAGGGAGAAGCAGCACGATACTCACTTGAAAAGGAAGAAACAGAAGGATTAGTAAGAAAGGAGACGAACACAACTGATTGCAAATAAAAAGGATAAGAAAGATCAATACCAATAGCGACAGACAAACTGTGAAGACAGAGTGCACAATGATTAGAATGAACGTGTTTGTACGTTACTCTGTGGTCATGAATTGAGGTTTGTTTTTCTATCGTTTGAGAGCTATGCTTTCTAATGCAGACAATGCCATTTACAATACCTAATACCTGTTACGAATATTATATTAAATCTACTTCATGAGATAAAAAAACCCACTCAGAACAGAATACCACAACCACCTGCTAATCGAGTCTTGACGAAGGTGCCCATGGACATCAGTCTACTGTCTAGAGGTTAACAGAAATCCAATCAATTGCTTGAAGGCCTGATGTATACATTGCTATCAGTCACTGAAACTAAAGGAATCGTTCTCAACACAGGTCCAGAGAGAATCAAAGCCTGCCTACCCCTTAAATCTGAATGATCATTGATGTTCCCATCTAGCAAGATAACCCATTCAATAGATTCAGTTAATGATAACACTACTATGATATCTAGACATAAGACCCAAGGGGTTTGCTCAAGTTTATGAGCAGCAGTCCAACTGAAAACTTCGGATGCCTTGTAACGAATTTCCTTGTACAAAGCCTGAGCCTGATAGGAAAAATATGAAAGAAATGTGCGGTATTGTGTGCCGAGAACTAACCTCTGGCAGCAAACATTGCTTTCAGAAATTGTTCACGTTGAGGATTTAGTGACGACAGAGCTGCCTCTTTCCTGGCTGTCTACTTTGAATGATCTGCATGATTTCGGTACTAGATAGTGATGTTCCCTGTGAGCCACTTCAGTAGACTGATTGAATTTCTGTTAGCTTGTGGACAGAGGATCGATGCAGTGTGGACACTTTTCGTCTAGACTGGATGATTTATAGGGTTATTCACGAATGGTTTCTCTCTGAGGGATGTAGATTAGTGTAGTGACAGACGTTGAATAGATTAACTAGATATGCCTATTCTGAAACATAGGTTTTTGATAGCTCAGTAGCATGAATATGTGACAACCCAATGCATAGTTACAGACGCTGGGAAGTAGTAAATGTGTCTGCAATGAAATATAAGCTCTTAGCTCAGGAGTATGGATATGAACAATGAATACATGAACAAAGGATGAGAAAAAAAATATAGCATTACATTTATGTCTTTTCCAGTTTGTTATTACTTAATTTTTCCCTAGTCATTCCTGTATTCTATATTTCTATAGATTGTTATCCATGTTGTTCTTTTAAAAAACTCTGCATTAGTTTTCTTTTCTTCTGTTCCTCTCCCTTTCTTTTTATCTGTCCCCTCTTGGGTGTCACAGGGAAAAAGAGTCAGTGGTTGTCAGG
>CM060310.1:26456502-26459002 GCA_030674185.1 Monoplex corrugatus
CTAAACTGGCACTGGTCCATCAACACGTGTTTTGACATTAAAGTACATAGTTAAGATGTCTAGACGTCAGCCTGAAGACCTTTGTTCATTCCTTCTTGAACAGCGAATGTCCATCAGAAAATGCCGGATTACTGTGAGTTATATCTATGATCGAGTGCCTGAGGATTTATAGAAATCAATATTGTAAGCAAAGAAGCGTGAGCTATCGTGGTTCAGCACTGGGTCTTTGGCAATAAAGGTTTGCCAGCAGAACTTATTGCCTTCCATACCGCCAGTCCAAAAAAAAAACTCTTCATGTTCTCTATAATGAGTGAACGTTCAGTCTAGATGGTGACATCTGTTTTAATGTCACTCTACTGAAACGAATAATTCACTCTAGCTGATGGCGTTTTTTATGTTATGCTGAAATGGATATGGCTGTCGATGGCTGTACATCGAGACAAGTGTGTGTGAACAAACACAAATAAATTCTTTCACATGTCATCAAAATCGCTATTATGATGTTGATAAATAGAATGACATGAGTTCAATCACCTTCCTCCTACTCCTCATCATAACACACATGTTCTGTCTCTTTGTCGATGTCCTGTATGTCTGTCTGTCTATCTGGCTCTGTCTCTGTCATTCTCTGTCTGTTTGTCTATCTGTCTCTGTCCTTGTCACTCTCTGTCTGTCTGTTTGTCTATTTGGCTGTCTCTGTCACTCTCTGTCTGTCTGTCTGTTTGTCTATCAGTTTCTGTAACCTCTGATTGCCTACTGTCTGTTTGTCTGTCTGCCTCTCTCTCTCTCACTTGAAAAATACAGACTGAGAGAAAATATTTGCTGTTGATTCAAAGCGTTTGACACTGCAGCAGGATGTTAGAATATTCTTCTGTTTGATGCATAACGAAAAAAGAGCAAACTTCTTTTGTGATCATAATGGCTACCTGGTTGAACCTGTCTCTCAGTGCAAAAAAGGCTACTTACTGCGTAGCTTTCATCGGCGATCCGGCCGACTTCTTCAGCGCAACTGCTGGGTTGAGAACTGGCTTCAGTGCACAGCCGTAAGCGAACTCACGACAGTGCGACTGAATAAATGATCTCACAAAATGAAGCATCCTCTTGGATTCTTTGTTGCCATGTTGTAAGCATTTCTATAACTGGATCTTACTTTCAGGTTGATTAAGAGGAAATTAACTGAGGAAGATGCGAAGGATATAGATGAGCGAGAATACAAAAACGAAAGGAAAGAATGGAGAGAAGCAGCACAATACTCACTTGAAACGGGAGAAACGCAAGGATTGGTAAGAAAGGAGATGAACACAACAAATTGCAAATAAAAAGGATAAGAAAGATCAATACCAATGGTTACAGACAAACTGGTGAAGACAGAGTACGCAATGATTAGAAAGAACGTGTTTGTACGTTTCTGTGTAGTCATGAATTTCAGATTTGTTTTTCTATCGTTTGAAAGCTATTCTTCCTAATGTAGACAGTGCCATTTACAATACCAAATACCTGTTACATGTATTATGTTAATCTACTTTCTGAGATAAAACACCACTCTGAAAAGAATACCACAAGCAGCTGCTGAGTATTGAGGAAGGTGCCCATGTGACATCAGCTTGTTGTCTAGAAGCTAACAAATCCATTCAATTACTTGAAGTGGTCGATGTATACATTGCTATCAGTTAGTAAAACTAAAGGAATCGTCCTCAGTACAGGTCCACAGAGAATCACAGCCTTCCTAACACTTAAGTATGAATGATCACTGATGTTCCCATCTAGTAAGATAACCCAGTTCAACAGATTCAATTACTAAAACATGTACATTACTAAGATATCCAGATATAAGACCCGAGGGATTTGTTCACCTTTACAAACAGCAGTCCATCTGAAAACATCGGATGCCTTGTATCGATTTTCCTTGTACAAAGCCTGAGACTGATAGGGAAAAAATGCAACAAATGTGCATCAATGTGTTCCAAGAATAACCTCTGGCAGCAAAACATTGCTTGCTGAAATTGTTTCTTCCCAATGACAAAAATTATTCATAGAAATAATGGCGAAAGCGAAAACAAAGTAAAGTACAGAGATTCAAGTTCTCACCTCTGGGAGAGTATGATTGCAGACAGAAATTATTTTCTCCCCGAATAACACAGTTTATTCATAGAAGGGTTAGTGGTGCGAGCTGTATGACAAAAGATCTGCATCCTTTCTTTTGTTGTATGAGATGATTAAGTCTCATATTGCCCTCCATGCCGCCAAAATTCTTCATGTTCTTCTGTGATGAGAGTTCGATCTAGATGATGACATCAGTTTTAATGTCGATCTACTGGAATGAATATTGCACTCTAGCTGATGGTGATTTAATGTTCTATTGAAATGGATATGGCAGTCGATGCTTGTACATCGAGGAAAGTGTGTGCAAATAAACGGGAATGAATTATTTCAACTCTCATCAAAATCACTATCATAATGCTGATAAACAGAATAACACGAGGTCAGTAATCTTCCTCCT
>CM060310.1:26464002-26481502 GCA_030674185.1 Monoplex corrugatus
AGCAGGATGTTGGAATATTCTTCTGTTTGAAGCATGACGTAAAAAAAACCAAGCTTCTTTTGTTACCTCACAAAATCAAGCATCCTCCTGGATTCTTTGTTGCCATGTTGTAAGCATTTCTATAACTGGATCTTACTTTCTGTTGATTGAGAGGAAATTAAACGAGGAAGATGTGTAGGATATAGATGAGCGAGAATACAACAACGAAAGGGAAGAAGAGGGAGAATGAGCACAATACTCACTTGAAAAGGAAGAAACGGAAGGATTGGTAAGAAAGGAGACGAACGCAACGGATTGCTTATAAAAAGGATAAGAAAGATCAATACCAATGGCTACACACAAACTGGTGAAGACAGAGTACACAATGATTAGAATGAACGTGTTGTACGTTACTCTGTGGTCATGAAATCAGATTTGTTTTTCTGTCGTTTGAAAGCTATGCTTCCTAATGCAGACAATGCCATTTACAATACCCAATACCTGTACATGTATTATACTAATCTACTTCCTGAGATAAAAGACCAGTCTGAAAAGAATACCACAACTAACTGCTAATCGAGTCTTGAGAAAGTTGCCCGTGTGACATCAGTCTGCTGTCTAGAAGCTAACAGAAATCTAATCAATTATTTGAGGTGGCCTGATGTATGCTTTGCTACCAGTCACTGAAACTAAAGTAAAACATTCTCAATACAGGTCCATAGAGAATCACAGTCTTCCTTACCCTTAACTCTGAACAATCACTGATGTTCCCATCTAGCAAGATAACCCAGTTCAACAGATTCAATTACTGATAACATTACTAAGACATCCAGACATAAGACACGAGGGATTTGTTTACCTTTACAAACAGCAGTCCAACTGAAAACATCGGATGCCTTGTGACGATTTTCCTTGTACAAAGCCTGAGACTGATAGGGAAAAAATGCAACAAATGTGCATCAATGTGTTCCAAGAATAACCTCTGGCAGCAAAACATTGCTTGCTGAAATTGTTTCGTCCCAAAGACAAAAATTATTCATAGACATAATGGCGAAAGGGAAAGCAAAGTAAAGTACAGAGATTCAAGTTTTCACCTCTGGCAGTGTATGATTGCAGACAGAAATTATTTTCTCTCCAAATTACACAATTTATTCATAGAAGGGTTAATGGTGCGCGCTGTATGACAAAAGATCTGAATCCTTTCTTTTGTTATATGAGATGATTAAGTCTCTGGTTGGATTTTTTTGGCTACAACAGCAATTTCTTTGTATTACAACCATTGTTTCAAAACACAATAATAGCAATTATGATACAGATTTCTAATATTAGTAAAGGATCATAAACAAAATTATATTTGGTACTATTTCTTTTAGTAAAATGTTACATATGTGACAAACATTACAATAAATTTGCTTTAACAAATATGGCCGAAAATGAACAGTAGGCCCTACATACCAAGATCCTGTTTTTATGATCATGAACAAAAACAATAACAACAACAAAAAAACAACCAACAAACCAACCAACAAACATAAAAGCCAACTACAAGTCCAGCAAAAATAATTCTTTGCTATTCAATAGTTGATACTTTACACACGATGGAAAGACATGTGAGTATAAGCAAGACACCTTACATTGCTATTCCATTTCAGTTCCTTAATGCAATCACTGTAATTTTCCATTTTAGTCATATTTACTCTTGAACATGACGAAATATTTAGATTACAGACAGAATTTTAGGACTGATAATAAGCAGATCGATAAAGATGTGTGTGTGTGTGTGTGTGTGTGTGTGTGAGAGAGAGAGAGAGAGAGAGAGAGAGAGAGACAGACAGACAGACAGACTGAGACAGAGACAGAGACAGAGACAGAGACAGAGTCAGAGAGAGAGAGCAGGATAGAGACTGAGAGAGAGAGAGAGCAAGAGAGAGAGAGAGAGAGAGAGAGAGAGAGAGAGAGAATGAGAGAGAATACAGAGAAAAAGATATAGAGATAGAGAAAGAGTCAGAGAAAAAGTACAGTGAGAAATAGAGAGGGAGAGAGAACGAACGAACGAACGAACGAAAATTTTATTCAAAAGGCCTGGCCACATTGAAGGGGAAAACAAATCATAATTAATAAACAAAAAGCTCAATTCTATTGATTTACAAATGTATTCGAAGTTGAAATCCTTGATAAATAATAGCAAACCGCTATACTACAGATTCGTCTTTGGATGAAGTAACATTACCAATACTAACAAACATGGTCGTCTAAAAAAAATTTAATAGGTAAAATATTCCGCTTGAACTGAATCAAATTTTGACAAACCAAGGGAAAAATGTAGTTCATCATCAACATCCCATACTACAAAGGGACATAGTAAAATCATTTTTTCAGCAACTTTCCTGTGATAAAAGTTGATGTTTTTTCAATCATAGAATTTCCAATCTAAACTTGGTCAAACCCTCTTAATATGCCTGTCTATTGGTAATGACAAATACATGGAAGCAATGCGATGGATTAATCAAACGGTACATAAATTATTCTATTACTGTCCTCCATATTTGAATGCCAGTTTGGCCATTGGTTTTCAATTAATCTACCACGAAGAGAGCGTAAAAACACACCTTTACTTCACAACACCTGATTAATCCAAGCATAATCAAATCCATTTTCAAAATAACATTTCGTCTGACTTTTGATACCCAGTTTACCTTTCCTCTTTCATCTAATAAGCAAAGCATGTTATAAGCCTTTCGGGGTAACCTAGATCGGTTCATTTGAGTTAGTTTTATCCAATAGCGAATGCATCTAACTGCTGAAAGAATATGCAAGGGATATCTGTTAGTCTCAGCATAAACAAGATTATTGGTGTTCTTAAAGATACTCCCAGAAATTTTTTGAGCGCAAATAAATGTACTTTTTCACAATGCGTAACTGCAGCATCTAGACCCCATATTTCTGCACCATACAATATTATCGGTTGGATTTGAGAATCAAATAGTTTAATAAACAAGTGGAAAGAGCTATTGTTTAACCTCCTCAAATTCTGCATAATAGATAATAAACCTCTTTTACCCTTACCTGCAATATCTTTACAGGCAAAAGTGAAACTTAGACGAGTCGAAAAATAAATACCTAAATATTTGTACACATTAACAACAGACATCATAACACCACTGAAAAACCATCTTTCCCTTGCAGCCAGATATGCACCTTTTCTGAAGACAATGATGTTGCTTTTAGACATATTAACTTTTAACTGAAGCCGAGAAGCAGACCTCTCTAAGTATCCAACTGTCGTTGAAGACCTATCACTGTTTCCGCTAATAGCACAATGTCATCTGCAAGAAGCAAAATAAATAACTCTAAAGCAATCATTCAAAAAACAGGCTCCATGACGACCGTTTTCAGTAACTTCTCTAGTAACCTTATTAATGAATAAAGAAAAGAAAATAGGACTACATACATCCCCTTGCTTCACAACCAGTTGTACAGTTGATACAATCAGACAAAGCACTTCCACATCTCACTCTTGCTTTAACACTTTCATACATACTCATAACACATTTAAACAGTTTTCCATTAACACCATTTTTTAACAAAATAGGCCATAATAAACTTCTGTTGATTGAATCAAAGGCTTTCTCAAAATCAATAAAGGCAACATAAAGTTTGCGATTTAATGTAAATTGCTTCTGAACAAGGCCATCAGTGTAAAAAAAATGATCTAAAAGTAGAATAACCTCTCTTTGAAACCAGCTTAGAAATTCCTCAGTTATATATTTGACTCGACCCAATTTTTGTAGTCTACATGTTAAATTATTGTGCTATAGAGGGGGAGGGGAGAGAGAGAGAGAGAGAGAGAGAGAGAGAGAGAGAGAGAGAGAGAGAGAAAGAGATTATTTCAAAAAGAGGGCGATACAGAGAAAAATGAGAGAATTATATCGTTGTTAACGAACGTCAGAAGGCAGCTTGGGAAAAAAAGATAACTGAAACATGCACAGCATGTAAATGCTGCAAACTGAAAGTCTTCAACACAAGAAAGTCTGTCCGACTTTTGCAGACCATTTCCATTCATTTCTGCTGATAAAAATAGGGAACACAGAAAAAAGCAACAACAATAACAACAACAAACCCCCCCATCTACTTCCAAGGGTTTATAGGTAAAACTTCATTATTACTACTTTCATTGTTCTGAAAAAAATCTATTCTTAGCGATGACCAGTTGATGCGGTGACAGCGCTGATTATATCATATGAATGTGTTTTTTTATTTTGACATTTTGTAATACACAACCATACCAGCAATTCAAATGTTCTTTTATTATGAAAAGCAAACAGAAATAATGAAGAATTTCATATTCGACGTTTCAGTCAACACACACACGAATCAATAAACCTTTTTATGGAATATACCAGTTAATGGCTCGTGTCTGCAATAATTTGTTGCCACTGGTCAGGTCTTGAAGTACGCATTTTGCGCCTCTTTAGCTTATATGAGTATTGTCTTACCTCATCAGCCACATAAGAGGATAGAGCTCTCAGTCAATGCCCAGCATTCTCAGACAGACATTTGCTGTTTACCAAGAAATGAACATAGATCTTCAGGCTATTGTCTAGACATATAAATGTAGTTGGCAATAATTTCGTTTGTATGCTGGGAACTGATTTATTAGGCGGTAACAGAAATGGACGTCCTCGCTGAAGAGAATTTTGCAAAAAGCTAAATCTTTTGTCCTCTGAGGCAGTGACTGATTATTTTTTTTGTCAGTATTTGATAGTAATGTATGTGTTGAACCACTGAAATTGAATCATTTGATTTATCAGCTTCTTGACAGCAGTAGTCGCAGTTCATAATGTATAACTGACTATCTCTAGCCTGTCATGTGGAAATGAATTTTGCCTTTTCCACTTGAATAATGTAATGAGCTGACAAAACAACAACAATAAATAAAGATAAGAAACAAACAAAAACAAACAAAACAACAATTCGAAATACCAAGCACCCAATCAAACACCCAACCACTAAACCACCCACCCACCCACTCACCCACCTACCCACCCACCCACCCAACCAACCAACAACCAACCAACCAACCAACCAACCAACCAACCAACCAACCAACCAACAACCAACAACCAACCAACCAACCACCAACCAACCAATCAACCAACCAACCAAACACAACCAACCAACCAACCAACCAACCAACCAACCACCAACAAACAAAAGAGCTTGCCTACATTGTTCTATATAACTCACAGAAACTGAAGAGCACATGAATGTAATACTAAACGCATTATGCCAGTCATTTGGACAAAATAGTAATCAGTGTTTTTCAATATTGTATCCTGTTCCTTCAACAGTGCGTATGCCTTCTTTTACATTTCTTTGTTTTCCTGTTCCATTTTAAAAGTTGGCTTATTTTCTAATTTTCTGATATGTTCGTTTCGTTTTTTTTCGTCTCGATTGTTGCTCTTAGAGGATTGACTAAAGATCATTGGACTCACTTTTATGTCACCAATATTTTTGTCAATAGTTGTACCTGTGGATCAAAGATGATTTCACTGATATGCTTCAGTCCCATTCAACTCGTTTGTTCACAACCCAGTTTGCCTCAGAAATTTCAGGGCAGAAAGCACATCAAATGAAGAAATACATGATAATCAAATTCAATGTTCAGAGCACTTACACAAATCCATTTTCAAAGTAAAGGAACAAATCCAAAACCATCACCAGCGTCAAAACAACTGATTGTACATGCTGAGGATTTAGTGAAGACAGAGCTTCCTCTCTCCTGGCCGTTTACTTTGAATGATCTGCATGATTTCAGTACTAGACAGTAATGTTCCCTGTGAGCACTTCAGTAGATGATGTGATTTTTGTTAGCCTGTGGACAGTGGATCGATGCTGTGTGGACACTTTTCGTCTAGACTGGATGATTTATAGGGTTATTCACGACGGTCTTTCTCTGAGGGATGTAGATTAGTGTAGTGACAGAGTTGAACGATTAACTAGATATGTCTATTCTATAACATATAGCTCTTAGATAGCTCAGTAGCTTGAGTATGTAAGAACGAACCCAGTGTGTAGTAACAGACGCTGGGAAGTTGATGTGCATGTGTCTGCTATGAAATATATGATTTTTAGATAGTTCAAGAGTATGGGTATGAACAATAAACCCAGTGTAAGAAAGGATGAGAAAAGAATTTATATGTAGTATATTAATGTCTTTTCCATTTTGTCATTACTTTTTTTTCTTAGTCATTCTCTTGTCTGCTGTGTTTCTATGGATTGTTATTCGTTTTGTTTCTTTTTAAACTCTATGTCATTATTTTTGTTCTTTTTTTAATTTTATTTGTTCGCTCATGTGTTCCACAGGGAAAAAGAGGTAGTGGTTCTTAGAAGGAAAAAAGGCGTCTGGCTTTTTATGTAAGGAATATAGTGCAACTTTTTGTTCGCTGGACAGATTAAAAAAGAAATCAGTCAGCAGGGCGAATACATTGGGTGATCGAATTTATGATGAGATGAAATGTTTTGCCAAATCAATTTTTGAGAAGTGTGGGTTTCAAAGCAATACTTTGAAAATAAACCCTAAAGCAAAGTATAAAAACAAAGAACAAAACAAGGAAAACGCACACATATATGCACTAGCATAACTTTGATTATTCAAGATGCATGAAAAGTCAATGATTTTCAGTGAAATACATGTACATCCTTCATATCTTGTTGGAAATATTTTCATAAACGAATTATTATCTGTACGAATAAGTTTTCCGGGCTTTTTATGACAACACACACACACATGTTACCTTCAAAGCAGAAAAAGAAGAAGGAGAAGAATATGAAGAGGAAGAAGGAGGAGAATAAGAAGACGTAGTATAGTATCACAGATAGTAGTAGTAGTAGTATAGTGATAGTAGTAGAGTAGTAGCAAAAAGTAGAAGTAGTAGTAGTAAGTGTGTTAGTAGTAGTAATAGAGGAAGATGAAGAGAAGAAAAGAAAGAGGAAGAGAAGAAGAAGAAAAGAAGAAGAAGAAGAAGAAGAAGAAGAAGAAGAAGAAGAAGAAGAAGAAGAAGAAGAAGAAGAAGAAGAAGAAGAAGAAGAAGAAGAAGAAGAAGAAGAAGAAGAAGAAGAAGAAGAAGAAGAAGAAGAAGAAGAAGAAGAAGAAGAAGAAGAAGAAGAAGAAGAAAAACAAGACTAATGGGGAGAAGAACAAGGAGAATGATAACAATAACAACAACTATAGCAACAACAACAATAATGGACAATAAAAGAAAGCAGGTATGAGAGAAAGAAAGAAAGACAGAAATAAGAACAAAAAGTCCCAAAACACACACACACACACACACACACACACACACACACACACACACACACACACACACACACACACACACACACACACACACACACACACACACACACACACACAGAAACACACACACACATATGCACAAGTACATATGCACACACACACATTGACACACAAAACAATGATAGAAGGAATCAACCATTTCAACATTTGAAAATTGTCTCCAAAGAAACTATCCGCGTTAATGCAAACCCACGGAGCTTGGCAAAATGACACCAAGACAAAAAGGAACAAAGTTAATAATAGACGTGGAAGTATTAGCTAAATTTGGAAAGGTTTCTTCCAGCTAACAAATAAAACAACTGTTTTTGGATACAGTATACAAAACTGATACTCCACGACTGCTTCCAGAACAGCCAACTTAGAGTATTGTTTTTGTGTGGCGCAAAGGTTTTGTGAGGAGAGAAAACAGGGGTGCAGGGTAGTGGTGGTGGTTTTATGCGTAGAGCAAAATACTGATGTCGATGCACATATTGCTTGAGTACACACACACGCTGAAGACACAGACACACGGGCACACAGACCCTTACACAGGTACTGAAGCATATAGAGATACAGACACAGACTCAGACATATGTATGTATATATGTATGTATATATGTATGTATGTATGTATGTATGTATGTATGTATGTATGTATGTATGTATGTATGTATCTATGTATGTATGTATGTAGGTATGTATGTATGTATGTATGTATGTATCTATCTATGTATCTATGTATCTATCTATGTATCTATCTATCTATTTATCTATCTATCTGTCTATCTCTCTCTCTCTCTCTATCTATCTATCTATCCATCTTCTATCTATCTATTTATGTATGTATGTATTATCTATCTATCTATCTGTTTATCTATCTATCTATCTATCTATCTATCTACCTACCTACTACCTACCTACCTATCTATCCATCTATCTACTATCTATCTATCTGTCTATCTCTCTCATCTCTCTCTCTATCTCTCTCTCTATCTATCTATCTATCTACCTACCTACCTACCTACCTACCTACCTACCTATCTATCTATCTACTATCTATCTATCTGTCTATCTCTCTCTCTCTCTCTATTTCTCTCTCTCTCTCTCCTATCTCTCTCTTCTCTCTATCTATCTATCTATTTACCTATCTATCTATCTATCTGTCTGTCTATCAGTGTCTCTGTGTAGTCTTGTCTGTCTGTCTATGTTTGTCTCTCTCTCACTCTTCCTCTCTCTCTCTTGCTCTCTCTCTCTCTTGCTCTCTCTCTCTTTCTCTCTCTCTCTCTCTGTATTTGGTGCACAAAGACAACCTAAACCATACAATCAAGCGAGACTTACAGACAGAACAATAACATCGAATATAAACATGCATAAATAAATATCGCAATCAAACTATGTTTTGATTATATCCATTTTTAAACAAAACAAAACAATACGAAACAAACAAACAAACAAACAAACAAACAAACAAACAAACAGACAACAAACAAACAAACAAACAACAAACAAACAAACAAACAAAAAGTAAGAAACAAAACTGACATAATAAATTAGTAGATGCCACATACAACGCCACTCCCCCCACTTTAAAAATTTCATGTTTTCCAATGTGACTGACAGGATTTACAAAGCCCATGTCCTGTATCTATCTTCATCCTTACCCACATCCAAATACTGAATACTGTTGACAGTCCAGCTACTTTATCAAAATGTCTAGACGTAAAACGTCTCAGTAATTGTGATCCTCTGCACAGAAGATAGCAGAAAGCAAATCTGTCAACTCAAAATGCTCTCTTATTGACATTACAATCTTGTCTCCAAGCTGAAATGATTAGTGTAAACAGAGAAAGGAAATATTTTGGATTTTGATACTTCAGTCTGGGTGAGTATTTATCATTTTCTCTGCTAAACTGGCACTGGTCCATCAACACGTGTTTTGACATCAAAGTACATAGTTAAGATGTCTAGACATCAGCCTCAAGACCTTTGTTCATTCCTTCTTGAACAGCGAATGTCCATCAGAAAATGCCAGATTACTGTGAGTTATTTCTGTGATCGAGTGCCTGAAGGTTTATAGAAATCAATATTGTAAGCAAAGAAAGCGTGAGCTATCGTGGTGTAGCACTGAGTCTTTGCAATAAAGGTTTGCCAGCAGAACTTATTGCCCTCCAAACCGCCAGTCTCAGAAAACTCTTCATGCTCTTCTATGATGAGTGCTAGGTCTAGATGGTGACATCTGTTTTAATGTCGATGTACCGAAATGAATATTGCACTCCAGCTGATGACGTTTGTTGTTGTTGTTACATTGAAATGGATATGGCAGTCGATGCATGTACATCGAGACAAGTGTGTACAAATGAAGGGAAATATATTCTTTCACCTGTCATCAAAATCATTGCCATGGTGCTGATAAACAGAATGACTTGAATTCAGTCCTCTCCCTCCTCCTGCTCCTCATCATAATCTTATATGTTCTGTCTCTTTGTTCCTGTCTCTGTGTGTTTGTCTATCTGTCTGTCTGTCCATCTGTCTCTGTCACCTCTGTCTGTCTGTCTGTCTGCTTTTCTGTCTCTGTCTCCGTCACTCTCTGTCTATCTCTCTGTATGTCTATCTGTCTCTGTCTCTGTTGCTGTCTGTCTGTTGGTCTGTTTGTCTGTCTGTTTGTCTGTCTACCTCTTTCTCTCTTTCGATTGAAAGATACACACTGAGAGAAAATGTTTGCTGTCAATTCAGTGCATTGGACATTGCAGCAGGATGTTAGAAAATTCTTCTCTTTGATGCATGACGAGAAAGAGCAAGTTTCTTTTGTTGTCTCACAAAATCAAGCATCCTCCTGGATTCTTTGTTGCCATGTTGTAAGCATTTCTATAACTGGATCTTACTTTCTGGGTGATTAGGAGGAAATTAAATGAGGAAGATGCGTAGGAAATAGATAAGCGAGAATACAAAAACGAAAGGGAAGAAGGGGAAGAAGCAGCACAATACTCACTCGAAAAGGAAGAAACGAAAGAATTTCGTAAGAAAGGAGACGAACACAACAGATTGCAAATAAAAAGGATAAGAAAGATCAATACCAATAGCGACAGACAAACTGGTGAAGACAGAGTACACATTGATTAGAAAGAACGTGCTTGTACGTTACTCTGTGGTCATGAATTTCAGATTTGTTTTTCTATTGTTTGAAAGCTATGCTTCCTACTGTAGACAATGCCATTTACAATACCCAATGCTGTTACATGTGTTACACTAATCTACTTCCTGAGATAAAATACCTTTCTGAAAAGAATACCACAAGTAACTGCTAGTCGAGTCTTGAGGAAGGTGCCCATATGACATCAGTCTGCTGTCTAGAACCTAACATAAATCTAATCAATTACTTGATGTGGCCCCATGTATGCTTTGCTATCCGTCAGTAAAGCTAAACAAATCGTTCTCAACACAGGTCTAGAGAGAATCACAGCCTACATATCCCTGAAGTCTGAATGATCACTGATGCTCCCATCTAGTAAGGTAACCCAGTTCAACAGATTCAATTAGTGATAACATGACTAAGACATCCAGACACAAGACCTGAGGGATTTGTTCACATTTACAAGCAGCAGTCCAGCTGAAAACTTCGGATGCCTTGTAACGATTTTCCTTGTACAAAGCTTGAGACTGATAGGAAAAATGCAACAAATGTGCAGCATTGTGTTCCAAGAACTAACCTCTGGCAGCAAAACATTGCTGGCAGAAATTATTTCTTCCCAATAACAAAAATTATTTGTAGAAATAATGGTGTAAGCGAAAACAAAGTAAATTATTGTGATTCAAGTTCTCACCTCTGGCAGTGTATGATCGCAGACAGAAATTATTTTCTCCCCAAACAACACGATTTATTCATGGAAGGGATGGGTTGCACGTTGTATGAGAAAAGATCTGCATTCTTTCTTTTCTCACAGGCAAAACGAGTTCGTTGATATATCAAGCTTTTTATTGAAAAAAATGTTGTGCAACTTTACTGAGCAGATTCCATTTAAAAAAGCCAATAAACTGGCGATTAATTTAGATGATTGTATTTGATGACGAGCAGAAATAATTTGCTCATATTTTTTTAGTTGTTACTTGTGTGCTCTTGGAGTAAGATTCTGGAGCCGAATCTTAAAGCAAAGTGACAAAACCCAAACAAAGAAACACACATGCACACGCACGCACACACACACACACACACACACACACACACACACACACACACACACACACACACACACACACACACACACACACACACACACGCACACATGCACACACAAAACAATGATAGACAACATTTGAAAATTGTCTCTAAAGAAACTATTCGCGTTAATGCAAACCCATGGAGCTTGGCAAAATATCACCAAAACAAAAAGGAACAAAGTTGATAATGGACGTGGAAGTATTAGCTAAATTTGGAAAGGTTTCTTCCAGCTAACAAATAAAACAACTGTTTTTGGATACATCATACAAAAATGATACTCCACGACTGCTTGCAGAACAGCCAGCTTAGAGTATTCGTAATGCGTGGTGCAAAGGTTTTGTGATGAGAGAAAACAGGGGTGCATGGTAGTGGGTGGTGGTTTGATGCATAGAGCAAAATACTGATGTCGATGCACATATTGCTTGAGTGCATACACGCTCTGCAAGACAGACACACGGGCACGCAGACCCTTAAACAGGTACAGAAGCATATAGAGATTCAGACACAGACTCAGGCATATATATCTATACTATCTATCTATCTATCTATATCTATCTATCTTATCTATCTATCTATCTATCTATCTATCTATCTATCTATCTATCTATCTATGTATGAATCCTATCCTTCTATATATCTATCTCTATCTATCTATCTATCTATCTATCCATGGTCTATCAGTGTCTCTATGTAATCTATCTGTCTGTCTATCTGTTTGTCTCTCTCTCTCTCTCTGTCTGTCTGTTTGTCTCTCTTTCTGTATTTGGTGCATAAAGACAACCCCAAACATACAAACAAGCGAGACTTACAGACAGAACAGTAACATCTAATATAAAGATGCATAAATGAACATGACAATCAAACTATGCTTTGATCATATACGTTTTTAAACGAAACAAAAGAAAACAAAAACAGACAGACAAACAAACAAACAAACAAACAAAGAAACAAACAAACACAAAAATAAAAAATAAGAAACAAAGCTGACATAATGAATTATTAGATGCCACATACAAAACCACTCCCCCCACTTTCAAATTTGATCTTTCGCAATGTGATTGACAGGATTTACAAGACCCATGTCCTGTATCTATCTTCATTCTTACCCACATCCAAACACTGAATACTGCTGACAGTCCAGCTACTTTATCAAAATGTCCAGAAGAAAAGCGTCCCAGTAATTGTGATCCTCTGCTCAGAAGAAGATAGCAGAAAGCAAATCTGTCAACTCAAATGGTCTGATCTTGACAGTATTATGTGGTCTCCAAGCTGAAATAATCAGTCTAAACAGAGAAAAGAAGGATCTTGGATATTGTTAACACTTCGGTCTGCTTGAGTATTTATCATCCTCTCTGCTAAACTGGCACTGGTCCATCAACACGTGTTTTGACATCAAAGTACGTACTTAAGATGTCTAGACGTCAGCCTCAAGACCTTTGTTCATTCCTTCTTGAACAGCGAATGTCCATCAGGAAATGCCAGATTATTGTGAGTTATTTCTATGATCCAGTGCCTGAGGGTTTATAGAAATCAATATTGTAAGCAAAGAAGCGTGAGTCTTTTGGCAAGAAAGGTTTACCAGCAGAACTTATTGCCCCCCCCCCCCCCATACTCAAAAACTCTTCGTGTACTTCTATGAGGAGTGTTAGGTCTAGACCATGGCATCTGTTTTAATGTCACTCTACTGAAATGAATATTGCACCCTAGCTCATGGCGTTTTAGATCTTATATTGAAATAGATATGGCAGTCAATGCCTGTACATCGAGACAAGTGTGTGCAAATATACAGAAATAAATTATTTTACCTCTCATCAAAATCACTATCATAATGCTGATAAATAGAATGGCATGAGTTCAGTCCTCTTCCTCCTCCTCCTCCTCATTCTCATCATAATCACAGATGTTTTGTCTCTTTGCCCCTGTCTCTGTCTGTCTGTTTGTCTATCTGTGTCTGTCTCTGTCACTCTCTTTCTGCCTATCTGTTTGTTTGTCCGTCTGTCCTCTCTCTCTCTCTCTTTCTCTCAACCGAAAAATACAAACTGCGAGAAAATATTTGCTGTCAATTCAATCCGTTGGACACTGCAGCAGGATGTTAGAATATTCTTCTGTTTGATGCATGACAAAAAAGCAAGCTTCGTTTGTTATCTTACAAAATCAAGCGTCCCCCTGGATTCTTTGTTGCCATGCTGAAAGCATTTCTGTAACTGGATCTTGTTTTCTGGTTGATTAGGAGGAAATTAACTGAGGAAGATGCGTAGGGTATACATGAACGAGAGTACAAAAACGAAAGGAAAGAACGGAGAGAAGCAGCACAATACTCACTTGAAAAGGAAGAAACGCAAGGATTGGTAAGAAAGGAGATGAACACAACAAATCGCAAATAAAAAGGATAAGAAAGATCAATACCAATGGTTACAGACAAACTGGTGAAGACAAGAGTACACAATGATTAGAAAGAACGTGTTTGTACGTTACTCTGTGATCATAAATTCAGATTTGTTTTTCTGTCATTTGAAAGCTATGCTTCCTAATGCAGACAATGCCATTTACAATACTCAATACCTGTTACATGTATTTATTAATCTACTTCCTGAGAGAAAACACCACTCTGAAAAGAATACCACAAGTAGCTGCTGAGTATTGAGGAAGGTGCCCATGTGACATCAGTATGCTGTCTAGAAGCTAACAAATTCATTCAATTACTTGAAGTGGCTCTATGTGTGCATTGCTATCAGTCAGTAAAACTAAAGGATTCATTCTCAACACAGGTCCCGAGAGAATCACAACCCTCCTAACCCTTAAGTCTGAATGATCACTGATGTTCCCATCTAGCAAGATAACCCAGTTCAACAGATTCAGTTACAGATAACATTACTAAGACATTCAGATATAAGACCCGAGGGATTTATTCACCTTTACAAGCAACAGCCCAACTGAAAAATACGGATGGCACGTGACAATTCTCCGTTTGTAAAGCCTGAGACTAATAGGATAAAAATGAAACAAATGTGCAGCAGTGTGTTCCGAGAATAACCTCTGGCAGCAAAACATTGCTAGCAGAAATTGTTTCTCCCCAATAACGAAAAGTATTCATAGAAATAATGGCGAAAGCGAAGCGAAAGCAAAGTAAAGTATTGTGATTCAAGTTCTCACCTCTGGCAGTGTATGATTGCAGACAGAAATTATTTTCTCCCCAAAGAACACACTTTATTCATAGACGGGTTAGTGGTGCGTGCTGTATGACAAAAGATCTGCATCCTTTCTTTTGTTATATGAGATGATTAAATCTCTACTTAGATTTTGTTGGCTACAACAGTACTTCTATTTTTATTACAACCATTGTTTCGAAACAATAATAGCAATTATGATACAGCATTCTAAATATTAGTTAAGGATAATAAACATATTTATTTTGTACTATTTTTAGTAAAATGTTGCATATATGACAAACTTTTCAAAAATTTGCTTCAACAAATATGGCCGAAAATGAGCAGTACATATCAAGACATTGTTTTCATGATCATGAACAAAAACAAAAACAAACAAAAAACGAACAAACAACAATAACAACAACAAAAAAAACAAAAACCAAACAAAACAAAACAAAAAACAAACAACCAACCCAACAAGCAAACAAATAAAAAAGCCAACTACAAATCAAACAAAAATAGTTCTTTTTTAATGGATAGTTAATATTTACACTGGATAGTTAATGTTTTACTCACGATGAAAAGATATGTGAATATAAGCAAGATGCCTTACGCTGCTATTCCATTCCAGTTTCTTTAATGCAGTCACTGTAATTTTGCAATTCAGTTATTTTTATTCTTGATCATGACGAAATATTTAGATTTTAGACAGAAAATGGAAAGATAATGTGCATATTGATAAGAATGAGATAAGAGAGAGAACAGACAGACAGAGAGAGGCAGAGAGACAGAGCGAGAGAGAGAAAGGCAGAGAAAAAATAGAGAGAGAGGCAGAGACAGAGAGAGAGCGTGAGAATGTACATATATGTGTGTGTGTACATATATATTTACATACATACAGAGAGAGAGAGAGAGAGAGAGAGAGAGAGAGAGAGAGAGAGAGAGAGAGAGAGTATTTAAAAAAAGAGGGCAATACAGAGATAAAAGTACATGTACAGAAAAATGAAAGAATGATACACCTGTTAATGAATGTCAGAAGGCAATTTGGTAAAAAATAATTACTAACTGAAACATGCACAGCATTTAAATGCTGCAGACTGAAAGTATCCAACACAAGGAAGTCTTTCTGACTTTTGTAGGCCATTTCCATTCATTTCTGGTGATAAAAATAGGGAACACAGGAAAAAAAGCATCCACTTCCAAGTGTTTATAGATTAAACTTCATTATAACTCTTTTTATTTTTCTGAAAAAAATCTATTCTTAGCAATGTCTAGTCGATGTGGTGGCAGCACTAATTCTATCAAATGAATGTGTTTTCTTATTTTGCCTTTTTGTAATACAGAACAATAACTACAATTCAAATATTCCTTTATTATAAAAAGGTTAACAGATATATTGAAGAATTTCATCCTCTATGTTTCTGTTAACACACACACGAATCAATGAATCGTTTTATGGAATGTACTAGTTCATGGATTGTGTCTGCAATAATTTGTTGCCACGGGTCCAGTCTCCGAGTACGCTATTTTGCGCCTCTTAAGCTTACACTATTATTTTTCTTACTCTCCTTACCCACATAACAAGATAGAGATCTCAACTGATGCCCAGCATTCTCGAACAGACATTTGCTGTTACCAAGAAATGAACACAGGTCTTCAGGCGATTGTCTAGACATATAAATGTAGTTGGCAATAATTTAATTTGTATGCAAGGACTGATTTAGTTGGCAGTAACAGAAATGGACATCCTTGCTGAAGAGAACATTACAGAAAGCTAAATCTTTTGTGCTCTGAGGCAGTGACTGACTGTTTTACTGTCAGTATTTGATAGTAATGTATGTGTTGAACCACGTAAATTGAATCATTTGATTTATCAAATTCTTAACAGCAGTACGTTGCAGTTCATAAATTTTCATGGATAATTGACAATCTCTAGCCTATCATGTTGAAATGAATTTTGCCTTTTCCACTGGAATAATGTAAAAAGCTGACAAAAAACAAACAATTGAAAAAACAAACAAACAAACACACAACCACCCAATTAAACAACCAAGTAACCAATCAACTAATCAACCAACCAACCAACCAACCAAACCAACCAACCAACCAACCAACCAACCCAACCAACCAACCAACCAACCTACCAACCAACCAACCTACCAACCAACCAACCAACCAACCAACCAACCAACCAACCTACCAACTAACCAACCAACCAGCCAACAAAACAAACATCCAACCACCCATCCAACCAACCAACCAACCAACCAACCAACCAACCAACCAACCAACCAACCAACCAGCCAACCAACCAAACAACCAACCAACCAACCAACCCCCAAGCAAGCAAGCAAGCAAGCAACCAATCAACCAACCAACCAACCAAACAACCAACCAACCAAACAACCAAAAAAGTTGTCTTCATTGTTGCATATAACTTACAGAAACTGAAGAGCACATGAATGTAATACTAAACGTATTATGCCAGTCATTTGGACAAAAAAATTATCTGTATTCTTAATACTGTAATCCTGTTCCTTCAATAGTGTTGTGTCTTCTATTACATTTCTTTGTTTTCCTGTTCCATTTGAACTGTGGCTTGTGTCCTTATTTTTGACATGTATATTTCCATTTTCTCTTCTCATTGTTGTCCTTAGAGGATTGACTAAAGATCATTGGACTCACTTTTATGTCATCCTATATTTTTTGTCAATAGTTGCACCTGTGGATCAAAGATGACTTTACTGATATGGTTCAGTTCCATTCAAACCATTTGTTTACAGGACATTTTCCCACAGATAATTTCAGGGCAGA
>CM060310.1:26486502-26489002 GCA_030674185.1 Monoplex corrugatus
CACATACTTCATTTTTATCCTATTTGTACCTTTTAATTCAAAGTTAAATGAAATCTATATAAACTTACCATATTGTTCTAAAGTTATTCAACCGTTCCTCATGAAGACGTGTGTAGTAAGTGATATCAACATTTTTCAGTGGAACGCACGTTCCATTGTTAAAAACATCTCATATTTGAGTAACTATCTCTCTTCTAAAAACGTCCATGTCATGCTCCTACAATCGCTGAATACCATCAAAACCAAATTACCTAAAATATCCGGTTTTTATTATCCACCAATATGTGACTCTGTAAATGACGGTGGCCGTATACAAACAGCTATATACATTCGTGAAGGACTGAACTATTGTGAACGATCATCGCCAGTACCTAAATCTACCGCATTTATTTCATCATGTGCAATCATTATAAAATTTTCCTCATCGTTAGTTGTGAATATGGCCTCTGTATACTTACCAAGAGGCCCATACTCTGTGAACACTGAATGGTTAAAACACTTTCAAGATCAGGACGACAAGTGGATAATTGGAGGTGATTTTAATGCACATGCCCCATTTTGGGAAAAGTATTGTACAAACATAACAAGCAACAGGTTGATTGAAAATATTGTAGATTCCAATTTATATTTACTTAACAACGGACACGTTACCCGGATCCCCGATATACCAACCCACAGACCCACAGCTATCGACCTTACTTTAATCTCACCATCCCTAGCCCCAAACGCCACATGGCAAACAGAGGATGACTTGTTGGGATCAGATCACATCCCCATACGTCTTACCCTAAACCATACTACAGAAATAGACGCCATACCACAAGATAGTTTACCCAAGTTTAATTATAAAAACGCTGACTGGATCAGTTTTAAGGCAATCCTTGAAAAGACAAGAACAGATCTATCTGAAGCAATGAACATAAACGAAACGTACGAAGTTTTCTGTAACTCACTCTTAAGGGCTGCTAACATTTCAATTCCAAAACTTACAGTGTCAAAAATAGGAAAATATCATGGAAATGTCTGGTGGAATGAGGACTGTCAAAAGGCAGTGAACGAAAAGAAAGAAAAATACAAAATTTATTTAGCAAACAGGTCACCTGAAAATCATACAGCGATGAAAAGTGCCAACATTAAGTGTAACAGAATCATAGAGCAAGCCAAAGAACAACACTGGACATCTTTTGTAAATGTGAAGTAAATAACCACAAAGACACGATAAAGATTTGGGAAAAACTAAAATTAATGAAAAACGGGATTAAGTTGCCATCAATTCCAGTAAAGCTAGAAAATAACCCTATTCCTAGCTCATTGGAAAAAGCAGAAGCTTTTGCAGACGTGTTTGCTGAGGCCTGTCGTGTAGAAGGACTCCCTGTCTCTGATAGAAATTATAGGGAACGAGATGAAAAGAAAGATGTATATAAGGACCCTGCCTCTGACAATACTCACTACATAAATGCATCACTCACACTTCAAGAATTAAAAGATGCCATTCAGTCCCTTCCAAGTAAAAAAACGTCAGTTGGACTAGATGCAATTTCCAATGAGATGCTGAAAAATTTACCAGAAAATTTTATAATCTTGCTACATGACATATTTCAAAAATGCTGGAATAGTGGGATAATGCCTAACAACTGGAAAGAAACAATAGTGGTTCCTGTATTAAAACCAGGTAAATGTAATACCGATTTGAAAAACTACAGGCCAATTGCATTAACATCACATGTATGTAAACTAATGGAGAAAATAATCTTAAAGAGACTGATGCACTATTGTGAAAAGAATAAAATAATACCAGTAAATCAGGCAGGATTTCGAAAAGGCAGGTCACCAGTAGAGATCCTAACAAAGCTAACTACTAATATAAAACAACAATTTGCAAGACGTCAATGTGTTTTAGCTACATTTTTTGATATAACGAAAGCATACGATCAAGTGTGGCACTCCCGATTGTTATTCAAATTTAAAAGTATTGGGCTGACAGGTCACATTTTTGGCTATGTTAAGTGTTTCTTAGAAAACAGAGTATTTCAAACGAGGATTGAAAATGTATATTATACGAAACGAATTCTTCAAATGGGTATCCCTCAGGGATCCGTTATAGCTCTCCTTCTTTTCATGATATTAATGCATGACTTACCCAGTAAAGTATCTAAGCATGTAGTTTTAGCTCAATATGCTGACGATTTATGCATGTGGATGCAGGTAAATATGAAAAAGAAAACTCCTTTGCGCTGTATCAATTATACACGCAAATGCTACCAATTAGAACTTGATAAAATAGCGCGATACATGGTAGAAAATGGGTTACATCTATCCCTGGAAAAAACAAAAATAGTTTTATTTAATAATGGAGCTAACCCAGTAAATATTCCCACTTTCAAACTGGGAGATACTCTTCTTCAGTTTAACGAGTCGATTAAATTCTTAGGAGTTTTCCTTACAGCAAAATTATCTTGGAATCAGCATATTGAATACTTATTAACCAAAGCTCAAAAAA
>CM060310.1:26494002-26501502 GCA_030674185.1 Monoplex corrugatus
GTCTGAACATTACAGCTGCGATGCTCACACACAGCACTGTAAAAAAGGACACTCTTAGAATGCTCAAAGCAGTAGCAGTGGCCTGTCACTGCCTGTTATGTAGACTGATCAGCTGTGGGGGTTAAACTGCTCTGTTTATTTTATATTGTTCTTGTGAACAAGTTGCTAAAGGTGGACAGCAGAAAGGAACACGAAAGGGTAGAGTGTCTGTGTCCTGTTGAAAGATTACATCATAAATTGTTTACTGGGTGTAATAATTTCAAGTCGTGTGTTTTCTGTTTAATTTTCTGTGCAAAAGTTCCTCTCTCTCTCCCTCTCTCCATAGCTCTCTCTCTCTCCCTCTCTCCCCCCTCTCTCTCTCTTTTCTATCACTCTCTCATTCGCGCTCTCTCTTCTCAACCTTAGTCTCTGTCTCTCTTGTCTCTGCTCTGTCTCTCTCTGTGTGTCTTTCTCTATCTCTCTCCCATTTGCTTTCTTCTCAATCTCAGTCTCTGTCTCTGTCTCTTTTCTATGTCTCTTTCATTCATTCTCTCTGTTCTCATTCTCAGTCTCTGTCTCTCTATCTGTCTCTGTTTCTGCGTCTGTCTCTGTCTGCCCCCTCCTCTCTCTCTCTCTGTGTCTCTTTCTCTTTCTACCTGTTCGTGTTTGATTCTGTCTGCCTGTCTGTTTTTTTTATGTGCCTTTCTCTGTATACAAAACTACCTACCACTTCTTATTGTGTGATACTATGTTGTATTATAATCAAAGGACATAACTCTTGAGAATTATCTCCCATGTTGTATAGAACTTCTCAAATCTAACACAGTTTGCGCTACCCATTCAGCTAGCATAGAAGCAGATACAAAGTACAAAAACAGTAAGCTCAGAACACTCCTCAAATACTGTGTTGTATTGTTATAATCTCTGTTGGGAGGCGTGGTAGTGAAGTGAGTAAACGTTGATGGTCCTGGTTCAGTCCGCATAAACACTTCCCCTGGTGGGTGAGGGATGGGGATTTTTCTGATCTCCCAGTTTGAATGTGTGCAAACCTGACAGTGTGTAAACCCTTTTCATATGTATATGCATGCAGAATATAAAAGATGCATGTTAAAGATCCTGTACGTTATGTTCTCGATTGTTACATAGAACCAATAATGTTATACGGTTGTGAGGCATGGACAATCAATACTCAAAGCCAGAACAAGATTGAGGCAGCCGAAATGTGGTTGCTAAGAAGAATGTTGAGAGTTCCATGGACAGCAAAGAAAACAAACGAGACAGTCTTGATGGAGGCAGACACAAGGAAGATTAGGAATACAGAGAAGAAACATTTATAGGCCATTTTATGAGGAAATGATCATTAGAGCACCTGGTCAGAACAGGAAAGCCGGAGGGAAAGAGAACACCAGGTAGACCCAGGGAGAAAATATTGGACAGACTTGCAGGGTGGCTGAGGACACAGAGGGTGGGAGATGTACTTGCAACGACAAGGGATAGATGTATATGGAGGGCCATGATCGCCAACGCCATACGGCAGGGCACATAATGATGATGACGTTATGCTCGTGGCTGGTAAACATGAAAATACCTATCATGCACGCTCACCAGCGTATGACAACATGCATACATGCATGAAAGAGAAATCAGTGTCATTATTATCTCTTTTGCATTGATTTATCTCGTTAATGTGTGTACGTTTATCTCTCTATTTCAAAGGTTTTCATGTTTAAACTCACACACACCACCCCACACACACCACACACACACACACCACAACACACACACACATCACCACGCAACCACGCACGCACGCACACACACACACACATCACAACACGCACCACACACACACACACACACGCACGCACACACACACACACACACACACACGCACACACACACACACACACACACACGCACGCACACACACACACACACACGCACCACAACACACACCACACACACACACCACCACACACACACACACACACACGCACGCACACACACACACACCACCACCACCACACACACACACACACCACACACCACACACAACCCACACACACACACACACACACGCCGCACACACACACACACACACACGCACACACCATGAAGAAAAACAGCCTCCACTCTTGACACAAATCATCACTCACCACACCTCATACATAAACGTCTTCAGTTGATATTACATACTTTTCTTCAACTTTAACTTTTTATCTGTACCTGTTACTTTGTTGTTTAATAATCTTCAATTTCATGTCGACAATCTTTGTACTTTGGGGAAAAAAACAAACTAAATGACAGAAGCATGAGAGAGATGAGAGAGAGAGAGAGAGAGAGAGAGAGAGAGAGAGAGAGAGAGGAGAGAGAGAGAAGAAAGAGAGAGAGAGAGAGAAGGGAGAGAGAAGAGAGAGTGAGAAGAAAGAGGGATAAAGAGAGAGAGAAAGAGAGAAGAGAGACAGAAAGAAACAGACAGAGGGAGAGTGAGAGACAGAGAGAGACAGACAGATAGAAAGAGAAGAGAGAGAGAGAGAGAATACAGAGAGAGCGAGAGAGACAGAGAGAGAAAGAGAGAAAGAGAGAAGGAGAGAGAGACGGACACTAAGACAGAGACAGACCGAGACCGAGACAGAGACAGAGAGACAGATAAATAAACAGCAGAGACATGAACGAGAGAGACAGACAGCAAAGAGACAGAGACAGAAAGAAAGAGACAGAGATTGACAGAGAGAAGAGAAGAAGACAGAGAAAGAGACAGAGAGAGAGAGAGAAAGGGAGGAGAGAGACAGAGGGAGAGAGACAGAGAGAGAGAGAAAAGAGAGAAGAGAGAGAGAAAGAGAATAGTGAGAGACAGAGAGACAGAGAGACAGAGACACAGAGAGACAGAGAGACAGAAAGAGACAGAGACAGAGACAGAGACAGAGAAACAGAGACAGAGAAACAGAAAGGATCGAATGAAAAACTCAAGAACACTCGGTGAAAAGACGGCCCAAGATAATGAGAACTGCATCAATGGAGTGTCACCACTTCCTACAGTTTCTTGAAATTGTTTGGCTTGGGGCTATATCGCCCAATTTTGTCACACAGTGTTGTGATGAAGATAAGATGGGTCTGGTAAAAGCAATTACTGAAGGTTAAATGATCTCTCTCCCTCTCTCTCTGTCTCTCTCTTTCTGTCTCTCTTCTCTGTCTCTGTCTCTCTCCCTCTGTGTGTGTGTGTCTCTCTCCCTCTCTCTTTCTCTCTCTACTCCTTATGTCTCTGTCTTTGTATCTTTCTCTTTGTCTAGCTAGCTCTCTCACTCTGTATGTGTTGTGTCTCTCTCTGTCTTTGACTTTGACTGCCTGCATGTCTTGTCTGTCTGTCTGTGTCTATTTCTCTGTCTTTCTGTCTGTCTGTCTCGTTGTCTGTTTGTCTGCTGCCTGTATGTCTGCTGTCTGTCTGTATGTCTGTCTGTCTCTCCTTCTTCTCTCTCTGCCTGTGTCTCACTGTACATATCTCTCTGTTTAACTAGCTCTCTCTCTCTGTCTGTTTCCCTCTCTTTTTGTCACTTTCTCTCTCTTCTGTGTCTGTTTCTCTCTCTCTCTCTGTCTTTATCTCTTACTGCCTGCCTGTCTGCCTGTCTCTCTCTATCTGTCTTTGTCTCTGTCTGTCTGTCTGTCTGTCTATCTGCTCTCTCTTCTCTCCCTCTCCCTCTCTCCCCTTTTCTCTCTCTCTGTGTCTCTCTGTGTCTAGCTCTCTCTCTCTCTGTTTCTCTCTCTGTCTTTATCTCTTATGCCTGCCATTTGTGCCTGCCAGTATGCCTGTCTCTCTTCTCTCTCTGTCTTTGTCTCTGTCTGTCTGTCTGTCTGTCTGCCTCTCTATCTCTCTCTTTCTCTCTATCTACCCCTCTCTCTCTCCTCTCTCTCTCTCTGTGTCTCTCTCTGTCTGTTTCTCTCTGTGTCTTTATCTCTTACTGCCTGTCTGTCTGCCTGTTTCTCTCTACCTGTCTTTGTCTCTGTCTGTCTGTCTGCCTGCCTTTCTATTTCTCTCGTTCTCTCTCTATCTCCCTTTCTCCTCTCTCCCTGTGTCTCTCTCTCTCCCTCTCACTTTCTCTCTGACGCAAATTTACAAAGATTTCTTGTGCCTTGTTGATGCTAGAAAGTTTTCTGAAAATAAGCGCTGTCACGAACACTCAAATCGGGACGGAATCCAGTGGCATTACACTGTAGTCCATGTTTTGATCGTCATAGCATCGTCGAAAAAACTCTCAGATATTGTTGGCTTTCATGTTCTGCTGTGATGCACTTCAGTTTTGGTGGGTTTCGAGGTGTGATGGAGAATCAAAATGAGCGGCATGAGGGTTAGTGACACAGGGGTGGTGAAAAATCTGGGTCAGGAAAGAAAATAATGAAAGTAATAAAAAAATCCCTATGATCTTTGTTTGTCAATATAATTGCCATTGTACTTGTCTTTTCTTGTGTGTGCGTGTCTCTCTCTGTCTGTCTGTCTCTGTCTGTCTGTCTGTCTGTCTGTCTCTGTCTTCTTTCTTTCTTTCTTTCTGTCTCTCTCTCTCTCTGTGTCGTTCTTTCTCTTTCTGTGTCTCTCTCTCCGTCCTATCTGATTCTTTGTCAGCCTGCCTGTCTCTCCGCCTGTCCCTCTCTGTCTGTCTATGTGTCTGTCTGTTTGTCTATCTCTCTGTCTCTCTATGCCTTACTTTCTCTCTCTCTCTCTCTTTCTTTCTGTTTCTATCTCTGTCTTTCCTCTCTCTTTCCTCTGTTTCTCTCTGTTTATGTTTCTGTCCGTATGTCGGCTGGTGTTGTCTGTGTGTCCGTCTGTATGTCGGTCTGTCTCTGTTTCTCTGCCCCTGTCACTGTCTGTCTACTTCTCTCTGTGTCTCTCTGTCTTTGTCTCTGTCTGTCTGTTTGTCTGTCTGTCTGTCTGTCTCTTCTCTTTCTCTGTCTGTCTCTTGCTGTCTGTGTCTGTCTGCCTGTCTGGATGACTGGCTGTTGGCTGTCATCTCTCTCTCTCCCTCTCTCTCTTCTCTCTCTCTTCCAACACATAAACACACACATACACACTCACTCACCACATACACACACACAACACACACACACACACACACACACACACACACAACACACACACACACACACCACACAACACAACACAACACAGCACCAACACCACACCACACACAACCACACACACACACACACTCACACACACACTCTCTCTCTCCCCCCCCCCGCCTCTCTGTCTCTATCTCCCTCTCTGCCAGTCTCTTGTGTCTTCTGTAGAGACTAATTTGTCACTGTAAAGACAATTTCGACATTTCATGTCAAAGGTCTCTCACTGACTGTTTGTCTCTATATGTTTCTCTTTTCCTCTGCTTCCCTTTTGTGCTCTCTGTCTCTCTCTGTCTCTGTCTCTCTGTCTCTCTCTGTCTCTGTCTCTCTGTGTGTCTCTCTCTGTCTCTCTCTGTGTCTCTCTCTGTCTCTCTCTGACTCTGTCTCTCTGTCCTTCTCTGTCTCTGTTTTGTCTGTCTCGTCTCTGTCTCTGTCTCTCTGTCTCTCTCTGTCTCTCTGTCTCTCTCTGTCTCTCTGTCTCTGTCTCTCTGTGTTCTCTCTGTGTCTCTCCTGTGTGTCTCTCTCTGTCTCTCTGTGACTCTGTCTCTCTCTGTCTCTTTCTCTGTCTCTGTCTCTCTCTTTCTGGTGAGTGTGTGTGTGTGTGTGTGTGTGTGTGTGTGTGTGTGTGTGTGTGTGTGTGTGTGTGTGTGTATGTTGTGCGTGTTCGTGTGCGTGTGTGTCGCGCGCATCAATCTATTTCTCTCTGCTGCTGCTCTATTTGTATCTCTCTTTTCTTCGTTTTTAACTCGGTCTGATGGTCCCATTCAACCTCATTCTCTCCCTCTTCTCTCTCTCTCCTCCCCCCCCCTCTCTCTCTCTCCCCCCCTCTCTCTCTCTCTCTGCCTGTCTCTTATCTCACTCTCTATCTCTCTCTTTCTCTTTTGTCTATCTCTGTCTTTCTCTCATTCTCTCTTTCATTCTGTTTGTCTCTCTTTCTCTTTCTTCTCGTCTTCCCCTTCTTTCTCGCTCTCTTCTTTCTCTTTTATATATATATTTTTTTTATTCTGTCTCTTCTTATCTTCTTCTCTAGCTCCCCTTTCTTTGTCTTCCTCTCTTTTTTCTGTGTTTATTATCTGTCTCTCTCACTTTCTTTCTCTCTCTCTCTCTTTGTTTGTCTGTGTCTGTCTATATATCTCTGTCTGTCTGTTTCTCTCTCACTCTCTCTCTCTCTCTGTTTGTGTCTGTGTCTGTCTATATCTCTCTGTCTGGCTGTCTGTCTGTTTCTCTCTCACTCTCTCTCTCTCTCTGTCTCTCTCTCTCTCCTTCTCCACTTTTTTGTCTCTTCCAATCTTTCTCTCTATGCTTTTTCTCTCATTCTCTTTTCTATTTCTTTCTCTCTCCCCAACCTTCCTTCTCCCAATGTTTTTCTCTCTCACTCTATCTTTCTCTCCTCGCTCTTTGGCCATCTCTGTCTCTATCATTCTCTCTCTCTCTCTCTTTGTCTCTGTCTCTGTCTCTCTCTCTCTCTCGTTCTCCCCTTTTTCTGTCTCCACCAATCTTTTTCCTTCCTTCTCCCCGTTGTTCTCTTCTCTTTCTCGTTTTCTCTCTTTCCTTCTCTCTCCCTAAACTTCTCTCTCAGATTTTCTCTCTGTCTCTGTCTCTCTCTGTCTCTGTCTGTCTGTCTCTCTCTCTCTCTCTCTCTCTCTCTCTCACTCTCTCTCCCTACGTACCAATCTGTCACAGTAAGAACAACTTTGACATTCTCTGTCAAAGGTCTCTGACTCTGTCTGGGAGGAAATACGGTTTTGGTCACAGTCCTTCTGCGGTTGAAGACGCAGAGTAGGTAGCAATAGATAGACAGACAGATAGATAGATAGATAGATAGATAGTCAGGTAGATATATAGATCGATAGATAGATAGATTAGACAGATAGGTCGATAAATAGATAGATTGATAGATCCATAGATAGATACATAGAGAGATAGACAAATAGGTAGATAGCTAGACAGACAGACAGACAGACAGACAGACAGATAGATTATAGATAGATAGGTAGATAAAAAGAGATATATATATATATATATATATAGATAGATAGATAGATACATACATACATATATACATAGATAGATAGACAGACAGACAGACAGATAGATAGATAGATAGATAGATAGACAGATAGATAGATGGATAAGATAGATAGATAGATAGACAGACAGACAGATAGATAGATAGATAGATAGATAGATAGATAGATGGATAAATAGATAGATAGATAGATAGATAGACAGACAGACACAGAGACAGACAGATAGAGAAATAGAAAGAGAGAGAGAGAGAGAGAGAGAGAGAAAGGGAGACAGAGACAGAGAGACAGAGAGAGGGAGAATAGAGAGAGAGAGGTTGGGAAGGAGACAGGAGAAAGAGAGTGAGTGAGAGAGAGAAGGAGGAGGGACAGAGAGAATAAAGGA
>CM060310.1:26544002-26554002 GCA_030674185.1 Monoplex corrugatus
TTTACTGACAGACTTCCATCTTACTCACAAAGGAACACCAAAACAACAATATCTGTGTCAAGAAGAAGAAGGAAGGAAGGACTTGAAGAAGCTTGTGGCACAATAAACTGCCTCGAATGAAGAACTAGCTGCGGGAGATGAAAGCTACAGAACTTCAGGCTGCAGCTGATAGAAATGACATGAAGCATTCGACGAAGCTTCAGATATTTTGTTTTCTTCCAGCTCAACACTCGTTTGTACTTAGAACCACTCTATCATGGTTACAGAGAAAATTGAATCACGCTGGAATGGGTGCTTAATATACTGCTGAACAGAGAGTCAACAATATCTGATGACTCCAATGTAACACTCCTCCAGCTGCCAGTAAAGGAATCTGTAGCAGATCCAGCCCTCAAAGGGAGTCAACAATATCTGGTGACGCTATTGTAGCACTCGTCCAACTGCAAGTAAAGGAATCTGTCGCAGACCCAACCCCCATACCGAGATTACCACAGCCATGAAGGAAACCATATCTGTGAAGGCATAGACCGCTGAGGATATTTTTTGTACATACCTACAGGAAGGGGGGCGAGGTGCTCGTTGAAATACTTTAAACCAACTACGGTCAGTATGATAGAAGAAAGATTTTTTTCAGTCTTTGAAAATGGATAATCTTTGCGCCAACAAGAGAACTATAAGACCTTAAGCGACAATCCTTGAATAGAAACAATGAGAATATTTTCTAATTAAATGCTAACACTTGACAAAGTGACAACAGCAAATGCAAGGAAAAGGTTATAATGTACAGCCACACATTAGGTATATTGGAAACAACATGAACGGTAAATATACAAAACACTTACCACTACCTGTCAATTTATAGCATGGAAGTGGATACGATTTTCTAACCTAAAACGGCAGAGGGAATAAAAAGAAATGGAACATACACTACACACACACACACACACACACACACACACACACGCTGCGCGCACGCGCCACCACATACACACACACAAATCTGACACTTGATTGGAAAGGCTTAATGAAAATGAAAGCTGAAGGAACAAACCTTCAACCCTTTAGTACGCACGACTCAGGAAAGACCTAATTATTTAAAAAGGTAGCCAGACTCATGTTCTGGATGTTTTCTCTTTAATTTCTTTTTTAAGTTATTTCAACAACAGGAAAAACACACATACATATATATACACATATCTATATCTATCTTCTATATCTATCTACTATATGTATATATATATATATATATATAATATACCAACACATATATATATATATATTTATTTATTATGCACAAATATATATAAACAAGATCCCAATAAAATCACACCTACAAATACACAACAATAATGACTGTGCAGCAATCCACAAATACCCATTAAAACACAACATCTCATCTTAGACCAAAGGTAAAACCAGAATAGGTGTTAATCAAAATAATACAATCAACAAATTTACAAATGAAAAAAGCATACACAGGAAAAATGAGTAAACGTGCTATTGTTTGAAAACACTACAACCATACAGAAGCTTCTGTATTTACAGCATTAAGGGTTAACTATGAAAATGATGCACACACACACACACACAAAGGGAGTTTAAGCCCTAGCATATCTGCACACATGTCGACCTGATAGATCGGAAAAATATCCATCCTTTACCAACTACACTTGAGGGTTCCCAGTCAGAATCGAGTTAGGACATTTCGACATAAGGGCCGACGGTTACCTACCTAACTATCGCGTCCAGTAATGACTTTGGAATCAAGTGTCCGAGTGACTGCTTAAAATTCACATGCACGCACGCACGCACGCACGCACGCGCGCGCGCACGCACACACACACACAAACACACACAATGTATACATATATAAATATATGTAGAGAGAGAGAGAGAGAGAGGTTGATTAATGGATGGATGGATAGGCATTTAGGTAGGTAGGTAGGTAGGTAGGTACATAGATCGGTAGGAAGGTAGTTAGGTAAATAGGTAGACAGACAGACAGACAAACAGACAGACAGACAGACAGATAGATAGATAGAAAGATAGATGGATAGTTGAATAGACAGACATATAGATAGATAGAGACATAGATAGATAGATAGATTGATAGATAACTAGATAGATAACTAGATAGATAGATAGATGGACAGATAGATAGACAGATAGATATATAGATAGATAGATAGATAGATAGATAGATAGATAGATAGATAGACAGATAGATAGATAGATAGATAGATGTGTAGATAGACAGATATCAATGCATGTATTTTCTCAAACCTATATCCAGTTTGTTTAAATGGAACATAATCAACAGACTGGTGGGCTTAGAGGGACTGTTTCAGGCAAGAGTAAAAGGATGTATGTGTTCTTAAACTGGTCATATCACCTGACACGAAACCCTGTGGTGAAACAATATTTCGAAATTATCCTGGAAGAGAAAAGTCTGGGTGGCAAATATCAAAGAATGTACCTATCTCTTAATGCCTAAAGTAACGTCCCCAAGGACAGAAATGGAGGCTCCTATCTGCTGCTGCATATCACCAATTGCTCCCCCTAAAAGATCACAGTAATTAAGGGATCAGAGAAATGACATAGGGAGGTATATGTGGTGTGTGTTGGCGTTGGCTGTATACGTGTATACACAATTGACGTTGGCTGTATATGTGTATACACAATTGGCGTTGGCTGTACATGTATACGTGTATACACAATACACGTATACAGCCAACGCCAACACACACCATATTGCAATCCAAAAAAGTTTGCCCACATAAGTAGTGCGTCTTCCAAAAGACTTAATAAAATCCAGGAAAGTCACTTCATAACAAAGCGTATTACGAAGTTGGGTAATCTCTTGGTCCTGCGAATGGATCTTTAAGTCCCTCGCATGGATCTCCGAATCCTTTTTATAGATATCGTTTGGTCTTGGTATACTTGTATAATATACGCCCTTCGATCGAAGCCGTTGCTTCAGAAAGTCAATGTCATCTGCCAACCTTGAGTTACACTTGAAAAGAACATTACGCATCAGCATGGCGTCCACACAGTTATAGAGTGGATTGCTGGAAATCTCGTGCACAGGCCTTGCCGCAAGGAATTTCACGACTTGTTTTTTCTCTGTCTCGAAACGGCATCGATCAGACACACACAAGTACAACAGCAGTTGATCAGTCGTCAATGATTCTTGAGAAAGTAGCTTGGTCTCAATGAAATGCTGACCTTGCTGAAGAATATGGTCCACCTGGTACTCTTCAGCCAGGAAGAGAACGTCCATCAGACTGTCATCTGCAAAAGAACACATACTGGTTTTACAAACAAACAAGGAAAAAGACAGATACAGGTAATCCAAAGGGATTCTTCCTTTTCTGAACTCACTGCACGGGCAAAACCAGCTGGATGTGCTTTATGTTCACTTAAATATGTTCACAAACAGAATACAAACGTTGTCTGATATCACTAACAACGACTAAAACATCACAAGAGATAACCAAACATTGCAGAGCCTTACCGTTCTAGAACGTGAACTGAAGGTGACTATAGGGATGGATGTGCGTGAAAAAATAGGGAGAAAATTAAATAAACGCATCCACGTGCTAGCTAACATGAACGATGGATTCAGTTTTCTCTGCCCTCAATACATTTCTAAGTGCAGTACACGCTAAAAATCTTATGATACAATGGGAAATAAAAAGTAAATATAGTACATGTTAAAAGTGTTCACTAACGCAGTATATAAACGTGTATATATATAGCATACATACATATACATATGTATATATATATATACACATATGTATATATATATATATATATATATATATATATATATGGAGAGAGAGAAAGAGAGAGAGAGAGAGAGAGAGAGTGTGTGTGACAGATGATAGATAGACAGACATATAGATATGTAGATAGACAAATAGACAGATAGACAGACAGACAGACAGACAGACAGATAGATAGATATATAGATAGATAGATAGATAGATAGATATATAGATATATAGATAGATAGATAGATAGATAGAATACTCCTAAAGAGGCCGCAGACTCTGGCAGATCACATCTATCCTGAGTCCCAGAGTGGCTTCAGAGCAGAGAGATCCTCTACAACATGGCCTCACTCAAGCAGCTATAGGGAGAGTGTTGGGAACAAAGGCAGTCTTTAGACATTGCCTTTATCTATCTAACCAAAGCTTTAGACGTGGTTAATAGAACAGGCTTCATCACACTCCTGGAAAAGACTGGATGCCCACTGAAGCTGTTGAGTCTCATCGGTGGTCTCTTTCCATAACATTCATGGGAGAGTTCAATGTGACATATCATTTTCATAGCTATTCCCCCATCGAAAGGTGGCACGCTTATCGTGGAAAAAGACAAAATATTAGACAGATGGGGAGAGTATATTAAAGACCTTTTTGAGGATGACAGAAACGAAGAACACATTATAAAAAAGAACTTTGAAGGACCACCCATAATGAAAGATGAAGTTAGAGCAGCACGGAAAAAGATGAAACTAGGAAAAGCCCCAGGACCAGACAACATTACTACAGAGATGATTGAAGCCCTGGAGGAATTTGGCATAGAAAAAATAACAGTCCTCCTAAATGAAATTTATGTCACTGGCAAAAAATCCCCAAAGATATGTCAAAATCAATTTTCAGTGCACTTCCAAAGAAGACAGAGGCTATAGAATGCGAACTCCATCGCACAATCAGTTTGATGAGTCATGTAACAAAAATCCTGTTAAGAATAATCATGATCAGGACAAGGAATAGAATCAAAAGAGAAATAGCAGAAGAACAATGTGGATTTGTGGAGGGGAAAGGAACTATTAATGCCATATACATCCTAAGAACTATCATAGAGAGGTCAATTGAGATGAGTAAGGATTTGTATTTATGCTTTGTTGACTATACCAAGGCTTTCGATCGGGTACGACATGAAGAACTGATCAACCAACTGGAGAGACTCAATGTCGATGGAAAAGATCTACGAATAATCAGGAATATGTACTGGGAACAAACAGCTGCAATAAGAATAGAAAACAATATAAGCTTTTTTCAAAACGTCAAAAGAGGAGTCAGACAGGGTTGTGTTTTGTCACCAGATCTGTTTTCACTATATAGCGAAAACATCATGAGAAACCTAGAAGAAGACCCTGGATTATAGGTTGGAGGGAGAATGATAAACAACATTCGGTACGCAGATGACACCGTGCTAATTGCAGAAAATGAAAGGGACCTACAAAACCTTGTGAATATACTAGAAATAGAAAGCAAAGGAAAGGGGTTGGAACTAAACAGCAGGAAGACTGAAGTCATGGTGATCAGTAAAAAAAATGAAATCCCCTCATGCAAAATAACAGCAAATGGCACAACCTTGGCACAGGTTAATAAGTTCAAATACCTGGGAACGGTCATTTCATCAGACAGCAGATGCACATCGGAAATAGCTGGCAGAATTGGCCAAGCCAAAACAGCATTCAAGAGGATGACAAGCATTCTTACCAACAAATGCCTATCAATTTATATCAGAAAGAGAGTCCTTGAATGTTATATAGAACCAATACTGTTGTACGGATGCGAGGCATGGACAGTCAGCAAGCAAAGCCAGAGCAGGATCGAGGCAGCCGAGATGTGGTTTCTCAGAAGAATGTTGAGAGTACCATGGACAGCAAAGAAAACAAACGAGACAGTCTTGATGGAGGGAGACACAAGCAGATCACTCATAAGGAAGATTAGGAAAAGACAGGCAACATTTATAGGCCATTTTATGATGAAGGGGGATTTGGAGCACCTGGTCACAATGGGAAAGCTGGAGGGAAAGAGAGCACCAGGCAGACTCAGGGAGAGAATGCTGGACGGACTTGCAGAGTGGCTGGGGATGAGGATGGTGGGGGAGATGCTGGGGGCAACGAGAGATAGAGATGGTTGGAAGTCCATGGTCGCCAACGTCATGCGGCAGGGCACCTGATGATGATGATGATACCCCCATTTACAGCGGAACGAATCAGGGTTCGGTCTCACCCTGGTGCTCATCAGGATCTTCTTCTTCCTTTCACTGTCATATGCTTTCAGAGCATCTGATGACGAAGTGTATGTACTCATTTGGTTCGATGGCAAGATATTTAACCTTACATGCCTCAAAGAAAAGGCCAAAGTGCTTCTGGTTCCTCTGCCGCTGCTGCCTAGATGTATGATATAGTCTAGTCTCCAGAGGATGGTCAGCTCCCTAGCACATGCTTACTACACACTCTCTCTCTTCGTAATCATTCTAAGCTTGTCAAAGGTGGATATGATGCGTCTAGTGTGTCATCTAGTGACTAGTGACTGCGTGCTTGTCACCTCTCACTTTCACAGCCTACACCGCAGGCTAGCACTGCTGTTTGCAGCTATGCGAAAAGAAGAGCAGAAGGCGTAAGTCTCTTCCTGTCAGTACATAGCCTCTCCATCAGCAAGCCCTACGTTGTGCCTCCTCGTGGCGACAGGTGGTAACTAAGCACCTCATGGACTCAGGCTAAATCTCGTGGGACTCGGAGGAGGTCTGGCCCCCAGACGTGTGGCATGCAGGCCCACGGCGTGTGGATATGCCCTGGTGCCCACGAACCAGATCCCCAAGATATGGATAAATAGCTCCACTGCCTATTGGACATCTTAGGAGAGAGTAAGGTTAAGGGAGTTAACCCTGAAAAAATAAATGTGGAAGGCAAGGGGAAACCACCATCGTAGTTTCCCGAGGACAATCATGGACAAAAGAAAGATGCAGAATGACGTTAACAACGTGAATAGGTGCTCCTGTAGAACACCTTCGTCCGGTAGGGACTGTCATGCGGCGCAGGTGACACCAGACCGTCAGCCAGCTACTGTGACCAAAATCAAACCTAAAGTCAAACTAAGAAACACCAAAGTGGCATCATGGAACATCAGAACACTGTTGCAGAAGGGAAAATTAGACAACATCAAAATGGAGATGGAAAGGCTTAACATCAGTATTTTAGGACTAGGGAAAGAGAGATGGAAGGGGGTAGGCATGATAACATCAGGAGAATATAACAGTGATATACTCTGGTGGTAATTCACATGAAAGAGGAGTAGGCATCATAATGGACAAAGACAACTCAAAAGCACTTAAGGGATACTGGGCTGTGTCCGACAGAGTTTTGCTGGTCAAATTGGGAGGCAAACCATTTGATATCAACATCATACAGGTGTATGCACCAACATCCGCAAGTACTCAGGAAGACATCGACAACTAGTACGAAGTATTAGAGATGGCCAAGGTCCAATGTAAATCACATGGGAGATTTTAATGCTAAAGTGGGACAGGATAGGGTGGAGGATATAGTTGGACCACGTGGACTTGGTACACAAAATGAAAGGGGAGGGAAACTTGTAGAATGGGCACAGATGAATAAAATCATAGTAGGAAACACCTGGTTTGAGCAGCCTAATAAAAGAAAATGGACTTGGATGAGTCCATGAGATAATACCAAAAATCAGATTGACTACATCCTAATCAACAAAAGATTTAGAAATTCTTTACTGTCAGCAAAAACACTACCAGGCGCAGACTGCAACAGTGACCACAGTCCGGTAGTGGGAAGGTTTAGGCTAAAATTGAGGAAAAGGAAACAGACCAAAAGCAACATTAAACTAAACCTTGGACTCTTAAAGACAGATGGAGTGATACGTAAAAAATTAATGTACATGTTCAAAACAGATACAGTGCTCTGGAAGACGTTGGTGACAGTGAGGAACAATAGTTGAGAAATTCTATAAAAGAAGCTTGTGAAGAAATCCCTAAGGCAGATAGAAAAGCAAAAAGAGCTGGATGACTTAATGAAATTCTGGGCTTGATGGAGGAAAGGAGGAGGGCAAAGAGAAACGAGGAGATGTACAGGAAGATAAACAAAGAAATCAGGTATAGGTGCAATGAATGAAGCTTAGGAAGCTTGGCTGAACACAAAATGCAAAGAGATAGAAAAGCAACACAAAATGGATCCTCAGGGTATTTACAGAGAAATACTGGACAGATGGGGAGAGTACATTAAAGACCTTTTTGAGGATGACAATAAACGAAGAACACATTATAAAAAAGAGCTTTGAAAGACCACCCACAATGAAAGATGAAGTTAGTGCAGCACTGAAAAATATGAAACCAGGGAAAGCCCCAGGACCAGACAACATTACTACAGAGATAATTGAAGCCCTGGAAGAATTTGGCATAGAAAAAATATCAGTCCTCCTAAATGAAATTTACGACACTGGAAGAAATCCACAAGATATGTCAAAATCAATTTTCATTGCACTTCCAAAGAACACAGGGGCTATAGAATGCGCACAATCAGTTTGATGAGTCATGTAACAAAAATCCTGTTAAGAATAATCATGATCAGGACAAGGAATAGAATCAAAAGAGAAATAGCAGAACAGTGTGGACTTGTGGAGGGAAAGGAACTATTAATGCTATACACATCCTAAGAACTATCATAGAGAGGTCAATTGAGATGAATAAGGATTTGTATTTATGCTTTGTTGACTATACAAAGGCTTTCGATCGGGTACGACATGAAGAATTGATCAACCAACTGGAGAGACTCAATGTAGATGGAAAAGATCTACGAATAATCAGGAATATGTACTGGGAACAAACAACTGCAATGAGAATAGAAAACAATATAAGCTCTTTCCAAAACATCAAAAGAGGAGTCAGATAGGGTTGTGTTTTGTCACCAGATCTGTTTTCACTTTACAGCAAAAACATCATGAGAAACCTAGAAGAAGACCCTGGATTAAAGGTTGGAGGGAGAATGATAAACAACATTCGGTACGCAGCTGAAACCGTGCTAATTGCAGAAAATGAAAGGGACCTACAAAACCTTGTGAATATACTAGAAATAGAAAGCAAAGGTAAGGGGTTGGACCTAAACAGCAGGAAAACTGAAGTCATGGTGATCAGTAAAAAAAACCATGAAATCCTCTCATGCAAAATAACAGCAAATGGCCCAACGCATTCTTACCAACAAATACATATCAATTAACACCAGGAAGAGAGTCCTTGAATGTTATATAGAACCAATACTGTTGTACGGTTGCAAGCCCTTACCTTACGATACGATACGATACAACACAATACAATACATACACTGCATTACAGTACACTACAATACAGTACAGTACAATACTATACGATAACATACGATACGATATGATACAGAATTCAGTACATTATAATGTAATGCAATACACCACACCCCACTCCACTCCACTCTACTCTACTCTACTCTACTCTACTCCAATACAATACAATACAATACAATGCAATACAATACAACAAATGTAATAAATACAATACAATGCAACACATTTCGGATTTGCAGGGTGGCTGTGGACAGAGAGGGTGGGAGATGTACTTGCACCAAAAAGAGAGAGATTTGCATGAAGAGGGTCATGCGGCAGGGCACATAATGATGATGACAACACAACTGGCAACACACTAATGCAAAATCGCACACAGACACAGGGAACAACAAACCGAAACTCCACCACTTACCTGTTAGAGGCTGTAGAGAATGAACTGGATACAACCGCTTGAGAAAACTGACGAAACCATGAACACTCTTACCAGGTAGTTCAATTTCTTCACGTTTCTGTTCCAGAAAATCCGAAAAGAACATACGTGCAAACACAGGGGAGTACTGGGCTAGAAACATCTTGTGCACGTATAGTTTCTTGTCCTTCACAACCAGCACGATATCAGACAGCTCATCTCTTTTCAGGAAAGGATCTTCTGGCACCTCAGACTCTTTGCTCGCTGCCATCGTCTTTCTGTGGAACACTGGACTGAGGATTGACTCTTTCACTGCGTGTTGAACTTTTTAGAAACTTGGATACAGTTTTTTAGGTCTGACAATACTTCAAGATAAGACTGTGTTACTTTGCGTCGATTGTTTTCCTGGTTTGGTCACTGGGTGTTGGCTTATAGAGTCAGTCGG
>CM060310.1:26564002-26569002 GCA_030674185.1 Monoplex corrugatus
TTGATAAATGTCCACCCTTCCTGAAAATCATAATATTAGTTTTATCCATGTTAACTGTTAAAGCTAGTCGATCCGATTCTTCCTTTAAGACATTTAACTGGTTTTGTAAGCCTTTGACTGTACCAGAGAGAAGAATAACATCGTCTGCAAACAGCAATAGGAATATCTCAATAACCCCAGGGATAATTTGAATGCCATGCCTGCCTTTTCTTGACAGTTCCACTGCTAATTCATTAATGAAAAATGAAAACAATTGAGGACTCAATTGACACCCCTGTTTCACTCCTTTAGGGCATTCAAAATAATCTGAATATACACACTTCTCACGCACGCATGCAAACACTGAGTTATAAACTCCTCTTAGGGCCATATATAATTTTCCATTCACACCACTTTTACGTAATATATTCCAAAGATTATTACGATTCACAGAATCGAATGCCTTCCTAAAATCCACAAATGCAACATAAAGTTTCTTATTTAAAAGTAAATGCTTCTGCACAAGGGAGTAAAGTGTGAAAATATGATCAATTGTACTGTATTTTGCTCTAAATCCAGCTTGTTCTTCAACTATTTTCTCTTCTTTTTCTGCCCACTTTGTTAATCTCTTATTCAAAATATATGTATAAACTTTACTCACTATACTTGTTAGAGCGACTCCTCTATAATTATCTGGATTATTCACATCTCCTTTTTTATGAATTGGGATTATTATGGACTTTGCCCATTCTGACGGAAAATGAGAGAGAGAGAGAGAGAGAGAGAGAGAGAGAGAGAGAGAGAGAGAGAGAAATTAATCATAGACACATGCACTCATATACACATGCCCACACACACATGCATCTGCATACCTACGCACACATACACACATTCACACACATACAACCACACACACCACACACACACACACACGCACGCACACAAATACACACACACATATATGCTCACATATCCACTCCCATACATAAACACACTGACACTTACACACACAGACACACACACCCACCCACCCACACACACACATACATACACATATACACGCACACACACAAAATACACACACACAAACACAGATTTAAACAGACAAACCTAATAAACGCAAGCGTACGCTAACACTTACTTATCCTTGTCCCTGTCACCTGCTACCTCTCCCCTCCATATACTCAGACTGACCCCCCATCCATTCACCAACCCATTCACCCCACAAACACCCAAACGCCCACAAGAAGAATTCCGTCCAACACAACATCACTAGCGTCCAAGCAGTATATCCCGTTTTTAACAAAGCACGTGTTAACCAGAATAATGATAATAAAAAAAAGAAAAAGAAAAAACAGTGGAACCCCCCCCCCCCCACACACACACACACTCATACATACATACTTACACAATATCCTCTAATTGTCATGAAGAGTTATTTTTAAGGAGTGTCGTCAAGACTACAATTCGGTAGTGGGAAGGTTTAGGCTGAAATTGAGGAAAAGGAAACAGACCAAAAGCAACATCAAACTAAACCTTGGACTCTTGAAGACAGATGAAATGATACGTCAAAAATTTAATGTGCATGTTCAAAACAAATTCAGTGCTCTGGAAGACGTTGGTGACAGTGAGGAACAATGGACAAAGTTGAGAAGTTCTATAAATGAAGCTTGTGAGGAAATCCCTAAGGCAAATAGAAAAGCAAAAAAGAGCTGGATGACTAATGAAATTTTGGGCCTGATGGAGAAAAGGAGGAAGGCAAAGAGAAACGAGGAGATATACAGGAAGATAAACAAAGAAATCAGGTATAGGTGCAATGAAGCCAAGGAAGCTTGGCTGAACACAAAATGCAAAGAGATAGAAGAACGACACAAAATGGATCCTCAGGGTATGTACAGACGAATTGAAGAAATTGTTCACAGGAAAAATACATGCACATCAACTGGTTGCTTAAAATCAAAAGATGGCACGCTTATCATGGAAAAAGACAAGGTATTAGACAGATGGGGAGAGTACATTAAAGACCTTTTTGAGGATGACAGAAATGAAGAACACATTATAAAAAAGAACTTTGAAGGACCACCCATAATGAAAGATGAAGTCAGAGCAGCACTGAAAAAGATGAAACCAGGGAAAGCCCCAGGACCAGACAACATTACTACAGAGATGATTGAAGCCCTGGAGGAATTTGGCATAGAAAAAATAACAGTCCTCCTAAATGAAATTTATGACACAGAAAAAATCCCCAAAGATATGTCAAAATCAATTTTTTCATTACACTTCCAAAGAAGACAGGGGCTATAGAATGCGAACTCCATCGCACAATCAGTTTGATGAGTCATGTAACAAAAATCCTGTTAAGAATAATCATGATGAGGACAAGGAATAGAATCAAAAGAGAAATAGCAGAAGAACAGTGTGGATTTGTGGAGGGAAAAGGAACTATTAATGCCATATACATCCTAAGAACTATCATAGAGAGGTCAGTTGAGATGAATAAGGATTTGTATTTATGCTTTGTTGACTATACCAAGGCTTTCGATCGGGTACGACATGAAGAATTGATCAACCAACTGGAGAGACTCAATGTCGATGGAAAAGATCTACGAATAATCAGGAATATGTACTGGGAACAAACAGCTGCAATGAGAATAGAAAACAATATAAGCTCTTTTCAAAACATCAAAAGAGGAGTCAGACAGGATTGTGTTTTGTCACCAGATCTGTTTTCATTATATAGCGAAAACATCATGAAAAATCTAGAAGAAGACCCTGGATTAAAGGTTGGAGGGAAAATGATAAACAACATTCGGTACGCAGATGACACCGTGCTAATTGCAGAAAATGAAAGGGACCTACAAAACCTTGTGAATATACTAGAAACAGAAAGCAAAGGTAAGGGGTTGGACCTAAACAGCAGGAAGACTGAAGTCATGGTGATCAGTAAAAAACATGAAATCCCCTCATGCAAAATAACAGCAAATGGCACAACCTTGACACAGGTTAATAAGTTCAAATACCTGGGAACGGTCATTTCATCAGACGGCAGATGCACATCGGAAATAGCTGGCAGAATCGGCCAAGCCAAAACAGCATTCAAGAAGATGACAAGCATTCTTACCAACAAATGCCTATCAATTAACATCAGAAAGAGAGTCCTTGAATGTTATATAGAACCAATACTGTTGTACGGATGCGAGGCGTGGACAGTCAGCAAGCAAAGCCAGAGCAGGATTGAGGCAGCCGAGATGTGGTTTCTCAGAAGAATGTTGAGAGTACCATGGACAGCAAAGAAAACAAACGAGACAGTCTTGATGGAGGCAGACACAGGTCGATCACTGATGGGGAAGATTAGGAAAAGACAGGCAACATTTATAGGCCATTTTATTAGGAAGGGGGATTTGGACCACCTGGTCACAACGGGAAAGCTGGAGGGAAAGAGAGCACCGGGTAGACCCAGGGAGAGAATGCTGGACGGACTTGCAAGGTGGCTGGGGATGAGGAGGGTGAGGGGATGCTGGGGGCAACGAGAGATAGAGATGGTTGGAAGTCCATGGTCGCCAACGCCATGCGGCAGGGCACCTGATGATGATGATGATGATATCGTCAAGACTGAAAACGAAAAATGAGAAAGAGAGAGAGAGAGGGGGGGGGCAGAGAGAGAGAGAGAGAGAGAGAGAGAGAGAGAGAGACAGACAGACAGACAGACAGAGAGACAGACTGACAGACTGACAGACAGACAGAGACAGAGAGACAGAGAGACAGACAGACAGAGAAAGCACTCATACACACTTGCGCTCATATACAAATGTACATGCACACACACACACACACATGCATCCACATACCTACACACACATACACACATTCACACACACACACACATACAGCCGCACACAGGCACACAGGCACACAGACACAGACACAGACACACAACACAAACACACACACACATACACACACACACAGAGATATGCTCACATATCCACTCCCATACATAAACACACTCACACGCGCACACACACACACTCACACACACATGCACACCCACCCACCCACCCACCCACCCACCCATCCACACACACACACACACACACTCACACACACACACACACACACACACTCACACAGACTCAAACGGACAAACATCATAAACGCAAGCACCCACTTATCCTTGTCTTTGTCACCTCCCCCTCCCCCAAATACTCAGACTGACCCCCCATCCATTCACCAACCCATTCACCCCACAAACACCCCAAACACCCACAAGAAGAATTCCGTCCAACACAACATCTCCAGCGTCCCAGCAGAATGTCCCATCTTTAACAAAGCACGTGTTAGCCAGAATACAAAAATAGTGGAAGCCCAATTAGTGAATGGAGCACGGACTTCGAGCTGGCACTCACAAGAAACCTTAGGAGCCTGGCACAATGACAGTTCTCTCCAGAACCAGTTTAGTGTCACTTGTAGGCCTTCTCCTCTTCTGCCCTATATATCATCAAGACTTTGAAGAACTTTGTGACAGACTGACAGACTGACAGACATACAGCGGTTAGGTGGATGAGAAACGGAGAAACCAACAGACATATTGATATGTATGTTAATAATGTATTAATGGGTAGATGGACAAGTAAATGAGTAGTTACATTAACAAGTTGGTAACTAGACAGACGTATACACAAACAATACATAGATTGCTGAGAAAGGGACAAACTGACAGACAGATTGATAGATAGGCTAGTAAGATAAGTGGGTGATGGACAAATGGACAGGTAAACAGGAACCAGGAAAAAAAAACCCACAAAAAGAGAATAAGAACGCGTACTTAATACAAGACAAGACAGGCGCATATTTTCGCCCGACTGGCGCTTGTCAAGTGTAATATTACAAACAAACAAACACCAGATACAAAAAATTGGAGAAAAAGACTGAAACTTCCCTGCTGCTCCGTCATTCCTTTTCTCACACTGGACAGAGCAGCAGGGAAGTTTCAGTCTTTTGCTCCAAATTTTTGTATCTGG
>CM060310.1:26581502-26584002 GCA_030674185.1 Monoplex corrugatus
CAAAACATCAAACGTATTTAATCACAAACACGTCAGAAAAGAAGAAGAAGAAGAAGAAGAGCAACAACAACAACAACAAACACGATTTATAATCTTTGCTTCAAAATATAGAGTCTATATTCTGCACTTTTACAAGTTAGAAGAAACATTAATCAAATAAAAAAACATAACCTGGAATAAAGTTCTACACGCATACAAAAAGAAGGACAGACTGGAGGAAAACTGGTGACGCTGCGTTGCAGAGTAGATGTTAGTAACTCCACTATGCAAAAGACAAAAATCAAATTCAAAGTGAAGTGAGACTGTCACGACAATGCAAACATAACTTAATGATATTGTCTGAAATTAATGTAAACCTCATACACTTTTCTCGAACATGCTGGTTTTGAGCACATTTCTGGCTGGTGTGAATTCACCTTGTCATGACGTCTATACTTATGCTTGTGAGACTCCTTAACGATCAATATCTTTGACTCAAAATTGGTAAAGATCCGTTCAGAAACAGTGGGGGAAAATCTGGCTGACAATTCCAATACTTAAAAGATTGGGGCGAGGTTTAAGGAGGTCTAGGGGGCTGGAGGTGGAGATTTGGAAAACAAATGACAAAAACGTACAAAGAGAATTGTACGTGGTAATGTATTTTTGCAGTCCCTTCCGAAACACATAGACTGAGGTGTTAATGCGTGAGACTCATCGTGAACATTCACGCATGCATGCACGCTCATGCACATGCACATGCACATACACATACATATACACATACACAGACACAGACACAGACACAGACACACACATATTCATACACACACACACACACATGCATACACACACACGCACGCGGGCACACACGCGGACACACACACACACACACACACACGCATACACACACGCATATACACACACATACACACACACACACACACATGGGCTCCACAGACGCGCACACACATGCAAACACACGTGCACACACGCACACAGACAGACAGACAACAAACAGATAAACCAACCAATCACCAACCAACCAACACACACACACACACACACACACACACACACACACACACACACACACACACACACACACACACTTATGGACTGCCACAGACACGCACACACACGCAAACACACGTATACAGACAGACAGACAGACTGACAAACAAATTAAATAAACCAACCAACCAACCAACCAACCACCAACCAACCAACCAACAAGTAAAACACACACACACACACACACACACACACACACACACACACACACACACACACACACATACACACACACACAACACACACCACACACACACACACACACACATACACACACACACACACACATCACACACACACACACACACACACACACACACACACACACACACACACACACCGCTCATACAGAAACCCACCCACACTCAAACAATCGATTCAGAGCCGATGTTTATATATCCCTTATTCCCCACTTGCACAACTCAGTACTTGGGCGGTGAACGTGATAATTTCACGTTGATTATTATTCCATGTAGGAACGCTTTCTGGCTTGCGTAGATTGAGGAACGTGTCTTGAAAACGTGTGAGAGATTTTATGGAGATTTTATGTCCGAGTAAATACATGATTTTTCTTTATCCCCCTTAAAATTTAGATCTTGACGTTTCTTTCGACAGGGCCCGTAGTTAAGTGGGTAAGACGTCAAGGCTTCAATCTGAAAGCCTGGGTTTCGATCCTAGAACCTGCTCGTTCACCTCGCATCTTGTAAGAGGTTTTCCCGTCCCCCCCCCCCAAGTCAAAATTGATGTTCTTTTCTTTACTTCCCACGGGTGGGGGGATACCCCGGCAGAATCTTAAACAACAAATAGCATAACAGAGTCTCATACGTGAATGTACTTTTGCAAGCCCAGGTGCCAAGCATAGATGCACTGCCAACACAGTCTCAGCTAGGATGATCTGAATATATCGTACGCATGAGGGATAACAGGCTTCTAAAGCAGCTCTCTACGGTAAACTGACAAAGGGCCATCGGCCAAGAGGACGGCCAAAGCTTTTTGCTACAAAGACACCCTGCAAAAATCCCTCCAGAAATGTGACATTGAAGAAGAACAATGGGAAATCATGGCCACAAATAGGTCTGAATGGAAGCCATCTATTCGCAAGGGAACAGAAGCTCACGAAAATGAAAAACGAAGCAACCAAGTGGAAAAGCGTGCAGCAATAAAGGCCAGAACCAACTCTGCAAAACGTTCCATTGAGTTCAGTATGCTGCCGCCTGTGTGCATCAGACATTGGCCTGAAATCCCACATGAGGGTACACAAATATAGTGCTAGGTTGGACTTTATCGACCAGATATTAATAACCCATACAATTTATAAAATGTAGAACTTTAACTATTTTTCGACGGGGCCCGTAATCAAGTGGGTAAGACGTCAAGATTTCAATCTGGTGGTTTGGGTTTCGATCCTAGGTCCTTCTCGTGCACAGCCCGCCTTGTGGGAGGTTTTTCA
>CM060310.1:26591502-26604002 GCA_030674185.1 Monoplex corrugatus
ACTGCAGAGCTTAGATTATAAAGGTTTCAAACTTGCGCTGGGTCTTCCAATGCATGCCTGTTGTCTTCGCACATATAATGCAATCAATTTGTTGCCGCTTGATGAACAAAGGAAAGTCGCTTCTACTAAGTTTCTGTTAAGAAACACCACCATAGAAAACAACATCGAAACAGAGACAAAAATAAGATCAGACACCGACTTTCCAAAAAGAGCTAAATCAATGTCCTCACAGGTCACAATTGCAACATATACAGCTGATGAAATGAAAGGCTCTGGAATTGATCTAGAAGCAGATCCTGTAACTTGAAGACCTTCTTTTTCAACAGTACCCAGTTGGGAACTTCAAAGAGCACGATTTGACATACATCACACTGACTTAAAAAAAGAAAATACTATCAGCTTACTAGCAAGTCAAGTTAAATGTCATATAGAACATTTTTATGCCGATCACTTGAAAGTTTACACTGATGGATCAGTAACTGAAAGACAAGCAGGCTCAGCGTTTTAATACCTGCTCTCAAAATTGAGAAATCTTTCTACATAGGACTGAATAAATCTGTCTTTACCGCTGAGCTCTTTGCAATCTTAATGGCTTTGAATTATATGATACATCTTCCTAGGACAATTCCCCAGATACTTTTTTGCGTTGATTCAAAATCTATACTTCAAGCTCTTGAATTATCAAAATTACAAACAAGATCTGAAATGATATTGGAAATTACTCACTTGCTTCATAGCTTATCCTTAAGAGGCATTGATACTACTTTCTGCTGGATACCATCTCATAGTTCTTTTCATTATAATGATATGGTTGATAGGGCTGCCAAACGGGGGCAAAGAGCTCATCAGATTCAAATAATATACAACTTTCCCTCTCAGTGCAACAGTGTTATACCTTAGTGGACTCCTTCGTATGGAAACAGTTCCAAGATAAACAGAAAAAGTATGAAAAAATGTTACATGAACTTTGAAATAAGCAAAACACCTAAGCAGTTTCCTGCCAGCAGAAGTATACAATCCCTTATGTATAGGTGGAAACGTGATGCATTCAACACAAAATACATCAGAAATATAATGTGTCTGTGTGGAAAGAAGATAACACATAGTCATATTCTTTCATGCGTTCGGGTAAAAGGACATATTTCTACACTATCTACGAAGACAGTTTCTGACATATTTGCCTTACCATCCTTAACATATGAATTTTTTGCTAGTCTGTCAAAAAGTTCTATAGCGAATTATCTTTAACACGCCGTTATTTCACATATTCAATGTTATGGTTAGCCAATTTTACTGTTTCAATCGTTAATTATGATAATGTCATTTGTGAATTTTTTCCTTCTCGTCTTCGGCACAGTTGTTTCCTGGTTCATTTCTTTTTCCTGAAGATTAACCATTTCAAAGTATCCTCTTCACTCCTCATGTATCCTTTTTTGTTGTTGTCTAAAATCACTTCTTGAATAGACATTAAATGAAAGACCACACACACACACACACACACACACACACACACACACGCACGCACGCACGCACGCACGCACGCACACACACATACACATACACACACACACACACACACACGCGCGCACACACATTCGCAGCAATGATAATCATGATGGTTCTTATGATGAAGACAATGATAATGATGATGATGATGGTAACGAAGATAATGACGATGATAATAACATTAAATGTGTACCCACTGACTGGTGAAATAGTCATGTACTACGTGAACTTATTACAACTGATCCAGATCACATATCTCCTTTTTGGGTTGTTATGACAAACAAGTGTGTTCTGATCTCACTCAGAAAGAATTCTGAATATAACTAAGCTATCATCTGCCTGTTCATGGTGGGTATATATATACCATCGTATCGAATTGCTGGCTATCGTTTACCTTTATAGTCAAGTGACATTTAAACAGCGACACTGGAAGTAGGTCGTGGGTTAATTAGATTGAGGCCTGGCACTTTTACAGAACATCTCTCTCTGTGTCTCTTTCTGTCTGTCTGTCTGTCTATGTCTGTCTGTCTGTCTGTCTGCATGTCTCTCTCTGTCTCTCTCTCCTCTGTCTCCCCTCTCTTTCTGTCTTTATGTCTCTCTGTCTCTTTGCCTGTCTGTCTGTCTTGTCTGTCTGTTACTCTCTCTCTCTCTCTGTCTCTCTTAATGTCTCTTTCTTTGTCTGCCTGCCTGTCTGTCTGCCTGTCTGTTTGTCTGTCTGTCTGTCTCTATCTCTCACTCACTCTCTTTCGACGTAACTCACAGTACTGTTTTGTTAACTCTCTCTCTCTCTTTCTCTCTCATTCTCTCTCTCTCTCTCTCTTCTCTCTCTCTCTCTCTCTCTCTGTCTTTCACTCTGTCGCTCGTTCTGCCTCTGTTTGCCTCTCTGTTTCTCTGTCTCTGGTTTCTTTTCTCTTCTCTTCTCTCTCTTCTCTCTCTCTCTCTCTCTCTCTCTCTCTCTCTGTGTGTGTGTGTGTGTGTGTGTGTGCGCGCGCGTGTGTCTGACACGATTTAGGTTAGGTATATCAGAAGTCACAGTACATTATTTTAGATACAGAGCAAACAGTGATAGTGATCTATTATGTCCATTGTGCAAACTTTCAAACGAAGATGAAGTACATTGTATATTAATATGTTGTCCAGCACTTTATTCTATTCTTGAGAATCACATAAGCTCAAAAGTGATACAAAGAACCCTCCTTATTTCAATTTACTGTGTACTCTCTGTTTCTCTGTGTATCTCTCTCTTTCGCGTTGTCTGTATGTCTCTCTGTCTGCCTCTCTTTCTCTGTGTCTTTTTATCTCTTTCCTGTTGTTTGTCACTCTTTATCTCTCTTTTTCTGTCTGTCTTTCTCTGAAATGACAGCAAACGCTGTCACTTTCTGATCTCCTTGTCTGTCTATTTTTACATGTTCTTTCAGCTTTTTGCTAATATGTAAACTAACTGCAATAAGTTTGACGATTGGATTTTATCTGATATTTTATGTTGCAGGAAAACAAGTATCGTTGTCATTATCGTCGTCATTGATCCTCTTTCCCCTTCCTTATCTATCTTCTATCTATCTATCTATCTATCTATCTATCTATCTATCTATCTACTCTATCATCTATCTATCTGGTCTGCGGGTCAAAATCTTCGCCATAGAGGTCGGGGCAAGAGGGTTTGTGGGCACCTCCGCTTATGATCTCATGAAACAACTCGCCATTTCTGGGAAGAAGAGGACTAGAGCCCTTAAAGCGATGGCAGAGGCAGCAGAAAGGAGCTCAAGCTGGATCTGGGCAAGGAGGAACCAAAAAAGTGAACTTCATAAGGATTAAATTCCCTACAGATGATGTGTGCCCCGTTAGCACATTGGTAAAACCGCGTACCGCAGTTCTGAAGCGCAGAATCGCCCAGGTTCGATCCCCGGCGTGGGAAAAAAAAAAAAAATAGACAACAGCAGAAGGGCATCCAGGAGTCATGACCTGGATGTGGCCCGGCCCCCCGAGAGTGTAAGGAATTCAGGGCCGAAACACTTGTCTAAAGGGGGTTACTTCTCTGAAGACCTTCTGTTGTCTAGCTCTCCCTAGAGTTTCTTTCTACCTGCACATGGTCAGTCCATTGACTTCCGGGAATAGTTCGGAGGACATTCGGGAAAGACCGAAGGACACTGGGAAAGACTAGATCTGCGGGCTTTGTGGGTTGGCTTCCCACCGTGCCTTTGATAACATGCCACGAGTTTTTCAAATGAAAGATGCTCCCAGGATTCACCGAAAGGGGGAGAGAATGATGAATCCATCGGCACTGACTCCATCACGACTGGAAACGCACAACGGACCATGATTAATGACCAGTTGGAATTTCCGTGTGCGTGTGGAAGGAGATTCACCACCAAACGCGGCATGAAGATCCACAGGACAAAAATGGGCTGTTTGAAGACACATACGAACCAGCAGCAGCGCACTGCGATAGCAGGTGAGACGTTGGATGACCAAGGCCAGGAATTAAACCATAGTGCCAAGGACATCCACGCTGACGGTTCTGATGCGGATTTTGCACAAGCTCTTAACGCCAAACGTGGAAAACTCAATTTGCCGCCTGCCGGTGCAAAAGAACAATGGGAGAAATTAGATGAGGAACCTGTCCTTAAGCTGAATGCGCTAATAGGGAACAGTACGCTGGAACACAAACTTGACACATACGGAGACATCATATACTCTATCTGCAGGGACACTTATGGAGTGAAGCAGTCAAAGACAAAAACGCCTCCCCAGAAATCCAGAAGACAGCAACAGATGGAGAGCATCCGGAGGGAGAAAAGGAAGCTTAAAAAGCGAATGAAAACTGCCTCAGAATTCGAGAAGCAAGGGCTCCTGGAACTCTGGAAAGATCTGAAGGCCAAACACAATGCTCTCAGCAAAGTGGAATCAGCAAGGCGAAGAAAGAGCAAAAAGAAGAAGACTCAAGATCGTTTCTTCAAAGATCCCTTTGACTTTTCAAGAAAGCTGTTTGAACAACCCAAATCAGGGACTCTCACAGTGGGCAAGGAAACCCTAGAGCAGCATCTCAGGGAAACATATTCCGATTCTCAGCGCGAGGCACCACTTGAAATCCAGAATCTGGTTTGGCCTGCAGCGCCAGAAGGAAAATTCAATAACAAACCACCAACACTGGATGAAGTGAAGAACGTAGTAAAGAAAGCCAGAGCCAAGTCAGCACCTGGACCAAACGGAATACCATACCTGCTCTACAAGAAATGCCCAAAAGTGCTCGAGTGGCTCCACAAGATGATTCGATCAGCATGGAGGAACCAGAAGATCAGCGACCAATGGATGAGAGCTGAAGGAGTGTACATTCCGAAGGAGCAGAACTCCAGCAGCATCAATCAGTTCAGGCCAATATCACTTCTGAACGTCGAGGGGAAAATCTTCTTCTCTGTTATGGCAGCAAGATTGACAAAATACCTGACTGAAAACAAGTATCTGGATATGTCAGTCCAAAAGGGAGGCATACCAGGAATGCCTGGATGCTTGGAACATGCCACGTTGATTTGGGATGCCATCCAAAAAGCAAGAACAGAGAAGAGAGACATTGACGTAGTTTGGCTTGATCTGGCGAATGCATATGGATCAGTTCCACACGATATGATCCAGCTGGCTCTTGAAATGTATCACATCCCACTGAAAAAAGAGACATGATCATACAGGAGTTGAAGGAAGAAGAAGATGTCAAAAGAGTGCAGAAGGCAGTCCAGCAAGGTCAACAGGGGCAATGGACAACATGGGACAGTGCACTCCAAAGAAGTCTCAGCTGGAACGATATGTGGCACATGGCTCCTCTAAGGATAAGCTTCCTCCTCAGATCTGTATATGACCTGCTCCCCTCGAATGCAAACTTAGTGAAATGGGGGAAAGCAGACGACCCAGCATGTCTGCTCTGTCAGAAGAAACAAACAGTGGAACATGTCCTAAGCTCTTGCAAAGTAGCGCTAGCCCAAGGAAGGTATACATGGAGGCACAACCAAGTTCTGAAAGTGATCATGACCCCAAACGCACCAATTGCTATGACAACGTTCTACAAAGCAGGAGGGAAACAGGTCTGGCCCGAAAGTGCTATGACAACCAGCACATTGCCAAAGGGTCTTCTGGATGGAGCAGTCGACTGGGAGTGTACAGCAGACCTCCCAGAGTGGAGAAATTACCCAGATGTCATCAGCAAGACAGGCATGAGACCAGACATCGCTCTCCACTCTGACTCCTCGAAACAAGTGATTCTGATAGAACTCACTGTGCCATACGAAAGCAGAATGGAAGAAGCACATATCTACAAGACCGAAAAATACGCCGGTCTTGCCAGCACCCTGAAGAAAGCAGGTCTGCGGGTCAAAATCTTCGCCATAGAGGTCGGGGCAAGAGGGTTTGTGGGCACCTCCGCTTATGATCTCATGAAACAACTCGCCATTTCTGGGAAGAAGAGGACTAGAGCCCTTAAAGCGATGGCAGAGGCAGCAGAAAGGAGCTCAAGCTGGATCTGGGCAAGGAGGAACCAAAAAAGTGAACTTCATAAGGATTAAATTCCCTACAGATGATGTGTGCCCCGTTAGCACATTGGTAAAACCGCGTACCGCAGTTCTGAAGCGCAGAATCGCCCAGGTTCGATCCCCGGCGTGGGAAAAAAAAAAAAATAGACAACAGCAGAAGGGCATCCAGGAGTCATGACCTGGATGTGGCCCGGCCCCCCGAGAGTGTAAGGAATTCAGGGCCGAAACACTTGTCTAAAGGGGGTTACTTCTCTGAAGACCTTCTGTTGTCTAGCTCTCCCTAGAGTTTCTTTCTACCTGCACATGGTCAGTCCATTGACTTCCGGGAATAGTTGGGAGGACATTCGGGAAAGACCGAAGGACACTGGGAAAGACTAGATCTGCGGGCTTTGTGGGTTGGCTTCCCACCTTGCCTTTGATAACATGCCACGAGTTTTTCAAATGAAAGATGCTCCCAGGATTCACCGAAAGGGGGAGAGAATGATGAATCCATCGGCACTGACTCCATCACGACTGGAAACGCACAACGGACCATGATTAATGACCAGTTGGAATTTCCGTGTGCGTGTGGAAGGAGATTCACCACCAAACGCGGCATGAAGATCCACAGGACAAAAATGGGCTGTTTGAAGACACATACGAACCAGCAGCAGCGCACTGCGATAGCAGGTGAGACGTTGGATGACCAAGGCCAGGAATTAAACCATAGTGCCAAGGACATCCACGCTGACGGTTCTGATGCGGATTTTGCACAAGCTCTTAACGCCAAACGTGGAAAACTCAATTTGCCGCCTGCCGGTGCAAAAGAACAATGGGAGAAATTAGATGAGGAACCTGTCCTTAAGCTGAATGCGCTAATAGGGAACAGTACGCTGGAACACAAACTTGACACATACGGAGACATCATATACTCTATCTGCAGGGACACTTATGGAGTGAAGCAGTCAAAGACAAAAACGCCTCCCCAGAAATCCAGAAGACAGCAACAGATGGAGAGCATCCGGAGGGAGAAAAGGAAGCTTAAAAAGCGAATGAAAACTGCCTCAGAATTCGAGAAGCAAGGGCTCCTGGAACTCTGGAAAGATCTGAAGGCCAAACACAATGCTCTCAGCAAAGTGGAATCAGCAAGGCGAAGAAAGAGCAAAAAGAAGAAGACTCAAGATCGTTTCTTCAAAGATCCCTTTGACTTTTCAAGAAAGCTGTTTGAACAACCCAAATCAGGGACTCTCACAGTGGGCAAGGAAACCCTAGAGCAGCATCTCAGGGAAACATATTCCGATTCTCAGCGCGAGGCACCACTTGAAATCCAGAATCTGGTTTGGCCTGCAGCGCCAGAAGGAAAATTCAATAACAAACCACCAACACTGGATGAAGTGAAGAACGTAGTAAAGAAAGCCAGAGCCAAGTCAGCACCTGGACCAAACGGAATACCATACCTGCTCTACAAGAAATGCCCAAAAGTGCTCGAGTGGCTCCACAAGATGATTCGATCAGCATGGAGGAACCAGAAGATCAGCGACCAATGGATGAGAGCTGAAGGAGTGTACATTCCGAAGGAGCAGAACTCCAGCAGCATCAATCAGTTCAGGCCAATATCACTTCTGAACGTCGAGGGGAAAATCTTCTTCTCTGTTATGGCAGCAAGATTGACAAAATACCTGACTGAAAACAAGTATCTGGATATGTCAGTCCAAAAGGGAGGCATACCAGGAATGCCTGGATGCTTGGAACATGCCACGTTGATTTGGGATGCCATCCAAAAAGCAAGAACAGAGAAGAGAGACATTGACGTAGTTTGGCTTGATCTGGCGAATGCATATGGATCAGTTCCACACGATATGATCCAGCTGGCTCTTGAAATGTATCACATCCCAGAAAACATCCGAACAATGCTGAGGAAGTATTTCCAAGGGTTCTCAGTGCGGTTCTCTACCAAAGAATACACCACGGACTGGATAGACCTAGAGGTGGGCATTGCAATGGGCTGTGCAATCTCTCCCATACTGTTCGTGTTGGCAATGGAAGTCATCTTGAAAGCTGCAATGAAGAGTTCAGGTCCAGTGAATCTGGGAGATGGATACCAGATGCCTCCTCTGAAAGCTTTCATGGATGACACAACAGTCTTGTCCACGGATGAGGAAGAGACACACCAAATCTTAAAGCAGCTGGATGAGCTGGTGGCCTCTTCAAGAATGAGGTTCAAACCTAAGAAATCCCGAAGTCTCTCACTGCGAAAAGGAAAAGTGGCAGATTCAGTCAAATTCATGGTAGCCAACCAAGCCATCCCCACTGTCACAGAAGAGCCAGTAAAAAGTCTCGGAAGATGGTATGATGACTCCCTGAAAGACACACAAAGGGGATGTGAAACCAAGCAAACAGCAGAAGAAGGCCTGAAGAAAATAGATAACTGCGGACTGCCAGGCAAATACAAAGTCTGGTGTCTACAGTTCATGCTGATACCAAAGCTGCTGTGGCCACTGCTAATCTATGACATTTGCACCAGCACAGTGGAAGCAATGGAAGCCAAAATCAACAAATACACAAGAAAATGGCTCGGTGTCCCACCTGGTCTCACTGATGTTGCATTCTACTGTCGTCAAGCAATGCTGAAGCTACCTCTCAAATCCATAGTGGAGGAATACAAAGTTGGAAAAGCAAGACTGTTGAGCATGCTGGAGGAATCGGAAGACAATATCGTGAGATCAGTTCATCCAAAGCTGAGAACTGGCAGAAAGTGGAAAGTCCAAGAGGCTGTAAACAATGCCAAGAAAAACCTAAGCATCAAAGAAATAATTGGACACACGCAAACCAACAGACAGGGACTGGGAGCAACAAAAATGCAGTGGTGGTCCAAAGCCAAAGGGAAGGAAAAAAGAGACATGATCATACAGGAGTTGAAGGAAGAAGAAGATGTCAAAAGAGTGCAGAAGGCAGTCCAGCAAGGTCAACAGGGGCAATGGACAACATGGGACAGTGCACTCCAAAGAAGTCTCAGCTGGAACGATATGTGGCACATGGCTCCTCTAAGGATAAGCTTCCTCCTCAGATCTGTATATGACCTGCTCCCCTCGAATGCAAACTTAGTGAAATGGGGGAAAGCAGACGACCCAGCATGTCTGCTCTGTCAGAAGAAACAAACAGTGGAACATGTCCTAAGCTCTTGCAAAGTAGCGCTAGCCCAAGGAAGGTATACATGGAGGCACAACCAAGTTCTGAAAGTGATCATGACCCCAAACGCACCAATTGCTATGACAACGTTCTACAAAGCAGGAGGGAAACAGGTCTGGCCCGAAAGTGCTATGACAACCAGCACATTGCCAAAGGGGTCTTCTGGATGGAGCAGTCGACTGGGAGTGTACAGCAGACCTCCCAGAGTGGAGAAATTACCCAGATGTCATCAGCAAGACAGGCATGAGACCAGACATCGCTCTCCACTCTGACTCCTCGAAACAAGTGATTCTGATAGAACTCACTGTGCCATACGAAAGCAGAATGGAAGAAGCACATATCTACAAGACCGAAAAATACGCCGGTCTTGCCAGCACCCTGAAGAAAGCAGGTCTGCGGGTCAAAATCTTCGCCATAGAGGTCGGGGCAAGAGGGTTTGTGGGCACCTCCGCTTATGATCTCATGAAACAACTCGCCATTTCTGGGAAGAAGAGGACTAGAGCCCTTAAAGCGATGGCAGAGGCAGCAGAAAGGAGCTCAAGCTGGATCTGGGCAAGGAGGAACCAAAAAAGTGAACTTCATAAGGATTAAATTCCCTACAGATGATGTGTGCCCCGTTAGCACATTGGTAAAACCGCGTACCGCAGTTCTGAAGCGCAGAATCGCCCAGGTTCGATCCCCGGCGTGGGAAAAAAAAAAAATAGACAACAGCAGAAGGGCATCCAGGAGTCATGACCTGGATGTGGCCCGGCCCCCCGAGAATGTAAGGAATTCAGGGCCGAAACACTTGTCTAAAGGGGGTTACTTCTCTGAAGACCTTCTGTTGTCTAGCTCTCCCTAGAGTTTCTTTCTACCTATCTATCTATCTATCTATCTATCTGTCTGTCTGTCTATCTATCTATCTCTCTATCTATCTATCTATCCGTCTATCTATCTATCTATCTATCTATCTATTTATCTATCTATCTATCTATCTCTCTATATCTCTATCTATTTACCTGTCTATCAATCCATCTCTCTATCTCTCTAGCTGCTCTCTCTCTATCTATCTATCTATCTATCTCTATCTCTATCTATCTATCTATCTATCTATCTATCTGTCTCTCTCTCTATCTATCTGTCTATCTCTCTATCTCGCCATCTATCTATCTATATGTCTATCTATCTGTCGGTCTATTTATGTATCTATGTATCTATCTGTCTGTCTGTCTGTCTATCTATCTATCTATCTAACTATCTGTCTCTCTGTCTGTCTATCTATCTATCTATCTATCTATCTATTTATCTATCTACCTCTCTTTCTCTCTTATTGTCTAGCTAGCTAACTAGCTATCTAGCGATCTATGTGTCTCTCTATCTGTCTGTCTGTCTCTTTCTCTCTCTCTCTCGATCTCTCTATCTTTGTATCTGTCTATCTATCTATCAATCTGTCTGTCTGTCTGTCTGTCTATCTTTGTCACAATTTCTGTCTGTGTTCTCTTCTGTATCCGTCTCTCTGTGTTTCTGTCTGTGTCTGTTTTTCTGTTTGCCTGTTTGTCCTCTGTCTGTCTCTGTCTGTCTGTCTGTCTCTCTCTCTCTGTCTCTGTTTCTCTCTCTCTGTGGTGGCTTGACATTGCTGATTCTCTTGATTTTTCTGATACTGATATAACCAATGTAAAAAAATGGGATGGTAGAATGGTTTTGAACCATACTTGAACTGGGTAGGGGTAGATTCATTGACATATCCTTTAAGAGAATGGGGTGAAAAAATGCTTCACTTTTCTGATCCCCTGTTTTGAAGAATCATGATTATAAAAACAGTATATCATTATCACTGTATGCATGGTTACGTTTGGTTTGTTTTTCCTACAATGGTGGAATTTTCCTGTATGAAATGTTCTGGTGAAAATTTCACTGTTGCCATAGGTACTCTTCAGTCTGCAAAGTATCATCATTATCAGTGTACGTCTGATACATTTTTTCACGAATCATAATTACAAAAACAATGTATCATTATCACTGTATACGTGGTTAACCACGTTTTGTTTTGTTTTTCCTGCAATGGTGGAATTTTCCTGTATGAAATGTTCTGGTGAAAATTTCATTGTTGCCATAAGTACTCTTCAGTCTGCAAAGTACATGATACACACAGAACCCTGTTCATCATCTCATCCAAATAACCACCCAAGGGCAGCACTCAAAGTGTTGAGGAGAGGGCGTTGGGAGAAAAATCCCTTGCGATCAGGAAATCAGCTCAGACAGACGTTGAACACTGAGTCAACACTTCACCAAATTCCTGATTTAACCCTTTGAATCCCGCGTCCTATCCATCAACTGCAAAAGCGTAACCTTTTGACTTCTCGCCCTATCCATCGGCTTCCTGCATGAAGCTGGTGGATAGGGTGAGGGAGTCAAAGGGTTAAGTCTTTGCTTTACCAGCTATGGTTGACAATGCAGGATGCTGGTAGACAGGGTGCGAGAGTCAAAGAGTTAAAGTCGAAATAAAATGGAATTCAATAAGCGGCATGGATGAATATTTCTTTCTTCTTTCTTTCTTCTTTTATCTGCAGCTGATACCGTCAGGTTCTGTGAGAGGTGGAGACAATGGTCAAGTACGAGGTGGGCTGCCTCTTTGACTGACAGGCCATGAACACGGAAGGAATCTGACATCACGTTTGACCAGTTCAACCTCTCTTTGATACTGATGATGAAGGCGATAGTTTCAGTTTCAGTTTCAGTTTCTCAAGATGACGTCTCCACGCTTGGAACGAATCCCATATGCACTAACGTCACAGGTGCCACGTATATGGTGACCGTGGCACAAGCCTTAAGCCTGCACATAAACCCATGAGATGGCCAGGTCTTGAAAAGGCGATGATTGTAGTGTAACGACTTTTTTCGATAAGCGAAATTTTAGTGTTTAGATCTGGTATCAAAAGGCGTGGACAGTCAACAAGCAAAGCCAGAACAAGATTGAGGCAGCTGAGATGTGGTTTCATAAGAAGAATGTTGAGAGTTCCATGGACAGCAAAAAAAAAAAAAACCAAACAAAAAAACAAACGAGACAGTCTTGATGGAGGCAGACACAAGAAGATCATTCATAAGGAAGATTAGGAAAACACAGGCAACATTTATAGGCCATTTTATGAGGTAAGGGGAATTGGAGTACCTGGTCACAACAGGTAAGCTGGAGGGAGACAGAGCACCAGGTGGACCCAGGGAGAAAATATTGGACAGACTTGCAGAGTGGCTGAAGACAGAGAGGGTGGAAGAGATGCTTGAGGCAACAAGGGATAGAAACAGATGGAAGGTCATGATCCCCAAAGCCAT
>CM060310.1:26609002-26614002 GCA_030674185.1 Monoplex corrugatus
ACATACATACATACATACATACATACATACATACATTCATACATACATACACACATACATGCATACATATATACATACATGCATACATACATACATACATGCATACATGCAGACACACATGCAGACATACATGCATACATACATACAGACATACATACATGCATACATACATACATATATGCATACATACATACGTACATGCATACATGCAGACACACATGCAGACATACATGCATACATACATACATACATACATACATGACACACACACACAAGATGGCGGAGACACCTAACTAACAAATTTTCAGCTGTCGGAGAAAACGTGTAAAAGGCCCAATATGACAAGAACGAGAAGAGGCCGCCTTGCCCAAAAGAAACAAGAAGACGCATCAGAGGGCAAGGCTGATGGAGAGAAGATATCGTCCAGTGCCGCGGGAGCAGAGACTGAAAAGGACCCGAAATCGACAGTCGCCGAGTCTGACGCTAGGCCTAACGCTACATCTGGTGCCCCGACCACGACTCCCACTGACACGCAGAGTGGGACAACCTGCACAGCGCCTCTTCCCAGCTCGGCGGACTGCGTGAGTACGGCAGAACTAAAAAACATCATACTGGCTCTGCGGGACCAAGTCAATTCTCTGGAAAAGACGGTCCTTACTCTACTCACTAACCAGCAAAAAAAGAACATCACCATGACAACCCGTAACTGTCACACACAGACGGATCTACATGACACACATCCCACCTACGCTGAGGCACTGAAACAAAACCACACAAGCAAGCAGGACGACAAACAGACCCGAAACCTCAAGGCACCAAAACCCAGCAGCAAAACTAAACAGCAAGCAACAAAAGTGCCTGAAAATAAAATAAAAAACAAGAAAGAACAACGTCATGACGTCATACCAACTAAAGACGTCATTTCGCTTCCCAAACATAGGCCTACACCATCCCGTTCTGAAAATATTTCAAAACAACATAAAAAGACCCACGATCTTCCGTACGTTCTCACTGTCCACGACTCTGTGTTGAAAGGTGTCAACTCAAGAAGACTGGGACGATCTTACGGTTTTGAAGGAGACTCGTGCCCTGTGAACGACCCTCATAACATTAAAAGCTCATTAGATATGGCCTTTTCCAAATTTGATGATTCAGCAGACTGCATTGTTTTTCACTGTGGTGTGCATGAATTGAACAGCAAAGATCTCCCTGCAACAACTAAACATCTCGCTTCAGGCATAAAACAAATAGCACAAGAACATCCAAAATCTAAACTAGTCGTTAGTAAGGTTGCCCCTGTACGGCAGGCCCGAATGGAGGTTCAACGAAATCTGTTCAACGCTTTTCTATCTGCTGAACTTGTTGATATGAAAAATATTTCTTTTGTATCACATGAGAACCTTCGTACCACTCAACAATTTCTAAAAGACGACATTCACCCCACCACCAGAGGAAGTAGCATCATTGCAGGAAATCTTGGAAGACACATTCGAGACCTATTTTGGGAGACTCCAAGGAGAACATCAAGATCAAGATCATCACAGCTACACCCTTCCAGATTCTCCAGAGGACAGTACCATCCTTTTGACAACTACACACCATGGTGGCCGTATAATGTTTTGAAATAACAGTATTACATATACAATACTTAATGTTCATGTCACAGGACTTTTTCCTCGTCATCTCTGACATTTCTTCTGCTGAAAATAAACAATAAATAGGTTTTAGTCCGACTATCAAGACTCGGTCAGACTATACACTCTGTACATTTGAAGACGTGAATGCCATTATTTTGATTTTTGGTTATTTGTTATCCCTTGTAATCTATTATCACCTTTATAAGTTATTCGTACGTTGGACTATGTAATTTTCTTTTTATTGATTTTGCTACAATTTTGTTTTCTTTACTTCGTAGTCTAAGTAATTACGTAATTTTCTTTCTGTCCAGTTCTCCTGGACACAGAAAATCAAAGTATTCATTATTATCGACCATAAATAACAGTTAATAGAAAGTTGGAGATTAACCAATATCAGCAATGCGAAAACAATCCCAAGTCAAGTTTTTGCAATGGAATTGTAGATCCCTTTCCACCAATTCGGCTTACTTGGAGCATTTCCTAGCATCAAATAGGTGTGAAATTTTGATTCTACAGTCGATGAATGTTGTCGCTACCAAGCTTCCCAATTTCCCCAATTATTATTATCCTCCAGTCTATGAATGTGGGAATCACGGGAAGAAGGTATCCACCGCGATTTATATACTCAAAGAGTTACAATACTGCTTACTTACTTCCCCAGTTTTGAAATCAAGCGAAGATTTGCATGCTTGTGCTGCCACTGTCCAATTAAGCAATTCTCTAAACATTAACGTTTTGTCAGTCTATCTACCAACAGGTCCAAATGACCACAACACAGAATGGCTGCGCACTATCCAAGATCAGCAGCGTGGTAAATGGCTAATAGGTGGAGACTTTAATTCCCACTCCCCATTTTGGGAAAAGAACTGTTCTACTGTTACGAGCAATCGTTTGGTAGAAAATATCGTTGATAGTTCGCTTTACCTTCTAAATGATGGTAGTGTCACTAGGATCCCTGATGTTTCCAAACACAGGGCGACAGCCATCGATTTGTCTCTAATCTCACCAGAATTAGCACCATCCTGTACCTGGGAAACTCACAGAGACACTTTGGGAAGCGATCACCTACCTATCATCATAACCATAACTGACAAAAACATCAGGATGAAAGACAGCTCTCCTGAAATTATTCCAAAATATAATTACAAGCGTTCTGACTGGTCCTTATTTCGAACTGCTCTAGCTAATCAAGATTACAGACATTATGAAAGTGAAAATGTAGACATTATGTTTTCTAAATTCCAAGAGTCAATTTTAGCCGCTGCAGACCTATCGATTCCGAAACTCAAATCTTCTAGATCAAATAATCGATTGGGTAATGTTTGGTGGACAGAGGCATGTGAGAAAGCAGTTCAATATAAAAGGGAGAAATTCAAAATCTACATCAAAAGCCGGAAACCTGAGGATCATGTCGAAATGAAAAAAGCTAACATCCAATGTAACAAAATCATTGCTGAAGCAAAGAAAGATTATTGGGCATCATTCTGCACAAAAGAAATTTCAGATTTCAAAGATTTCCATAAAGTCTGGACGAAAATGAAACAAATGAAGGATGGAACCAACTTACCTAGGTGTCCGATAATGATTGAAACATGTAACACATTTCCTTCAGACATGGACAAAGCAGAAACTTTTGTGGATCTGTTCGCCAAAAACAGTAAAGTTGAAGGTTTATCTCCTGACTGCAAACATCACAGAGAAATGGAAGATTACAACCCAATCTACACTGATCCAGTACCACAGAATGATCTCTGGTTTAATTCTCCAATCACCTTAGAAGAGCTAAAAACACAGTACTGTCTCTACACAACAAAAAGAGTTCGGTAGGTGTTGATGCAGTTTCGACTGAAATGATTAAACATCTCCCTGAAAACTACCTTATTTTCCTACACAAAATTTTGCAGAAATGCTGGGTTACTGGAACTGTGCCACAAATCTGGCAAAAGTCTATAGTTATACCAATCTTAAAAACAGGAAAATCGAAAACCGATAAAAACAGTTACAGACCTATTGCTTTAACGTCCCACACAAGCAAACTAATGGAAAGATTGGTCTTAAACAGACTTTTACACTACTGTGATAAAAATAACGTTATTCCGGTAAACCAGGCAGGTTTTAGAAAAGGAAGATCCGCAGTTGAGCACCTAGTTAAACTTACAACTCAGATCAAACAACAGTTTGCCCGCAGAAAAAGTGTTTTAGCTACTTTCTTTGATGTGAAAAAAGCTTACGATCAAGTTTGGCATAAACGTTTATTGTTCAAGCTAAAATCTGTTGGTTTATCGGGCAATATGTTCAATTACATTAAATCGTTTTTAGCTAATAGAACAATTCAGGCAAGAGTGGGAGCTAGTTATTCTTCTTCACGATGCCTCGACATGGGGATTCCACAAGGTTCAGTGATAGCACCTATTTTATTTAATATCCTTATACAGGATCTTCCGAAAGCTCTTTCAAATCGTGTTGTTTTAGTACAGTACGCTGATGATATATGCACTTGGATGAATATCACTTTAAAAAAGACAACTCCACAGAGAACGCGAAATTACATCAGGAAGTTGTATCAAATTGATCTTGATAATCTTGGAAACTATATGTTAGAAAATGGGCTGTCGTTGTCAGCAGAAAAAACTAACATGATGCTGTTTGATCCTGGTGGTAACTCAAATAACTTGCCTATTTTCAAATTGCTTGGTGAAGTGTTAAATTACAAACAGGTCGTAAAATTCCTGGGAGTTTACATCACGTCCAAATTGAGCTGGAATGTCCATTTTGATTATATTTTAACAAAAGCGCGAAAAACCTTAAATTTTCTAAAGATAATAAGCAAATTACCCTGGGGAATGGATACAAATGTACTGATTCATCTGTCAACAGCGCTGGTCAGGTCTAAATTATCCTACGCGCAAGAAGTTTTCTTCAATGCACCCAAATATTTACTAAAAAAGATTCAGAGCTTGGACTGCAAAAGTCTTAAAATTGCACTAGGTGTACCAACTCATGCTTCTACTCTGGAAACGTACAAAGTTGCTGGAATTCTACCTTTAAACAACCATCGTGAGTTAGCTACAGCAAAGTTTGCAATTAGAACTACTTCACAAGTGGATAATTTTGTGAGCAAAGAAATTAAGATCAGGTCTGATACTGACTTTCCAAAACGAGCAAAAAACATTTCATCACAAATTACAGCCGCAACTTACATATCTGGCCTGATCAAACAGTCCACATAACAATGGATGAAATTGCTGAGAAACCAACGATAACGCCTATCCCTACATGGGAAATGCTAAATGCCACATTTGATCTCGATTATGCAAAAGTTAAAAAAGATGATAATGTCAACATTACGCTATCCACAGCTTG
>CM060310.1:26624002-26629002 GCA_030674185.1 Monoplex corrugatus
AATAGTAGTAGCAATAGTACTAGGAGGAGGAAGAGGACGAGGAGGATGAGGGTGAGAAGGAGTATTCGGAGAGAAGAAGGAAGAGGAGAAAAAGGAGAAGGAGGAGGAGAAAAAGAAGAAGATGAAGAAGAAGATGCTGCTGCTGCAGCTGTAAGTAACGATTGTAAGCATCATGCCAACTCGCTGTCATTATCGAAACTGTTCTTTTTTTTTCCCTTCTCTCCATACTAATCGAATCACCACTATAAAATTTTGCTCAGGGAAAGAAAAAAAAACAGGTACTAGAAACGACATTATTTCTGTTTTAAATCTGAATTACATAGCAGTAACCTTGTGAAATTCTAGATGTTCTCCTAGCAGGAGAGCTTGTCACCGCAAAGCAGCGCCAGCCATTTTTTTTTCTGTTCACATTTGAAAATGGATTTTGCTAAGTGTGTGCGGCACACGCGACCTTGATTTGCCATCTCATCTGAAAGACTAACACCTGCTATAATACCTGCTATTACTAGCCCCGATAGGGCTCTAAGAAGTTGGCTTGGCTTCAAACAATAATAATAACAATAACAATAACATTAACAGTAACAGTAACAATAATAATAACAATAACAATAACAATAACAATAACAATAACATAACAGTAACAGTAACAGTAACAATAACAATAACAGTAACAATAACAATAACAATAACAATAACAATAACAATAATAATAACCTGTGACTGTTATCATTTTCATCATCATAATCATCATCATCATAATCATCATCATCATAGTCATTATTGTCATCCTCCTCCTCCTCCTCCTCATTATTATTATCATTATTGTTATTATGTATCATCATCACCATCATCATTGTTATGGTTATGATGATGATGATGATGATGATGATCATTATTATCATTATTATTATCATTATTGTTATTCCTACTATTATTATTATTGTTATTATTACTATCATTATTATTATCATCATCACCATTATTATCACCATTATTATTACCATTATTATCGTCATCATTGAAAACTTACGCTCATCCAAAATAACCCCAGCGCCTGGACCACAATTTAACATTTGTTAGAAAAGAATAAGTGATTCAAACTCGAGTTCCTCGCGTCTTTCGCAGGAGATTGAACGTCATGGCCACACATTCAGCTAAATCATTGCCATCATGGCTTTTAAAACGTGTTCCTACTGACCGCGATTAAAGGGAAGGTATTTATGAAACAATCGGCTTATGTCGGATTGAAATATTGATTATCCATTCTGATGGTTTTCAGCTTCTTGTTTTTTTGTTTCTTTTTAAGCGATGCACTCTTTGCGGATAATAACGTTTGTGTGAAGGATGATATTTGAGCATTATATTGAAAGAGGGGTAAATCGCTGCCTCTTACTGTCTGTTTCTGTGTTTTTGTCTGTCTGTCTGTCTGTCTGTCTGTTTCTCTCTGTCTGTCTGTCTGTCTGTTTGCCTGTCTCTGTGTGTGTCTTTCTTTTCTTTTCTTCTCTCTGTCTCTGTGTGTGTGTCTCTCTCTTTCTTCTCTCTCTGATCTGTCTGTCTGTTTCTTTCCCTATTATATCTCTCTTCGGGTTTTCTGTTGCTGTCTGTCTGCTTTTCTCTGTCTTTGTCTCTGTCTTGTCTTCTCTTCCTTCCTTTCTCTCTGCTCTTGTCTTTTCTGTCTGTCTTTGTCTCCTTCCTCTTTCTGTCTCTCTCTCTTTCTGTCTGTCTGTTTCTGTTGTCTTTCTCTCTTTCTCTTTTTGCCCCCTCTCTATCGTATATGTTGTTGCTTATCCTCTTTTCTCCCCTCTTTCTTATCTGTGTGTGTCCCTTCTTCTTTTCTCTTTTCTCTGTCAGCCGTCTGCTCTGTCTCTGTTCAGCCTCTCTCTCTCTGTCAGCCTCTCTCTCTCTGTCTCTGTCAGCCTCTCTCTCTCTGTCAGCCTCTCTCTCTCTGTCTCTGTCAGCCTCTCTCTCTGTCTCTGTCAGCCTCTCTCTCTCTGTCAGCCTCTCTCTGTCTCTGTCAGCCTCTCTCTCTCTGTCAGCCTCTCTCTCTCTGTCAGCCTCTCTCTGTCTCTGTCAGCCTCTCTCTGTCTCTGTCAGCCTCTCTCTCTCTGTCAGCCTCTCTCTCTCTGTCAGCCTCTCTCTCTCTGTCAGCCTCTCTCTCTCTGTCAGCCTCTCTCTGTCTCTGTCAGCCTCTCTCTCTCTGTCAGTCTCTCTCTCTCTGTCAGCCTCTCTCTCTCTGTCAGCCTCTCTCTCTCTGTCAGCCTCTCTCTCTCTGTTAGCTTCTCTCTCTCTGTCAGCATCTCTCTCTCTGTCAGCCTCTCTCTGTCTCTGTCAGTCTCTCTCTCTGTCAATCTCTCTCTCTCTCTGTTAGTCTCTCTCTGTGTCAGTCTCTGTCTCTCTCTGCCTGTCAGTCTCTCTCTCTGTTTCTCTCTCTCTCTCTGTCTCTCTCTGTCAGTCTCTCTCTCTCTCTCTGTCAGTCTCTCTTCTTCTCTGTCTGTCTGTCTCTCTCTGTGTCAGTCTCTCTCTCTGTCAGTCTCTCTCTCTCTCTTTCTCTCTCTCTCTCTCTCTCTCTCTCTCTCTCTCTCTCTCCTCTCTCTCTCTCTCATTTCTGCTACCACTGATATGCCGGTTATACAATTTTAGTGTTTTTGTTATTGTTATTTTGGTTTATTTGTGTTAATATCTGAACTCTCCATGATGATTAAAGTGCACGCGTATTCGTGTAGACTTTCCAAGGACGGGGGTTTAACAAACAAATTCATCGTAAACATTTTAACAAACAAATTCATCGTAAATATAACTTGGTTCTTAATATTCTATTTCTTGATGTTTTTGTCTCTTTTTGATAAAGACGACGATAATAGCGGCGTCTCATATGTCATCATTAAATTCTTTCAAAATCTGAATCAACGGTATCTGACCCAGATACCAGGATCGCTTCAGCTTCAAGGTCATGATGACGCAGAGCATGCTTATATAAAACAGTGGAAATGAAATGTTAAAAGAGTTTGATCACTTTGTTTGGGCTGACGATTATGAAGCATAAAACATATGGGGAATGATCGGATCATGTCAGATAATGTCAGATAGTGATCATCTATTGTGATGGGGTGTTAACTCTTTAGCGGTAGAATCTTTTGCGGGTTGTAATGTTTGATTGGGGATGATTTATTTTCTAGGATTATATTTTGAGGGAAAAATGATATTTGGTTGTCTGTATGTCTCTCTCTTTCTTTGTCTGCCCGTGTGTCTCTCTGTCGGTCTGTCTGTATGTACTTATATGTACTTCATTGTCTGTTTGCGTCTGCTTCTCTCTGTTTCCGTCTGTTTGTCTGTCTGGTATCTGTCTGTCTGTTTCTCTGTCTGTCTATCTGTTTCTCTGTCTCTGTCTGTCTGTCTGTCTCTGTCTCTCTCTCTCTCTTTCTCTCTCTCTCCGTGTCTCTGTCTCTGTCTCTCTCTCTCCCCCTCTCTCTCTGTTTTTCCTTTCTCTCTTTCTCTTCTACCCTCTCTTCTGAGGTAAAATGTTATGAACAGATATCAATTTTCTTTTACTGTTGCTCTTTATGTCTGTTTATTAGTATCATCTCTGTCTTATTGATCACTGACGCTGTTTCACTTTCTGCCACTATATTGTTATGACAAGAAACGGTTTTTGGTGACGAAGAAGAGCAGTATGTCTGTGACCCCCATTTGTACAAAACATAGCTTAGGTAGATGTCACAGACTGATTGTTCACATGTCACGTTCTGTTTTGTTTTATTCACAGACATCAGAAACACGAAAACGTACATGTGTGGATAGTTCCACTTTTTTTCCCGAAAGATCTCTGCTAAATGCTGGTCTGTCGTTTAAAAATTAACGAGTGCAAAGGTTGGTCTCAGACTGGTCAGTTACCAATCTCAAAGTTACAAACATTTTTTGTTGTTGTGAAATTTGGGCCATAATGAAAAAAAAGTTAACATCAGCAAAACCCAATTAGATCTGTCCTACCCCCTGCCCCCCCGTGGGAATGCCCGGGGCTCTTTCAGTATAAACAGTATCCCCGCCTTCTGGAAATTCTGTGCTAGAAATGTCCTCTTTTCTGTCACTCTTTTCATTTCTGCTTTGGTTTGTGTGTGTGTGTGTTGTGTGTGTGTGTGTGTGTGTGTGTGTGTGTGTGTGTGTGTGTGTGTGTGTGTGTGTGTGTGTGTGTGTGTGTGTGTTGTGTGTATGTGTGTGTGTGTGTGTCTGTCTGTCTGTCTGTCTGTCTGTTTGCTTTCTGTCATTTCTTCCTGTCATTTTCTGCCTTGCTCGTCCATTCACTTGTGTGTGTTCGATATAAGTCTAACGTACATTTTCATGGGATTGATTCTGGGTACATGTTCTAAGTTGGGTACATGTTCTAAGTGCATTTTTGGCTCTAGGGAGGTGAGATATGCGGAAGCAATTTTAGGTAATTTATGCCCGTTTTTATTTATGATTTGTTGTCCTTAGGTATGCTTAAATTGTATTCAGGTGTTTTTTTTTTTTAATCCCCTGTGCCATAAATTGGATGGAGTGGTCAACACCGGGAGCATGTCTTTGTATTATGTGCGCGAATGCATTGACATATGTACTTAATTTTCTTTTCTTTTCTTTTTTTTTCCTGTTGAAGTTTTTTTTATGTTTTGAAACAGTTATAGTCCTGATATGGCTCTACGCTGTCGGCTGGGCTTTAAACAACAATAGCAATAACAGTAACAACAAGAACCAACTTGTGCACTTCTTAGAATTGGTGCTGTTGTAGAAAGGTTCTTTACTTTGATTGAGTAAGACAGGGCTGCATTCTGTGTCCCTCACTCTTCAACAGATTCCTTGAACACATCATGACTGAGGCACTTGAAGTGCATGCCAACAGTCAACATTGGAGGAAGAATGATCACAAACCTTCGTTTTGCAGATGACAGTGACGTCCTGCCAGGTAATGAGCAAGAACTTTATTGATCTTGTCAAAAGATTAGATGAAACAACGACAAGATTTGGGA
>CM060310.1:26634002-26639002 GCA_030674185.1 Monoplex corrugatus
CATTTTCTTTAATAACTTGTCATGAAAGCGGTCATATTTCACTTTCGTGACTATGCATGCCGGATGTTTCGTGTTTCTCAACGCCACTGAAGACTGACATGGCTTACCGAATTGTTTACATGCTATTTGACGTTCGTCTTCTTCTTGCATACGCTCACGAAGAGAGTTCAGGCACCTGCAGATCTGCACATACGTTAACCTAGATGATGGAAACGTTTCCACATTTTACCAACTAGATTATACACAGTCCAGTTCAGTCTACAGCTTCACTGCTTGGAATGCTGGCTGCCCGCACTGCTGTCCAGGTCTCTGTCGTCCACATCTGTCTTTCCTCAACCAGGATGAAAATCTTTGTACTGTTACGACCTGTCCTTTCCTTGATGTTTCCTGGGTCTTCCCGTTCGTCTTTTGCCGTCGACTTTCCCTTTTTCTTTTCAGGGAAAAGATTATACCCAAGCAGGTTCAAAACTAGATTTGATTTTTCGAATGGAAAAACCAGTGTCTTGGCCATTCAATCATTTAACAGATCCTATGCAGCGGTTTAACATAATGTCTATGAAGTTTCGTTTAGACCTTCTTTTTCTCGTATTCTTTTCTTTCTTCCTCTCTTTCTCTATTTTATCAACCCCCTCCCTCTTCCTTCTCCCTTCCTCCCTCTCTCTTTCTCTCTATCTTTCAATCTTATTCCTCCCTCAACACACAATGTTATCTTAAACGAAAACTAAGTGTGGTACGAGTGATAGAAGAAAGAGAGTAGGAAAGATTAGGTGAAGACTTTGACAGGTGCTATTATCACCTAAAACTCGTTTCAGTTGCAGTTATTCGAGTATCGTTATCTCAGGCAGACAGCTGACGAAGTTCTAGTAGATTATACATGTGGCGGATCATATATCTGCTATCACTGTGTGCATGCTTATCATGCTGATCTATTGTTTCTTTCTGTTACTGAATTGTCTTTCACTGTCTGTGCAGGCTGTCTGCTCTGTGAAAATGCACTTTTTTCATTTGTTTTTGTTTTGTATCTCTTGTCCACACACACACACACACACACACACACACACACACACACACACACACACGCACGCACGCACGCGCGCATGCACGCACACACGCACGCTCACACACACACACTTTCTCTCTCTCTCGCACACACACATACACACACACACACACACACACACACACACACACACACACACACACACACACACACCACACACACACACACACACACACACACGCACGCACACAAGCACAAACACACACACACGCAAACATACAGCCACACACACACACACACAACCACACACACACACGCACACACTCTCTCTCTCTCTCTCTCTCACACACACGCACGCACGCACGCACGCACGCACGCACACACACACACACACATTCACACACCCTTTCGACAAACTGCAATACGAATTGATCTAGGAAAACCACACACACACACACATAAATTCACGGATATTGAAGTTATTTCTGAAAGAGATGTATTTTGGGGTGCTTTTGAAAAGTAAGCGGACAAATCTTTTATATGAAAGGTACGGGGAGAGCGTTCCATGTTTTTGGGCCTAAAGCAGAGAAGGATTTCTTTTCGCAAGTTATAAGCGAGAACCGAGGTATGGTCAAAAGAGAAATTATGTGAGACTTGCAACTCTGAAAAAAGTTTGAAGGGTAGAAGGAGTTCTGACATACATATTGAATTGGTATTCAAACTTAAAGGCTGAAAGCAGAGAGTGGCCATTTCATACTCAGTTCTTGCTTTGATTGAACGCCGGTGTGGTTTCTGCAGGAATGCTTTTTGCGCTGCAACATTTGCTCTCTCTTCAAAAGAATCGAGCTGTACTGTTCTAGATTTGTTGGAGTGAGTTCAGATAGCTTATCATTAGAAAGTCCGGGCAGGAAAAATCTTACTGTAGTCTAGTCTGGATAGAATAAAAGATACACACAACTTTTCAAAGCGTCAGCAGAGAAACATGGACGGATTTTGTTTGTTCTACGTAGCTAGAGATATGCGATTTTGCTCAGGTACTTAAAATTAGCTTCTTTGAACAAAGGATTCACCAAGATTTTTTTTTTCAAATTTGTTGAGGGCCATAGCACAGTCTGGGGTAGCCATACATTTAGAGGTTTCTTGTTTGAAGGTGTCATTTTGTACCCATGTACACGAGTTCTTTTTTTCCCTTCTTCTTCTTTAGCTTGTTTGCTTTCATCAAGGTAGCTATGTTCTCAATGGTGTTTTTCATTTTTTCTTAAAGTGCTTGAGGTGTCTCTCAAGAAAGTGAAGCGTTTAGTTGCTAGTCAGTTATCAACAAAGAAATGATAGAGTACTCCTAATGGTTAAATAACAGAGTTAAACGGCTGTAAGTACATAGTTAACACATCAGGGCCCAGAATAAAACCTTGTGGTACACCATGTTTCATCAGGAATTTCTTACAATAATAAATTTTATTCAAAACATTTTGTAAAATGTTATGACATTCTACTTTTTGTCTTGAGACACGCCACATTTCATTTCAATTAAAGCTTCTTCAAGGTCACAGTGAACTTTAGAAATGCAAATCCTGAACCAGAAGAACAAGCAAACCAAAGCAAGCGCGTATTCAACACAACAAGACAAGACAAGCGCAAATTCCATTTGGTCCCTTTTTATCCACTGGACGAGGCGGCAGGGAAGTTTTTAGTCCTCTTTTTATTATCCATTGTTTGGTGTTGTTTGTGGTCTGTTTGTGACCGTGCATTCGCGCTTGAACCGAAAATTTGCGCTTGTCTTGTCTTGTTGTGTTGAATACGCGCTTGCTTTGGTTTGCTTGTTCTTCTGGTTCCTGTTTGCTTGGGCGCGGGCAGTCGCACTTGTTTTGCAAATCCTGAATTTTCTGTGACAATTTTTATAGAAAAGGGAAAGTGTTAAAACGACTTGGGGGTATTTTTCTGTCTTCTTGTGTCATATTGAGTGCGGACGTACGCTCGTATTTGTACAAGCATGCAGGCCATCATAAGCTACCGTAAAATGGGATACAGAAAACAAAATCAAAAACCATGAAATACAAATCACCCACGGATAAACACAAGTAGCCATCTATCTTTCCTTCGCTGAGTTCCAGAGGCCTCTTCACCTTTACATAATGCTGCATTAGTCCCGATATTTGTGCGATGCTCCAGGCATTCTACGGTATTGATTGGAACACGCAGCTACACTATAAAAAAAAAGAAAAAAAGGCAGGGGATGGAGGGTGGGGTTGGGGGCAGTGCAAAGTGTCCACCATGTCTCATGTCCTTGCATCTCTCGATACAACCCTCCTCTAAACCGTCTCAGTCTCAGTTGCCCTTTAAAAGAAAAGATCAAGCCATATGTATAGTACGTTGTTCAGTACCTTCTGAATTTGGTCTTCCTGTTTTTATCAACTTTGGTGTATATTCAAAATATTGAGGACTTTGTGGGCTGGCGGACTCCACTGATGGTTCCATGGATTTGAGGTCTGATGTTTTTGTTCACTCATAGCCTACGATACCATAGAAAAATAAACAAAGACATCCCCCATGAAAACAAAGCAGCAGCAGCAACACCAACACCAATACCAACATCATCATTAACAACAACAACAACAGAAACAACAACAATAACAACAGAAACAACAAAAATAACAACAAACAACAAACAACAACAGCAACAACCAAACACCCAAACCAAGTGAAAACAGACAAAGACAATCAAGTTTTTCAAAACAAATCTCCCTTTTGATAATAAACAACATTTTTTGAAACACAATCAAGATTTTGTACCATTCAAAATGCATGTGATCAAAGACCGGGCGATGGAAGGGTGTCACAACATTGATAAGATGATGCACATTATCCGCTCTTTTTGCAGGAAGCTGGTGGATAGTGTGAAGGAGTCAAAGGGTTAAGTTTTTGCATTTGGTGGGTAGGGCGCTGGAGTCAAAGTATTAATGTCCTTTTGTTTTGATCTACATAGATTAGCAAGGGCAGACACATAAGTCTGTCTATGTGCTACCATCAATATCGCTGGAAATATAATATAATTTCATTTTTCTCGTCATTGTGGTGATGTCAGTTTAGGGTTCTATAAAATCAAGACTTTGTTGTCCCCATTCAAGACTTTCACAGTGCATACGTTTTGCGTAATAGCAAAGAGGTGTATGAGCACTATTATCATGCATAGACTGTGGAGATGGATTCGGTTTGTCATCTAAAGAGAGCAGGATAACATCACCAGAACTGCTCTTCACTGGACACTATAGGGTACACGTAAGACAGGAAGACCTAGGAACACCAGACAATAAGCAATAAACCCAAAGGCCTTGAAACACATTTGGGTTACTACACACATGTTATCCTTCTCTCTTCAGGTGACGTACCCAATCCACCTCCATCGTCTGTGCATGATGATAGTGCCCATTCTCTCTTAGCTGTCTTTGTTAAGAAGCTGTTGAAGTATGAATCAAAATGACTGCCAGCGTTCAAGCAAATACGAAGCTGAAAAAGAAACGACTATAGAATTAAAATGGACGATCCTCACAAAAAGCTCGCCCGAGAGTAGTCTGTGTAGATGAACACATATGTCATTTTCTCCTGCCAGGACATTACGATTGAGATCTTGTCTGTTTTTGTGTTAAGTGTTGTGCATTTATTCATTTTTATGTCTTTTGCATACGTTGATAAAGGCCAATTAGCCGAAAATTTGCACTTGTCTGTTGTTGTTGTTGTTGTTGTTGTTGCTCCTCTTCTTCTTCTTCTTCTATTAAATACGTGTTCTAATTATATGTTTGTGTACTTCTTCTGGTAAGTACTTGTTGTTTAGATATGGTGTTAAGCCAGGCAATTGATACGAGCCTTCGGAGGTTGTGTGTGCTGGCTTAAAACAGACAGGAGTGGAAAACCTGTGTTGCTTCTCTCCATGTCAATAGCATTGTAGGAGGTAAGTAAGTAAGTGAGTAAATGCAGACGTTTATTGAAATAATGAACTGACGGT
>CM060310.1:26644002-26646502 GCA_030674185.1 Monoplex corrugatus
AATTAGCTTCCTTGAACAAAGGATTCACCAAGATTTTTTTTTGCAAATTTGTTGAGGGCCATAGCACAGTCTGGGGTAGCCATACATTTACAGGTTTCTTGTTTGAAGGTGTCATTTTGTACCCATGTACACGAGTTCTTTTTTTTCCCTTCTTCTTCTTTAGCTTGTTTGCTTTCATCAAGGTAGCTATGTTCTCAATGGTGTTTTTCATTTTTTCTTAAAGTGCTTGAGGTGTCTCTCAAGAAAGTGGAGCGGTTTAGTTGCTAGTCAGTTATCAACAAAGAAATGATAGAGTACTCCTAATTGTTAAATAACAGAGTTAAACGGCTGTAAGTACATTGTTAACACATCAGGGCCCAGAATAAAACCTTGTGGTACACCATGTTTCATCAGGAATTTCTTACAATAATAAATTTTATTCAAAACATTTTGTAAAATGTTATGACATTCTACTTTTTGTCTTGAGACACGCCACATTTCATTTCAATTAAAGCTTCTTCAAGGTCACAGTGAACTTCAGAAATGCAAATCCTGAACCAGAAGAACAAGCAAACCAAAGCAAGCGCGTATTCAACACAACAAGACAAGACAAGCACAAATTCCATTTGGTCCCTTTTTATCCACTGGACGAGGCGGCAGGGAAGTTTTTAGTCCTCTTTTTATTATCCATTGTTTGGTGTTGTTTGTGGTCTGTTTGTGACCGTGCATTCGCACTTGACAAAGGCCGGTTGGCCGAAAATTTGCGCTTGTCTTGTCTTGTTGTGTTGAATACGCGCTTGCTTTGGTTTGCTTGTTCTTCTGGTTCCTGTTTGCTTGGGCGCGGGCAGTCGCATTTGTTTTGCTAATCCTGAATTTTCTGTGACAATTTTTGTAGAAAAGGGAAAGTGTTAAAACGACTTGGGGGTATTTTTCTGTCTTCTTGTGTCATATTGAGTGCGGACGTACGCTCGTATTTGTACAAACATGCGGGCCATCATAGGCTACCGTAAAATGGGATACAGAAAACAAAATCAAAAACCATGAAATACAAATCACCCATGGATAAACACAAGTAGCCATCTATCTTTCCTTCGCTGAGTTCCAGAGGCCTCTTCACCTTTACATAATGCTGCATTAGTCCCGATATTTGTGCGATGCTCCAGGCATTCTACGGTATTGATTGGAACACGCAGCTACACTATTAAAAAAAAAGAAAAAAAGGCAGGGGGTGGAGGGTGGGGTGGGGGCAGTGCAAAGTGTCCACCGTGTCTCATGTCCTTGCATCTCTCGATACAACCCTCCTCTAAACCGTCTCAGTCTCAGTTGCCCTTTAAAAGAAAAGATCAAGCCATATGTATAGTACGTTGTTCAGTACCTTCTGAATTTGGTCTTCCTGTTTTTATCAACTTTGGTGTATATTCAAAATATTGAGGACTTTGTGGGCTGGCGGACTCCACTGATGGTTCCATGGATTTGAGGTCTGATATTTTTGTTCACTCATAGCCTACGATACCATAGAAAAATAAACAAAGACATCCCCCATGAAAACAAAGCAGCAGCAGCAACACCAACACCAATACCAACATCATCATTAACAACAACAACAACAGAAACAACAACAATAACAACAGAAACAACAACAATAACAACAAACAACAAACAACAACAGCAAACAACAAACAACAAACAACAACAGCAACAACCAAACACCCAAACCAAGTGAAAACAGACAAAGACAATCAAGTTTTTCAAAACAAATCTCCCTTTTGATAATAAACAACATTTTTTGAAACACAATCAAGATTTTGTACCATTCAAAATGCATGTGATCAAAGACCGGGCGATGGAAGGGTGTCACAACATTGATAAGATGATGCACATTATCCGCTCTTTTTGCAGGAAGCTGGTGGATAGTGTGAAGGAGTCAAAGGGTTAAGTTTTTGCATTTGGTGGGTAGGGCGCTGGAGTCAAAGTATTAATGTCCTTTTGTTTTGATCTACATAGATTAGCAAGGGCAGACACATAAGTCTGTCTATGTGCTACCATCAATATCGCTGGAAATATAATATAATTTCATTTTTCTCGTCATTGTGGTGATGTCAGCTTAGGGTTCTATAAAGTCAAGACTTTGTTGTCCCCATTCAAGACTTTCACAGTGCATACGTTTTGCGTAATAGCAAAGAGGTGTATGAGCACTATTATCATGCATAGACTGTGGAGATGGATTCGGCTTGTCATCTAAAGAGAGCAGGATAACATCACCAGAACTGCTCTTCACTGGACACTATAGGGTACACGTAAGACAGGAAGACCTAGGAACACCAGACAATAAACAATAAACCCAAAGGCCTTGAAACGCGTTTGGGTCATTACATACATGTTATCCTTCTCTCTCTAGGTGACGTACCCAATCCACCTCCATCGTCTGTGCATGATGATAGTGCCCATTCTCTCTTAGCTGTCTTTGTTAAGAAGCTGTTGAAGTATGAATCAAATGACTGCCAGCGTTCAAGCAAATACG
>CM060310.1:26651502-26656502 GCA_030674185.1 Monoplex corrugatus
GTTTCCTGGGTCTTCCCGTTCGTCTTTTGCCGTCGACTTTCCCTTTTTCTTTTCAGGGAAAAGATTATACCCAAGCAGGTTCAAAACTAGATTTGATTTTTCGAATGGAAAAACCAGTGTCTTGGCCATTCAATCATTTAACAGATCCTATGCAGCGGTTTAACATAATATCTATGAAGTTTCGTTTAGACCTTCATTTTCTCGTATTCTTTTCTTTCTTCCTCTCTTTCTCTATTTTATCAACCCCCTCCCTCTTCCTTCTCCCTTCCTCCCTCTCTCTTTCTCTCTATCTTTCAATCTTATTCCTCCCTCAACACACAATGTTATCTTAAACGAAAACTAAGTGTGGTACGAGTGATAGAAGAAAGAGAGTAGGAAAGATTAGGTGAAGACTTTGACAGGTGCTATTATCACCTAAAACTCGTTTCAGTTGCAGTTATTCGAGTATCGTTATCTCAGGCAGACAGCTGACGAAGTTCTAGTAGATTATACATGTGCGAATCATATATCTGCTATCACTGTGTGCATGCTTATCGTGCTGATCTATTGTTTCTTTCTGTTACTGAATTGTCTTTCACTGTCTGTCAGGCTGTCTGCTCTGTGAAAATGCACTTTTTTCATTTGTTTTTGTTTTGTATCTCTTGTACACATACACACACACACACACACACACACACACACACACACATGCACGCACGCACACACACACACACACACACGCACACACACACGCACGCACGCGCGCATGCACGCACACACGCACGCTCACACACACACACACACACTTTCTCTCTCTCTCGCACACACACATACACACACACGCACACATGTACACACACACACACACACACACACACACGCAAGCACAAACAAACACACACACACAAACACACACACACGCAAACACACAGCTACACACACACACACACACACACAACCACATACACACACGCACACACTCTCTCTCTCTCTCTCACACACACGCACGCACGCACGCATGCACACACACACACACACACACATTCACACACCCTTTCGACAAACTGCAATACGAATTGATCTAGGAAAACCACACACACACACACATAAATTCACGGATATTGAAGTTATTTCTGAAAGAGATGTATTTTGGGGTGCTTTTGAAAAGTAAGCGGACAAATCTTTATATGAAAGGTACGGGGAGAGCGTTCATGTTTTTGGGCCTAAAGCAGAGAAGGATTTCTTTTCGCAAGTTATAAGCGAGAACCGAGGTATGGTCAAAAGAGAAATTATGTGAGACTTGCGAACTCTGAAAAAAGTTTGAAGGGTAGAAGGAATTCTGACATACATATTGAATTGGTATTCAAACTTAAAGGCTGAAAGCAGAGAGTGGCCATTTCATACTCAGTTCTTGCTTTGATTGAACGCTGGTGTAGTTTCTGCAGGAATGCTTTTTCACTGCAAAGTTTGCTCTCTCTTCAAAAGAATCGAGCTGTACTGTTCTAGATTTGTTGGAGTGAGCTCAGATAGCTTATCATTAGAAAGTCCGGGCAGGAAAAATCTTACTGTAGTCTAGTCTGGATAGAATAAAAGATACACACAACTTTTCAAAGCGTCAGCAGAGAAACATGGACGGATTTTGTTTGTTCTACGTAGCTAGAGACATGCGATTTTGCTCAGGTACTTAAAATTAGCTTCCTTGAACAAAGGATTCACCAAGATTTTTTTTGCAAATTTGTTGAGGGCCATAGCACAGTCTGGGGTAGCCATACATTTACAGGTTTCTTGTTTGAAGGTGTCATTTTGTACCCATGTACACGAGTTCTTTTTTTCCCCTTCTTCTTCTTTAGCTTGTTTGCTTTCATCAAGGTAGCTATGTTCTCAATGGTGTTTTTCATTTTTTCTTAAAGTGCTTGAGGTGTCTCTCAAGAAAGTGAAGCGGTTTAGTTGCTAGTCAGTTATCAACAAAGAAATGATAGAGTACTCCTAATTGTTAAATAACAGAGTTAAACGGCTGTAAGTACATAGTTAACACATCAGGGCTCAGAATAAAACCTTGTGGTACACCATGTTTCATCAGGAATTTCTTACAATAATAAATTTTATTCAAAACATTATGTAAAATGTTATGACATTCTACTTTTTGTCTTGAGACACGCCACATTTCATTTCAATTAAAGCTTCTTCAAGGTCACAGTGAACTTTAGAAATGTAAATCCTGAACCAGAAGAACAAGCAAACCAAAGCAAGCGCGTATTCAACACAACAAGACAAGACAAGCGCAAATTCCATTTGGTCCCTTTTTATCCACTGGACGAGGCGGCAGGGAAGTTTTTAGTCCTCTTTTTATTATCCATTGTTTGGTGTTGTTTGTGGTCTGTTTGTGACCGTGCATTCGCGCTTGACAAAGGCCGGTTGGCCGAAAATTTGCGCTTGTCTTGTCTTGTTGTGTTGAATACGCGCTTGCTTTGGTTTGCTTGTTCTTCTGGTTCCTGTTTGCTTGGGCGCGGGCAGTCGCACTTGTTTTGCTCATTCTGAATTTTCTGTGACAATTTTTATAGAAAAGGGAAAGTGTTAAAACGTCTTGGGGGTATTTTTCTGTCTTCTTGTGTCATATTGAGTGCGGACGTACGCTCGTATTTGTACAAACATGCGGGCCATCATAGGCTACCGTAAAATGGGATACAGAAAACAAAATCAAAAACCATGAAATACAAATCACCCACGGATAAACACAAGTAGCCATCTATCTTTCCTTCGCTGAGTTCCAGAGGCCTCTTCACCTTTACATAATGCTGCATTAGTCCCGATATTTGTGCGATGCTCCAGGCATTCTACGGTATTGATTGGAACACGCAGCTACACTATTAAAAAAAAAGAAAAAAAAGTCAGGGGGTGGAGGGTGGGGTGGGGGGCAGTGCAAAGTGTCCACCGTGTCTCATGTCCTTGCATCTCTCGATACAACCCTCCTCTAAACCGTCTCAGTCTCAGTTGCCCTTTAAAAGAAAAGATCAAGCCATATGTATAGTACGTTGTTCAGTACCTTCTGAATTTGGTCTTCCTGTTTTTATCAACTTTGGTGTATATTCAAAATATTGAGGACTTTGTGGGCTGGCGGACTCCACTGATGGTTCCATGGATTTGAGGTCTGATGTTTTTGTTCACTCATAGCCTACGATACCATAGAAAAATAAACAAAGACATCCCCCATGAAAACAAAGCAGCAGCAGCAACACCAACACCAATACCAACATCATCATTAACAACAACAACAACAGAAACAACAACAATAACAACAGAAACAACAACAATAACAACAAACAACAAACAACAACAGCAAACAACAAACAACAAACAACAACAGCAACAACCAAACACCCAAACCAAGTGAAAACAGACAAAGACAATCAAGTTTTTCAAAACAAATCTCCCTTTTGATAATAAACAACATTTTTTGAAACACAATCAAGATTTTGTACCATTCAAAATGCATGTGATCAAAGACAGGGCGATGGAAGGGTGTCACAACATTGATAAGATGATGCACATTATCTGCTCTTTTTGCAGGAAGCTGGTGGATAGTGTGAAGGAGTCAAAGGGTTAAGTTTTTGCATTTGGTGGGTAGGGCGCTGGAGTCAAAGTATTAATGTCCTTTTGTTTTGATCTACATAGATTAGCAAGGGCAGACACATAAGTCTGTCTATGTGCTACCATCAATATCGCTGGAAATATAATATAATTTTTATTTTTCTCGTCATTGTGGTGATGTCAGCTTAGGGTTCTATAAAGTCAAGACTTTGTTGTCCCCATTCAAGACTTTCACAGTGCATACGTTTTGCGTAATAGCAAAGAGGTGTATGAGCACTATTATCATGCATAGACTGTGGAGATGGATTCGGCTTGTCATCTAAAGAGAGCAGGATAACATCATCAAAACTGCTCTTCATTGGACACAGGAGGGAACACGTAAGACAGGAAAACCTAGGAACACCAGGCAATAAACAATAAACCCAAAGGCCTTGAAACACGTTTGGGTCATTACATACATGTTATCCTTCTCTCTTCAGGTGACATACCCAATCCACCTCCATCGTCTGTGAATGATGATAGTGCCCATTCTCTGTTAGCTGTATTTGTTAAGAAGCTGTTGAAGTATGAATCAAAATGACTGCCAGCGTTCAAGCAAATACGAAGCTGAAAAAGAAACGACTATAGAATTAAAACGGACGATCCTCACAAACAGCTCACCAGAAAGTAGTCTCTGTAGGTGAACACATTTTCTCCTGCTAGGACACTGTCTTTAAGAAGTTGTCTGTTTTTGTGTTAAGTGCTGTGAATTTTTTCATGTTTGTCTTTCGCATACGCTTGGCTAAAGCCAATTGGCCGAAAATTTTCAATCGTCTGTTGTTGTTGTTGTTGTCCTTCTTCTTTTTCTTGTTCTTGTTCTTGTTCTTCTTGTTCTTGTTCTTGTTGTTCTTCTTCTTCTTGTTCTTGTTCTTGCTCTTCTTTTTCTTGTTCTTCTTCTTCTTGTTCTTCTTCTTCTTCTTCTTGTTCTTCTTGTTCTTCTTGTTCTTCTTCTTCTTCTTCTTGTTCTTGTTCTTCTTCTTCTTGTTCTTGTTCTTGTTGTTGTTGTTCTTCTTCTTCTTCTATTAAATACATGTTCTAATTACATTTAGTGTGTGCTTCTTCTGGAAAGTAGTTGTTGTTTAGACATGGTGTTAAGCCAGTCAGTTGATACGAACCTTGGGAGGTTGTGTGTGCTGGCTTAAAACAGACAGGAGTGGAAATCTTCGTTGCTTCTCTCCATGTCAAGTGCATAGTTGGAGGTAAGTAAGTAAGTGAGTAAATGCACTGTTTATTGAAATAGTGAACTGAATCATGAAGGGTATGGTAGATGCAATGCATAAAAATCTTTCTGGAGTGCGCTGGGGCCATTTTAAATAAAGTACAATCCCAATGCTGAACGTACATCGAGACTCATAGAACTGTCAGTGTACACTTTGACCTAAAAAAATGACAAT
>CM060310.1:26661502-26681502 GCA_030674185.1 Monoplex corrugatus
CACACACACACACACACACACACACACGCACGCAAGCACAAACACACACACACACACACACAACCACACACACACACGCACACACACACTCTCTCTCTCACACACACACACACGCACGCACGCACGCACACACACACACACACACACACACACACACACATTCACAAACCCTTTCGACAAACTGCAATACGAATTGATCTAGGAAAACCACACACACACACATAAATTCACGGATATTGAAGTTATTTCTGAAAGAGATGTATTTTGGGGTGCTTTTGAAAAGTAAGCGGACAAATCTTTTATATGAAAGGTACGGGGAGAGCGTTCCATGTTTTTGGGCCTAAAGCAGAGAAGGATTTCTTTTCGCAAGTTATAAGCGAGAACCGAGGTATGGTCAAAAGAGAAATTATGTGAGACTTGCGAACTCTGAAAAAAAGTTTGAAGGGTAGAAGGAGTTCTGACATACATATTGAATTGGTATTCAAACTTAAAGGCTGAAAGCAGAGAGTGGCCATTTCATACTCAGTTCTTGCTTTGATTGAACGCTGGTGTAGTTTCTGCAGGAATGCTTTTTCACTGCAACGTTTGCTCTCTCTTCAAAAGAATCGAGCTGTACTGTTCTAGATTTGTTGGAGTGAGCTCAGATAGCTTATCATTAGAAAGTCGGGCAGGAAAAATCTTACTGTAGTCTAGTCTGGATAGAATAAAAGATACACACAACTTTTCAAAGCGTCAGCAGAGAAACATGGACGGATTTTGTTTGTTCTACATAGCTAGAGATATGCGATTTTGCTCAGGTACTTAAAATTAGCCTCCTTGAACAAAGGATTCACCAAGATTTTTTTTTTCAAATTTGTTGAGGGCCATAGCACAGTCTGGGGTAGCCATACATTTACAGGTTAATTGTTAAATAACAGAGTTAAACGGCTGTAAGTACATAGTTAACACATCAGGGCCCAGAATAAAACCTTGTGGTACACCATGTTTCATCAGGAATTTCTTACAATATAAATTTTATTCAAAACATTTTGTAAAATGTTATGACATTCTACTTTTTGTCTTGAGACACGCCACATTTCATTTCAATTAAAGCTTCTTCAAGGTCACAGTGAACTTTAGAAATGCAAATCCTGAACCAGAAGAACAAGCAAACCAAAGCAAGCACGTATTCAACACAACAAGACAAGACAAGCGCAAATTCCATTTGGTCCCTTTTTATCCACTGGACGAGGCGGCAGGGAAGTTTTTAGTCCTCTTTTTATTATCCATTGTTTGGTGGTGTTTGTGGTCTGTTTGTGATCGTGCATTCGCGCTTGACAAAGGCCGGTTGGCCGAAAATTTGCGCTTGTCTTGTCTTGTTGTGTTGAATACGCGCTTGCTTTGGTTTGCTTGTTCTTCTGGTTCCTGTTTGCTTGGGCGCGGGCAGTCGCACTTGTTTTGCTAATCCTGAATTTTCTGTGACAATTTTTATAGAAAAGGGAAAGTGTTAAAACGACTTGGGGGTATTTTTCTGTCTTCTTGTGTCATATTGAGTGCGGACGTACGCTCGTATTTGTACAAACATGCGGGCCATCATAGGCTACCGTAAAATGGGATACAGAAAACAAAATCAAAAACCATGAAATACAAATCACCCACGGATAAACACAAGTAGCCATCTATCTTTCCTTCGCTGAGTTCCAGAGGCCTCTTCACCTTTACATAATGCTGCATTAGTCCCGATATTTGTGCGATGCTCCAGGCATTCTACGGTATTGATTGGAACACGCAGCTACACTATAAAAAAAAAGAAAAAAAAAAGGCTGGGGGTGGAGGGTGGGGTGGGGGGCAGTGCAAAGTGTCCACCATGTCTCATGTCCTTGCATCTCTCGATACAACCCTCCTCTAAACCGTCTCAGTCTCAGTTGCCCTTTAAAAGAAAAGATCAAGCCATATGTATAGTACGTTGTTCAGTACCTTCTGAATTTGGTCTTCCTGTTTTTATCAACTTTGGTGTATATTCAAAATATTGAGGACTTTGTGGGCTGGCGGACTCCACTGATGGTTCCATGGATTTGAGGTCTGATGTTTTTGTTCACTCATAGCCTACGATACCATAGAAAAATAAACAGACATCCCCCATGAAAACAAAGCAGCAGCAGCAACACCAACACCACTACCAACATCATCATTAACAACAACAACAACAACAGAAACAACAACAATAACAACAGAAACAACAACAATAACAAACAAACAACAAACAACAACAGCAACAACCAAACACCCAAACCAAGTGAAAACAGACAAAGACAATCAAGTTTTTAAAAAATATCTCCCTTTTGATAATAAACAACATTTTTTGAAACACAATCAAGATTTTGTACCATTCAAAATGCATGTGATCAAAGACAGGGCGATGGAAGGGTGTCACAACATTGATAAGATGATGCACATTATCCGCTCTTTTTGCAGGAAGCTGGTGGATAGTGTGAAGGAGTCAAAGGGTTAAGTTTTTGCATTTGGTGGGTAGGGCGCTGGAGTCAAAGTATTAATGTCCTTTTGTTTTGATCTAGATAGATTAGCAAGGGCAGACACATAAGTCTGTCTATGTGCTACCATCAATATCGCTGGAAATATAATATAATTTCATTTTTCTCGTCATTGTGGTGATGTCAGCTTAGGGTTCTATAAAGTCAGGACTTTGTTGTCCCCATTCAAGACTTTCACAGTGCATACGTTTTGCGTAATAGCAAAGAGGTGTATGAGCATTATTATCATGCATAGACTGTGGAGATGGATTCGGTTTTGTCATCTAAAGAGAGCAGGATAACATCACCAGAACTGCTCTTCACTAGACACTATAGGGTACACGTAAGACAGGAAGACCTAGGAACACCAGACAATAAGCAATAAACCCAAAGGCCTTGAAACACATTTGGGTTACTACACACATGTTATCCTTCTCTTCAGGTGACGTACCCAATCCACCTCCATCGTCTGTGCATGATGATAGTGCCCATTCTCTCTTAGCTGTCTTTGTTAAGAAGCTGTTGAAGTATGAATCAAAATGACTGACAGCGTTCAAGCAAATACGAAGCTGAAAAAGAAACGACTATAGAATTAAAATGGACGATCCTCACAAAAAGCTCGCCCGAGAGTAGTCTGTGTAGGTGAACACATATGTCATTTTCTCCTGCCAGAACAGTACGATTGAGATCTTGTCTGTTTTTGTGTTAAGTGTTGTGTATTTATTCATTTTTATGTCTTTTGTATACGTTGATAAAGGCCAATTAGCCGAAAATTTGCACTTGTCTGTTGTTAATGTTGTTGTTGTTGTTGCTCTTCTTCTTCTTCTTCTTCTTCTATTAAATACGTGTTCTAAGTATATGTTTGTGTACTTCTTCTGGTAAGTACTTGTTGTTTAGATATGGTGTTAAGCCAGGCAATTGATACGAGCCTTCGGAGGTTGTGTGTGCTGGCTTAAAACAGACAGGAGTGGAAAACCTGTGTTGCTTCTCTCCATGTCAATAGCATAGTAGGAGGTAAATAAGTAAGTGAATAAATGCAGACGTTTATTGAAATAATGAACTGACGGTTTTGGTAGATGCAATACATAAAAAAACTTTCTGAGTACGCTGGAGCCATTTTAAATAAAGTACAATCCCAATGCTGAACGTACATCGAGACTCAGGAAACTTTCAGTCTACACTTCGACCTAAAAAATTACAATAATATATTATGGGAAACTATAAGATCAGGAGTCAAGGAATTCACAGACACAATGAAAATTGTTAGCTCATTGAAATGGGCGCGGAACTGACAACAATGTGTTATGGGAAACTATAAGATCAGGAATAACGGATTTCACAGACACAATGAGAATTGTTAGATCATTGAAATGGGCGCGGAACTGACAACACTATATTATGGGAAACTATAAGATCAGGAATCAAGGAATTCACAGACACAATGAGAATTGTTAGCTCATTGAAATGGACGCGGAACTGGTCAGGGTTTTTGGTTCTTGTTTTTATTGTAATAGATGAAGTACACAAAACGTTCTGAGTTCGCTGGAGTTATTTTGAATAGAGTACAACTCCAATGCAATGCATATATCGAAACTCATCATACTTTCAATACGCACTTTGAACCCCCAAATACCAGTGCTATTATGAGAAACTATAAAACCATGAATAAAGGAATTTACAGACACCATGAGAACGGATGGCTCATTGATATGGGGCGGGGAGCTGGTCAGGGTTTTTGTTCTTGTTTATAGTGGTGTTTTCTGTTTGTTTGTTTGTTTTTTTTTACGCTGAGAATGAAGTGGCAACTTTGTATGCTGGACTCTGTCAACTGGTCCAGTGGTGCATTGAAATAGACATCGAATTCAAGAGAACACAAATCCCGACTCAAGGGAAATAACTGTGTCACAGTTCAACCTTTATCACGGGCTGGTTTAACCGACCCAGCTGGCAGCTGAAAAAGAAAGCACAAAGCAGTGTAAAATTCGACAGAACAAAAATTCTGGCCCAAGGGAAATGATCGTGTCACAGTTCATCCATTCAAATTGGCTGGTGTAATTTCTTCTTTATTGCTTTGGCCTCTCTATTTGCTGTCTTTTGTGTGCAGACTGTCTGTCTCTCTGTCTGTCTGTCTGTCTCTGTCTGTCCTCTCTCTCTATGCCTCTCTCTCTGTCTCTCTGTTTCTGTCTTTCTCTGTCTCTCTTTCTGTGTCTCTCTCTCTTTCTCTGTCTGTCTGTCTGTCTCTCTTTGTCATTTGGCCGAAAATTGACCTTTTTTCTTATGTTAAATAAATGTTCTCATTCTATTTCTGTGTTTTTTTCTGCTAAGGCATTCGATTCATACGATTCTTTGGAGGTTCTTTTTGCTGGCTAAAAACAGACAGGAATTGAAAACATTCGTTGTTTCCCTTGATGTCAAAAGTAAGTAAGTGAGTAAATGCATGTAGGAGATAGTTTAGTGAGTGAGTAAATGCATACGTTTATTGAAATAATGAACTGAAGAGTATGGTAGATGCAATACATAGAAACCTTTCTGAATGAGCAACAGTCATTTTAAATAAAGTACAATTCCAATGCAGTACGTACATCGAGACTCACCATACTTTTAATGCGCACTTTTAGACCCCGAAATATCAATACTATTATGGGAAACTATAAAACCAGGAATAAAAGAATCTACAGACACCATGATAATGGCTGGTTCATTCATAATGGGCTGGGAACTGGTCAGGGTTTTTGTTCTTGTTTATAGTGGTGTTTTCTGTTTGTTTGTTTGTTTTTTTTTACGCTGAGAATAAAGTGGCAAATTTGAATGCTGGCTTCTGTCAACTGGTCCAGTGGTGCATTGAAATAGACATCGAATTCAAGAGAACACAAATCCCGACTCAAGGGAAATAACTGTGTCACAGTTCAACCTTTATCACGGGCTGGTTTAACCGACCCAGCTGGCAGCTGAAAAAGAAAGCACAAAGCAGTGTAAAATTCGACAGAACAAAAATTCTGGCCCAAGGGAAATGATCGTGTCACAGTTCATCCATTCAAATTGGCTGGTGTAATTTCTTCTTTATTGCTTTGGCCTCTCTATTTGCTGTCTTTTGTGTGCAGACTGTCTGTCTCTCTGTCTGTCTGTCTGTCTCTGTCTGTCCTCTCTCTCTATGCCTCTCTCTCTGTCTCTCTGTTTCTGTCTTTCTCTGTCTCTCTTTCTGTGTCTCTCTCTCTTTCTCTGTCTGTCTGTCTGTCTCTCTTTGTCATTTGGCCGAAAATTGACCTTTTTTCTTATGTTAAATAAATGTTCTCATTCTATTTCTGTGTTTTTTTCTGCTAAGGCATTCGATTCATACGATTCTTTGGAGGTTCTTTTTGCTGGCTAAAAACAGACAGGAATTGAAAACATTCGTTGTTTCCCTTGATGTCAAAAGTAAGTAAGTGAGTAAATGCATGTAGGAGATAGTTTAGTGAGTGAGTAAATGCATACGTTTATTGAAATAATGAACTGAAGAGTATGGTAGATGCAATACATAGAAACCTTTCTGAATGAGCAACAGTCATTTTAAATAAAGTACAATTCCAATGCAGTACGTACATCGAGACTCACCATACTTTTAATGCGCACTTTTAGACCCCGAAATATCAATACTATTATGGGAAACTATAAAACCAGGAATAAAAGAATCTACAGACACCATGATAATGGCTGGTTCATTCATAATGGGCTGGGAACTGGTCAGGGTTTTTGTTCTTGTTTATAGTGGTGTTTTCTGTTTGTTTGTTTGTTTTTTTTTACGCTGAGAATAAAGTGGCAAATTTGAATGCTGGCTTCTGTCAACTGGTCCAGTGGTGCATTGAAATAGACATCGAATTCAAGAGAACACAAATCCCGACTCAAGGGAAATAACTGTGTCACAGTTCAACCTTCATCGCGGGCTGGTTTAACCGACCCAGCTGGCAGCTGAAAAAGAAAGCACAAAGCAGTGTAAAATTCGACAGAATAAAAATTCTGGCCCAAGGGAAATGATCGTGTCACAGTTCATCCGTTAAAATTGGCTGTTGTAATTTCTTCTTTATTGCTTTGGCCTCTCTATTTGCTGTCTTTTGTGTGCAGACTCTCTGTCTGTCTGTCTGTCTGTCTCTCTCTCTCTCTCTCCTCTCTCTCTCTGCCTCTCTCTTTGTCTCTCTGTTTCTGTCTTTCTCTGTCTCTTTCTGTGTCTCTCTCTCTTTCTCTGTCTGTCTGTCTGTCTCTCTTTGTCATTTGGCCGAAAATTGACCTTTTTTCTTATGTTAAATAAATGTTCTCATTCTATTTCTGTGTTTTTTTCTGCTAAGGCATTCGATTCATACGATTCTTTGGAGGTTCTTTTTGCTGGCTAAAAACAGACAGGAATTGAAAACATCCGTTGTTTCCCTTGATGTCAAAAGTAAGTAAGTGAGTAAATGCATGTAAGAGATAGTTTAGTGAGTGAGTAAATGCATACGTTTATTGAAATAATGAACTGAAGAGTATGGTAGATGCAATACATAGAAACCTTTCTGAATGAGCAACAGTCATTTTAAATAAAGTACAATCCCTGTCTGCCTGTCTGTCTGCCTCTCTGTCTCTCTGTCTCTGTCGATCTCTCTCTCTCTCTCTTTCCCTTTCTCTCTCTCTCTCTCTCTCTCTCTCTCTGAACGTCTGTCTCCCTGTATGTCTGTCAGTCTGTTTCTTTGTGTCTCTGTCCCTCTGTGTCTCTGTCTGACTCTCAGTATCAGTCAATCTATCAATCTGTCTATCAGTCTGTCTGTCTGTCTGTCTGTCTGTCTATCTCCCTTTCTTTTTTCATTCTCTCTCTATTTCTCAGTCTTTCTCTCTCGCACTCTCTCTCTCTCCCTCCCTCCCTCCCTCTCTCTCTCTTTCAGTCAGTCAGTCGGTCTGTCTGTCTGCATGTCTGTCTGTCTGTCTGTTTCTCTCTCTCTCTCTGTCTCTCTCTGTATCTCTGTCTCTCTGTCTCTCTGTCTGTCAATCTCTTTCTCTCTCTCTCTCTTTCTCTCTCTCTCTCTGAACGTCTGTCTCCCTGTCTGTCTATCTGTTTCTTTGTCAGTCTGTCCCTCTGTCTCTCTGTCTGTCTCTCAGCATCAGTCAGTCTATCAATCTGTCTATCAGTCTGTCTGTCTGTCCGTCTGTATGTCTGTCTGTCTATCTGTCTTTCTTCTCTCGCTTTCTCTTGTCCTTCTCTCTCTCTTTCTCTGTCTTTCTCTGCCATTCTCTCTCACACTCTCTCACATTCTCTCTCTCCTTCCCTCCCTCTCTCTTTCTCGCTCTTTCTGTCAGTCAATCAGTTGGTCTGTCTGTCTGCATGTCTGTCTGTCTGTCTTTCTCTCTCTTTCTCGTTTGCTCTGTGTGTGTGTGGTGTGTGTGTGTATGTGTGTGTGTGTGTGTGTGTGTGTGTGTGTGTGTGTGTGTGTGTGTGTGTGTGTGTTAATTAACGATGATAAATAGCCCTACAACAGATAGTGGACAATGCTGATGTCACTATACCTAATATACGTACACAAAATGGAGTGTGGGGACACAGTGGGGACACTCCATCTTGTGTACGTATATTGGGGATTGTGACATCAGCATTGTCCACGATCTGTTGTAGGGCTGTTTATCATCGTTAATTAACACACACACACACACACACACCACACACACACACAGAGACAGACAGACAGAGACAGCAATGTACATGTGTGTATGTGTCTGTCTGTCTGTCTTTCTGTCTCTGTTCGTCTGTCTGTCTTTATCTGTCTGTCTGACTCTCTGGAGACAGACAGACAGGATGAAGACAGACAGACAGATAAAGACAGATAAAGACAGACAGACGAATAGAGACATGTTTCCATCCTGCCTTCTTCTTCTTCATCCACTCTTCTCTATCTATCTGTCTGTTTATCTGTTTGTTTTCTCTGTCTCTCTGTCTCTCTGTCTCTTCTCTCTGTCTCTGACTCTTTCTCTCTTTCTGTCTTCTCTCTATGTCTCTCTCTGTCTCTGTCTCTCTCTCTGTCTCTATCTGTCTGTCTGTCTCTGTCTTGGTTTTGGTCTCTCTGTCTCTCTCTGTGTCTCTGTCTCATGCTATCTATCTGTCTCTCTGTCTCTGTCTGTCTGTCTCTCTCTGTGTCTCTGTCTCGGACTGTCTATCTGTCTCTCTCTGAATCTCTCTCTCTCTCTGTCTCCCCTCTCTCTCTCTTCTTTGTATGTGTGTCTCTGTCTGTCTCTCTCCCTCTGTCAGTCAGTCAGTCTGCATGTCTGTCTGTCAGTCTGTCTGTCTGTCTCTCTCTCTCTCGTTCGCTCACTCTCTCTCTCTCGTTCGCTCACTCTCTCTCTCTCGTTCGCTCTCTCTCTCTCTTTCTTGCTCTCTGTGTTAATTAACGATGATAAACAGCCCTACAGCAGATCGTGGACAATGCTGATGTCACTACCCCTAATATACGTACACAAGATGGAGTGTGGAGACACAATATGTAAACATGCTGCTTCTTTCCTTCCTGGCTATAGCAATGCACAGTTGTGTATGTCTGTCTGTCTGACTCTCTGTCTGTATCTCTGTCCGTCTGTCTGTCTTTGTTTGTCTGTCTCCATCCTTCCTTCTCCTTTATCCACTTTTGTCTCTCTGTCTGTCTATCTGTCTGTCTATCTATTTGTCTGTGTGTTTGTCTGTCTCTGTCTGTCTCTGCCTCTCTCTGTCTCTATCTCTCTCTGCCTCTCTCTGTCTCTGTCTGTCTGTCTGTCTCTCTCTCTGTCTTTGTCTCTGTCTGTCTGTCTGTATCTTTATCTCTCTCTGTCTGTTTGTCTCGGTCTGTCTATCTGTCTCTCTCTCTCTCTTGTCTCTCTGTCTGTTTGTCTGTCTGTCTGTCTCTCTCTCTCTCTTTTTCTCACTCTTTCTATGTGTGTGTTGTTCTCTGTTTCTCACTCATTCGCTTTGCTTCTCTTTTTCTGGAGGTCTGTGTCTGTCTCTCTCTGTCTCTCCTCTGTCTCTCTCTGTCTCTCTCTCTCTATGTCTTCGTGTATCTTTCTTCTCTCTTTGAAACGCTAAAATCCACATTACCGTGGTGGAGGTCATTATTCCCTCTCTACGTGCACTAGATGTTGTGCCAGGACAGAATAGGAAATCTGCTTTTTTTCTTTCAGGTTATGTCACTGCAAAGAAATGTCTGTTATATGTCTTTGTCTCTGTTTTGTCACTGTATTTGATTGTCTGTCCATCTGTCAACCTGTCTATCTGTGCATCTGTCTGTCTGTTCGTCTGTCTGTCTGTCAGTCTGTTAGTCGATCTGTCTGTCTGTCTGTCTCTGTGTGTCTGCCTGTCTCTGTCTGTTTGTCTGTGTGTTTGTCTGTCTGTCTGTGTGTCTGTCTGTCTGTGTCTCTCTCCTGTCGCACACACACAGGCACACACAGACACACACACATACACAGACACATACACATACACATACACACACACAAACATACTCACACACACACAGACACACACACACACTCACAGACACAGACACACGCACACACACACACACACACACACACACACACACACACACACAACACACACACACACACACACACACACACACACACACACACACGCTCACCAGACAGAACCTCACATTTTTGTGAACAAAGCAGCAATGACGGGTGATGTCGGTAATCCAGTTTGCACATCTTCAGAGAGACCAGTCACTAGTGTGTGATGTGCCAGGGCATCTCGCAAGCGCTGTCAACGAGTTGAATTTTGGATTCTTATTGTTGATATTAATGTTTGGAAAGAAACGTTTTCGATTTTTAACAAAACCGAACCACGCCAGTAAAAACTGATGAAAAGGCCAGACATGATATTATCATAAAACATCAGATAAACCAAGATGAAAAAAACTTAACTCAGCAATGTTTTTTTAACTCACTTTTTTCAGGGGGGGGGGGGGGGCAAACTATGATGAAATAATTTATGATTCGTTACTTCTAAGACAAACCGTTCATGTGTGTATGTGAGTATGCGCGCGCGCGAGCGTGAGGTGTGTGTGATGTGTTATATGTGTGTGTGTGTGTTTGTGTGTGTGTGTGTGCGTGTGTGTGTGAGTGTGTGTGTGTGTGTGCAAAGTAGAGAGAGCGAGAGAAAGAGAGAGAGTGAGAGAGACAGAGGAGAGAGACAGAGGAGAGAGACAGAGACAGACAGAGACAGAGATAGAGGCAGAGAAAGAGAAAGAGAGACAGACAGAGACTGTACAGAGACACAGAGACAGGCGGGAATACATAAAGTATACATCAAGGGGAAATGAAATTATGAAATTAAAGTACTCAACATTTTGACTAGATCGTCTTTGTCAACACTTACGAAAATATCGGCAGTGGTTACATATTTCTAAAGTTTCCTTCGCGTTCATGTAATATGGTCCATTTGCCCAAGATAATGGCTAAAACTAATAATGTAAAATCTGGTTTCTGCATGTGTTTGACCTCTTCTGACCTTGGCTAGTTGACCAGGATTTTTACAAGTTGCAGTAAATCACTGTTGTTTGTAATTTGACTGTCAGCCAGTAAATGCCATAGGCTATAAATATTGACTACCGAAGGGGAAGAAAAAGAAAGGACAGGCCTTCACTTATGCAAATGAAGAGGTGGTGACATACCGGGAGGTAATCAGGTCTGCATATCTTCAGAACGATCAGTTGTCAGCATGTCATGGCATCTTGTGAAATCTGTCAGTAGTGTGACATTTGGAATCTTTCCTTGTTTGTTGCTGCTAATGTTGATGTCTGGGAAGAAATCTTTCGTGAGAATTAGGCTCTGCAAGTTTCAACACAAAAGAAACATATTCTTGAAAAATAAAAATAGTCAAAGAATCGAGGCATGATAATGTCAACAAACACAAAACCAGGATTAAAAACAAAATTGCGTTGAGTTATGTATGATTACTACTTGTGTTGAATGGCTTTTGGAGTTGCTATTCTTACCATGCTATTTATAACATAATTGCCATCAGAGTACACTTTTCTAGAACTTCTAGCTTTATGACAGAGAAATTTATAGAGGGAGAAAAGACAGAGACAAAGACTGAGAAAGAGAGAGAGAGAGAGAGAGAGAGAGAGTGAGCAAGAGAGAGAGAGAGAAACAGAGACAGAAAGAAAGAGAGAGAGAGAGAGAGAGATATGTGGGAAAACAGAAACAAATTCAGAGGAAATGAAATTATAAATACATCGTCTATGTCAACACTTATGAAAATAACAGCAATGGTAACATATGTCTAAAACTTCCATCACGTTCTAATAATACGGTCCATTTGCCCGAGATAATGGCTATGACTAATGATATAAAATCTGATTCCAGCATGAGTTTGCCCTCTTATGACCTTGGCCAGTTGACCAGGATTTTTACAAGTTGCAGTAAATCACTGTTGTTCGTAATTTGACTGTCAGCAATAAAATGCCATAGGCTATAAACATTGACTACCAGAGGGGGAAAAATAAGAAAGGACAGGCCTTCACTTATGTAAATGAAGAGGTGGTGACGCGACCGGGAGGTAATCAGGTCTGCATATCTTCAGGACGATCAGTTGTCAGCATGTCATGGCATCTTGTGAAATCTGTCAGCAGTGTGACATTTGGAATCTTTCCTTGTTTGTTGCTGCTAATGTTGATGTCTGGGAAGAAATCTTTCGTGAGAATTACGTTCTGCAAGTTTCAACACAAAAGAAACATATTCTTGAAAAATAAAATAGTCAAAGAATCGAGGCATGATAATGTCAACAAACACAAAACCAGGATTAAAAACAAAATTGCGTTGAGTTATGTATGATTACTACTTGTGTTGAATGGCTTTTGGAGTTGCTATTCTTACCATGCTATTTATAACATAATTGCCATCAGAGTACACTTTTCTAGAACTTCTAGCTTTATGACAGAGAAATTTATAGAGGGAGAAAAGACAGAGACAAAGACAGAGAGAGAGAGAGAGAGAGAGTGAGTGAGCAAGAGAGAGAGAGAGAAACAGAGACGAAAGAAAGAAAGAGAGAGAGAGAGAGAGAGAGAGAGAGAGAGAGAGAGAGAGAGAGAGAGAGAGAGAGAGATGTGGGAATACATAAAACAAATTCAGAGGAAATGAAATTATAAATACATCGTCTATGTCAATACCTATGAAAATAACAGCAATGGTAACATATGTCTAAAACTTCCATCACGTTCTAATAATACGGTCCATTTGCCCGAGATAACGGCTATGACTAATGATATAAAATCTGATTCCAGCATGAGTTTGCCCTCTTCTGACCTTGGCCAGTTGACCAGGATTTTTACAAGTTGCAGTAAATCACTGTTGTTCGTAATTTGACTGTCAGCAAGAAAATGCTATAGGCTATAAACATTGACTACCAGAGGGGGAAAAATAAGAAAGGACAGGCCTTCACTTATGTAAATGAAGAGGTGGTGACGGAACTGGGAGGTAATCAGGTCTGCATGTCTTCAGGACGATCAGTTGTCAGCATGTCATGGCATCTTGCGAAATCTGTCAGCAGTGTGACTATTGGAATCTTTGCTTGCTGTTGCTGCTAATGTTGATGTCTGAGAAGAAATCTTTCGTGAGGATTAGCCTTTTGCAGTTTGCAGCACAAGAGAAACACATTGTTGAAAAAAATAGTCAAAGAATCGAGGCATGATAATGTCAACAAGGACAAAACCAGGATTAAAAACAAAATGGCGTTGAGTTAACTCTATTATCTCTATTATGTATCAAATTCTTTGTGTTGAATGGCTTTTACAGTTGCTGTTCTTACCATGCCATTCATAACTTTATTGACAGCAGAGTACATCATTGTAGAATTTGCTAGTTTTGTGACATAGAAATTCAGAGATAGAGAGAGAAAGAGAGAGAGAGAAGGAAAAGGAGAGAGAGAGAGAGAGACAAACAAACAAGAGAAAGACAGAGGAAGGAGACAGAGAGAGAGAGAGAGAAAGAAGAGAGGGAGGGAGAAATACAGAGAGAAAGAATGAAAAGAAAGCAAGAGAGAGAGAAAAGAGAGAGAGAGAGAGGAGGAGAGAGAGACAGAGACAGAGACAGAGACATGGAGAGAGAGAGAGAGGGAGAGAGAGCAGACAGAGAGAGAGTGAGAGAGAGAGAGAGAGAGAGAGCACTTTGAATACATAAAGTATCTATTAAGAGCAGATGAAAATATGAAATTAAAGTACTCAACATTTTGAATATATTGTCTTTGTCAACACTTTCGAAGACGTCAGCAGTGAATACAAATGTTTAAAGTTTCCTTCGGGTTCTTATAATACCGTCCATTCGCCCAAGATAATGTCTACAACTAATAATGCAAAATCTGGTTCCCACATGAGTTTGCTCTCTTCTGACCTTGACCAGTTGACAACCATTTTTGTACAGTGCAGTAAATCACTGTTGTTCGTAATTTGACTGTCGGCAAGAAAATGACATAGGCTATGAATATTGATTACCGAAGGGCAAGACATGACAGGCCTTCATTTACGTAAATGAAGAGGTGGTGACGCAACCGGGAGGTAATCAGGTCTACATGACTTCAGAACGATCAGTTGTCAGCATGTCATTGCATCTTGTGAAATCTGTCAGCAGTGTGACATCTGGAATCTTTGCTTGTTTGTTACTGCTAATGTTGATGTCTGGGAAGAACTCTTTCGTGAGAATTAGCCTTTGCAGTTTGCAACTCAAGAGAAACACATTCTTGAAAAAACAAACCGAGTCAAAGAAGTGAGGAATGATAAGGTTAACAAGGAGAAAACCAGGATTAAAAGCAAATTGCATTGAGTTAACTTTATTATGTCTATTATGTATCAATTTGCTTGTGCTGAACGGGTTTTGGAGTTGCTGTTGTTACTGTGATATTTATAACTTAATTAACAGCAGAGTACATCGTTGTAGAACTTGCCAGTTTTTTATGACATAGAAATTCAGAGAGAGAGAGAGAGAGAGTAACAGAGAGAGAGACAGAGAGAGAGAAAGAGAGAGAAACAAACACACAGACAGATTGAGGATGAGAGAGAGAGAGAGCATGAGAGAGAGACAGAGAGAGAGAGGGAGAGAAGGAGAGTGAAGAACAAACAGACAGAAGAAGAAGAAGAAGAGAGAGAGAGAGGGAGAGAGAGAGAGAGGGAGGAGAGAGTGAGAAAGAAATACAGAGAGAGAGAGTGGAGAGAGAGAGAGAGAGAGACAGAGAGAGAGAGAGACAGAGAGAGAGAGAGGAGAGAGAAAGACCTTGAAATGCATGTCTATATCAAGAGGAGATGAAATTATAAAATTAAAGTACTCAACATTTTTGAATAGATCGTCTTTTGTCAACACGTACGAAAATGTCGGCAGTGGTTTCTTATGTCTAAAGTGTTTCCTTCACGTTTTTATAATATCGTCCATTTGCACGGAGATAATGGCTACAACTAATAATGTAAAATCTGGTTCCAGCATGTGTTTGCCCTCTTCTGACCTTGCCCAGTTGACCAGGATTTTTACAAATTGCAGTAAATCACTGTTGTTTGTAATTTGACTGTCAGCAAGAAAATGCCATAGGCTATAAATATTGACCACGAGGGTGAAAAGAAGAAAGGACAGGTCCTCACTTATGCAAATGAAGAGGTGGTGACGCGACCAGGAGGTAATCAGGTCTGCATGTCTTCAGGACGATCAGTTGTCAGCATGTCACAGCATCTTGTGAAATCTGTCAGCAGTGTGTTATTTGGAATCTTTGCTTGTTTGTTACTGCTAATGTTGATGTCTGGGAGGAAATCTTTCATGAGAATTAGGCTCTGCAAGTTTCAACACAAGAGAAACATATTCTTGAAAAATAGAAATAGTCAAAGAATCGAAGCATGATAATGTCAACAAACACGAAACCAGGATTAAAAACAAAATTGCGTTGAGTGAACTCTGTTATGTATCAATTTACTTGTGCTGAATGGCTTTTGGAGTTGCTATTCTTACCATGCTATTTATAACTTAATTGCCATCAGAGTACACTTTCCTAGAACTTGCTAGTTTTATGACATTTAGAGAGGAAGAAAAGACAGAGACAAAGACAGAGAGAGAGAGAGAGAGGAGAGAGAGAGAGAGAGAGAGAGAGAGAGAGAGAAGAGAGAGAGAGAGAGAGAGAGAGAGAGAAGAGAGAGAGAGAGAGAGAGAGAGAGAGAGAGAGGTGGGAATACGTAAAACAAATTCAGAGGAAATGAAATTATAAATGCATTGTCTATGTCAACACTTATGAAAATAACAGCAATGGTAACATATGTCTAAAACTTCCTTCACGTTCTAATAATACGGTCCATTTGCCCGAGATAATGGCTATGACTAATGATATAAAATCTGGTTCCAGCATGAGTTTGCCCTCTTCTGACTTTGGCCAGTTGACCAGGATTTTTACAAGTTGCAGTAAATCACTGTTGTTCGTAGTTTGACTGTCAGCAATAAAATGCCATAGGCTATAAACATTGACTACCAGAGGGGGAAAAATAAGAAAGGACAGGCCCTCACTTATGTAAATGAAGAGGTGGTGACGCAACCGGGAGGTTATCAGGTCTGCATGTCTTCAGGACGATCAGTTATCAGCATGTCACGGCATCTTGTGAAATCTGTCAGCAGTGTGACATCTGAATCTTTGCTTGTTTGTTGCTGCTAATGTTTATGTCTGAGAAGAAATCTTTCATAAGAATTAGTCTTTGCAGTTTGCAACAAAAGAGAAATACATTCTTAAAAAAAAATAGTCAAAGAAGCGAGGCATGATAATGTCAACAAGGACAAAACCAGGATTAAAAACCAAATTGCGTTGGGTTAACTCTATTATCTCTATTATGTATCAAATTCTTTGTGTTGAATGGCTTTTACAGTTGCTGTTCTTACCATGCTATTCATAACTTTATTGACAGCAGAATACATCATTGTAGAATTTGCTAGTTTTATGACATAGAAATTCAGAGATAGAGAGAGAAAGAGAGAAAGAGAGAAGGAAAAGGAGAGAGAGAGAGAGAGAAAGAGAGAGAGAGAGAGAGAGAGAGAGAGAGAAACAAACACAGAGAAAGACAGAGGAAGAGAGACAGAGAGAGAGAGAAAGAAGAGAGGGAGGGAGAAATACAGAGAGGAAGAGTGAAAAGAAAGCAAGAGAGAGAGAAAGAGAGAGAGAGAGACAGAGACAGAGACAGAGACATGGAGAGGGAGAGAGAGAGGGAGAGAGAGACAGACAGAGAGAGAGTGAGAGAGAGAGAGAGAGAGAGAGAGAGCACTTTGAATACATAAAGTATCTATTAAGAGCAGATGAAAATATAAAATTAAAGTACTCAACATTTTGAATAGATTGTCTTTGTCAACACTTTCGAAGACGTCGGCAGTGGATACAAATGTTTAAAGTTTCCTTCGGGTTCTTATAATACCGTCCATTTGCCCAAGATAATGTCTACAACTAATAATGCAAAATCTGGTTCCCACATGAGTTTGCTCTCTTCTGACCTTGACCAGTTGACAACCATTTTTGTACAGTGCAGTAAATCACTGTTGTTCGTAATTTGACTGTCGGCAAGAAAATGACATAGGCTATGAATATTGATTACCGAAGGGCAAGACATGACAGGCCTTCATTTACGTAAATGAAGAGGTGGTGACGCAACCGGGAGGTAATCAGGTCTACATGACTTCAGAACGATCAGTTGTCAGCATGTCATTGCATCTTGTGAAATCTGTCAGCAGTGTGACATCTGGAATCTTTGCTTGTTTGTTACTGCTAATGTTGATGTCTGGGAAGAACTCTTTCGTGAGAATTAGCCTTTGCAGTTTGCAACTCAAGAGAAACACATTCTTGAAAAAACAAACCGAGTCAAAGAAGTGAGGAATGATAAGGTTAACAAGGAGAAAACCAGGATTAAAAGCAAATTGCATTGAGTTAACTTTATTATGTCTATTATGTATCAATTTGCTTGTGCTGAACGGGTTTTGGAGTTGCTGTTGTTACTGTGCTATTTATAACTTAATTAACAGCAGAGTACATCGTTGTAGAACTTGCCAGTTTTTTATGACATAGAAATTCAGAGAGAGAGAGAGAGAGAGAGAGAGTAATAGAGAGAGAGACAGAGAGAGAGAAAGAGAGAGAAACAAACACACAGACAGATTGAGGATGAGAGAGAGAGAGAGCATGAGAGAGAGAGAGACAGACAGAGAGAGAGAGGGAGAGAAGGAGAGAGAAGAACAAACAGACAGAAGAAGAAGAAGAAGAGAGAGAGAGAGGGAGAGAGAGAGAGGGGGGAGGAGAGAGGGAGAAAGAAATACAGAGAGAGAGAGTGGAGAGAGAGAGAGAGAGACAGAGAGAGAGAGAGACAGTAGAGAGAGAGAGAGAGAGAGAGAGAGAGAGAGAGAGAGAGAGAGAGAGAGAGAAAGACCTTGAAATGCATAAGTCTATATCAAGAGGAGATGAAATTATAAAATTAAAGTACTCAACATTTTGAATAGATCGTCTTTTGTCAACACGTACGAAAATGTCGGCAGTGGTTTCTTATGTCTAAAGTGTGTCCTTCACGTTTTTATAATATCGTCCATTTGCACGGAGATAATGGCTACAACTAATAATGTAAAATCTGGTTTCAGCATGAGTTTGCCCTCTTCTGACCTTGCCCAGTTGACCAGGATTTTTACAAATTGCAGTAAATCACTGTTGTTTGTAATTTGACTGTCAGCAAGAAAATGCCATAGGCTATAAATATTGACCACGAGGGTGAAAAGAAGAAAGGACAGGCCCTCACTTATGCAAATGAAGAGGTGGTGACGCGACTGGGAGGTAATCAGGTCTGCATGTCTTCAGGACGATCAGTTGTCAGCATGTCACAGCATCTTGTGAAATCTGTCAGCAGTGTGTTATTTGGAATCTTTGCTTGTTTGTTACTGCTAATGTTTGATGTCTGGGAGGAAATCTTTCATGAGAATTAGGCTCTGCAAGTTTCAACACAAGAGAAACATATTCTTGAAAAATAGAAATAGTCAAAGAATCGAAGCATGATAATGTCACAAACACGAAACCAGGATTAAAAACAAAATTGCGTTGAGTGAACTCTGTTATGTATCAATTTACTTGTGCTGAATGGCTTTTGGAGTTGCTATTCTTACCATGCTATTTATAACTTAATTGCCATCAGAGTACACATTCCTAGAACTTGCTAGTTTTATGACATTTAGAGAGGAAGAAAAGACAGAGACAAAGACAGAGAGAGAGAGAGAGAGAGAGAGAGAGAGAGAGAGAGAGAGAGAGAGAGAGAGAGAGAGAGAGAGAGAGAGAGAGAGAGAGGGAGAGAGAGAGAAGTGGGAATACATAAAACAAATTCAGAGGAAATGAAATTATAAATGCATTGTCTATGTCAACACCTATGAAAATGACAGCAATGATAAAATATGTCTAAAACTTCCTTCACGTTCTAATAATACGGTCCATTTGCCCGAGATAATGGCTATGACTAATGATATAAAATCTGGTTCCAGCATGAGTTTGCCCTCTTCTGACCTTGGCCAGTTGACCAGGATTTTTACAAGTTGCAGTAAATCACTGTTGTTCGTAATTTGACTGTCAGCAATAAAATGCCATAGACTATAAATATTGACTACCGGAGGGGGTAAAATTAAGAAAGGACAGGCCTTCACTTATGTAAATGAAGAAGTGGTGACGGAATCGGGAGGTTATCAGGTCTGCATGTCTTCAGGACGATCAAATGTCAGCATGTCATGGCATCTTGTGCAATCTGTCAGCAGTGTGACATCTGAATCTTTGCTTGTTTGTTACTGTTAATGTTGATGTTGGAGAAGAAATATTTCGTGAGAATTAGCCTTTTGCAGTTTGCAACAAAAAAGAAACACATTCCTGAAAAACAACAACAACAAAAACGTCAAAGAAGCGAGGCATGATGATGCCAACAAGCACAAAACCAGGATTAAAAACAAAATTTGCGTTGAGTTAACTCATATTACATATCGATTTTACTTGTGTTGAATGACATTTGGAGTTGCTGTTGTTATCACACTATTCATAAGTTAATTGGCATCAGAGTACACTGTTCTAGAACTTGCTAGTTTTATGACACAGAAATTCAGAGAGAGAGAGAGAGAGAGAGAGAGAGAGAGAGAAACAAACAAACAAACAAACAGACAGACAGACTGATAGAGAGACAGAGAGAAAGAAAGAAAGAGAGAGAGAGAGAGAGAGAGAGAGAGAGAGAGAAGAGAGAGAGAGAGAGAGATAGGAGAGAAAGCTTTGAATAGATAAAGTATATATCAAGAGGTGAAATTATAAAATAAAAGTACTCAACATCTTGAATATATCGTCTTTGTCAATACTTAAAAAAAATGTCAGCAGTGATTACATATTATGTTTAAAGTTTCTTTCGCGTTCTTGTAATACGATCCATTTGCCCAGAAATAAAGGCTACAACTAATAATATAAAATCAGGTTCCAGCATGTGTTTGCCCTCTTCTGACCTTGCCCAGTTGACCAGGATT
>CM060310.1:26686502-26699002 GCA_030674185.1 Monoplex corrugatus
TGGTTACTGGTCTCATGCTGGTTACTGGTTTCATGCTGGTTACTGGTTTCATGCTGTTACTGTCTCATGCTGGTTACTGTTTTCATGCTGGTTACTGTCTCATGCTGGTGACTGGTTTCATGCTGGTTATTGGTCTCATGCTAGTTACTGTCTCATGCTGCTTATTGGTTTCATGCTGGTCATTGGTCTCATACTGATTACCGATCTCCTGCTGGTTATTGGTTTCATGCTGATTACTGGTCTCATGTTGGTTACTCGTTTCATGCTGGTTTCAACTCTCATGCTGATTACTGCCTCATGCTGGGTACTGGTTTCATGCTGGTTACTGCGCTCATGATGGTTACTGTCTCATGCTGGTTATTGGTTTCATGCTGGTTACTGGTCTAATGCTGGTTACTGGTCTCATGCTGGTTACTTGTCTTTTTCTGGTTACTGGTATCATTCTGGTTACTGGTATCATGCTGGTTATTATCTCATGCTGGTTACTGCCTCATGCTGTTTATTGGTTTAATGCCGGTTATTGTCTCATGCTGGTTATTGGTTTCGTGCTGGTTACTGGTCTCATGCTGGTTACTGTCTCATGCTGGTTGCTGTCTCATGCTGTTTATTGGTTTCGTGCTGGTTACTGTCTCATGCTGGTTACTGTCTCATGCTGGTTACTGTCTCATGCTGGTTACTGCCTCATGCTGTTTATTGGTTTCGTGCTGGTTACTGTCTCATGCTGGTTACTGTCTCATGCTGGTTACTGTCTCATGCTGCTTACTGTCTCATGCTGGTTACTGTCTCATGCTGTTTATTGTCTCATGCTGGTTACTGTCTCATGCTGGTTACTGTCTCATGCTGGTTACTGTCTCATGCTGGTTGCTGTCTCATGCTGGTTGCTGTCTCATGCTGGTTACTGTCTCATGCTGGTTACTCGTTTCATGCTGGCTACTGGTCTCCTGCTGGTTACTGATCTCATGTTGGTTACTGGTCTCCTGCTGGTTATTAGTCTCATGCCACTTACAGGTCTCATAATCTTCCAGGGTCGTAGGGTGCGGCATTAGTGAGTGATGTACCATGGACTGCATATCTGGCTACTGTTGGAAAATGCTCGGTTTTGCAGGAAAAACGCCCTATAGTTTATATAGCAATAGGCAGTCTTGAAAGAAGTAAATACAGAAAGAACATTTACGAAGATTAGGAAAAGACAAGCAAAACTTACATGACAATTAATGAGACATGAGAAATTTGAGCGCCTAGTCACAACAGGAAAGTTAGAGGGTCAGAAGAGCACCAGATAGACCCAGGGAGAAAATATTACAGTCTTGCAGAGTGGATGGAGACGGAAAGTGTAGGAGATATACTCGCAGCGACAAAAAGTTACATTCGTATGGAGGGCCATGATCGCCAACGGCATGCGACATGGCACATGATGATGATGATAGCGATAAAGTCACCTCTCATCACTATATTTTGCCTGCCACAACTGCCACTCATCCATTGCCCCGTGGCTGCGACACAATTTTTCATTACGCATTGACCGAAGGCAGGGTTTTATTGAATCCATGAGCTGCCCAGACTTCCACATCTATTACAGGCCAGACTAAAAAAAAAATTAAAAAAAGGAATCCTGTCTGAGTGGCATCAGCACCCTTTCGTTTATCCTTTTTTTCCACAGAAAGTTGCCAAAAGTATGTTGGGCTGCAGCTAGTCTTTCCAATCGTGCTGTCACCTCAGTAGGGAGGTTATGGCTGTGGTCGTTTGCTTATATCTCAGGGATTTGTATATATATTTCCTTTCGTCTTCCCTGAGTTCCCTGAGTTGACTCCGGCATGTCTTGAGGATTGATTGAAGTGGGTTATGCTTTTTGATGCAGCGAAAACTGACATATGTTTCAGTTTCAGTTTCAATTTCTCGAGATGACGTCTCCGCGCTCGGAATGAATTCCATATGCACTATCGTCGCAGGTGCCATGTGATAGAGAAAATCCAGAATGGTCATGGCACAAGCCTTAAGCCTTCGTATAAACCCAATAGCTGGCCAGGCCCTGAAATCCCACCTAGATAGTTCCATAACCCTGAGGTCGTAGCGGAGCGAGGTGACAAAGACTTCAATGTATGGCATATGTTGAAGTGGGTCATGGTCTCTATTTTACGAAAACTGGCATATGTTGAAGTGGGTCATGGTCTCTATGTTACAAAAACTGTATATGCTGAGTGGTCATGGTCTTATTTACGAAAACTGGCATACATTGAAGAGGGTCATGGTCTCTATGTTACAAAAACTGGCATATGCTGAAGTGGGTCATGGTCTCTATGTTACAAAAACTGGCATACATTGAAGAGGGTCATGGTCTCTATGTTACAAAAACTGGCATACATTGAAGTGGTTCATGGTCTCTATGTTACAAAAACTGGCATATTTGAAGTGGGTCATGGTCTCTGTGTTACAAAAACTGGCATATGTTGAAGTGGTGTCATGGTCTCTATGTTACAAAAACTGGCATATGTTGAAGGGGTCATGGTCTCTGTGTTACAAAAACTGGCATATGCTTGAAGTGGGTCATGGTCTCTATGTTACAAAAACTGGCATACATTGAAGTGGGTCATGGTCTCTATGTTACAAAAACTGGCATACGTTGAAGTGGGTCACGGTCTCTATGTTACAAAAACTGGCATACGTTGAAGTGGGTCATGTTCTCTATGTTACAAAAACTGGCATACTTTGAAGAGGGTCCTGGTCTCTATGTTACAAAAACTGGCATAGTTGAAGAGGGTCACGGTCTCTATGTTACAAAAACTGGCATACGTTGAAGTGGGTCATGTTCTCTATGTTACAAAAACTGGCATAGTTGAAGAGGGTCCTGGTCTCTATGTTTCAAAAACTGGCATACATTGAAGTGGGTCACGGTCTCTATGTTACAAAAACTGGCATACGTTGAAGTGGGTCATGGTCTCTATGTTACAAAAACTGGCATATTGAAGAGGGTCCTGGTCTCTATGTTTCAAAAACTGGCATATGTTGAATGGGTCATGGTCTCTATGTTACAAAAAACTGGCATATGTTGAAGTGGGTCATGGTCTCTATGTTACAAAAACTGGCATAGTTGAAGTGGGTCATGGTCTCTATGTTACAAAAACTGGCATACGTTGAAGTGGGTCATGGTCTCTATGTTACAAAAACTGGCATATGTTGAAGTGGGTCATGGTCTCTATGTTACAAAAACTGGCATACGTTGAAGTGGGTCATGGTCTCTGATGTTACGAAACCTCTACGCTCTGAATGATTTCCATATGGATGCACTAACGTCACAGGTGACATGTGATGGAGAAATTCCAGAATGATCACAGCACAAACATTAAGCCTGCAAATAAACCCATGAGCCAACCAGGTCCTGAGGTCCTACCTAGATAGTTCCATAACCCTGAGGTCGTAGGGGTGAGGTGGCAGAGACATCAACCTTTCCCAGGGCCAGCACCACGAGGAATGGCACATGTTGAAGTAGGTCATGCCCTCTGATGTTACGAAAACTGGCATACATTGAAGGGGTCATGGTGTCTATGCTATGAAAACTAGGATACGTTACATTGGGTCATGCTCGCTGATGTACGAAAACTAGCATACGTTAGACTCCACGATCAGTCAGGGCATCTATGTGTTCTGTTTGGATCATTAAAAGTTTGAGGCTGTTATGATAAGGGTGTTCGTGCCGAGTGCTGACAGTGAACAACATGTCATATGGTTGAGCGCCGTAATGGCTGCCCTATGCTCAGTGTCATTTCTTATTTCGATGCCATGGTGTTTTGACGTCATGCAGTCGGGAATTTGCATATTGTCCTTTTCAAGTGTTTGGCCGTAGTGATGCGTGTCTGGGTTACACAGAGTGAAATCACCCTGTTGTCAATCTCTCGGCCAAAAGGAAGGCGAAGGGATATTTTGATGTTACTCTGTGTCGGAAGTCCTGTCATCACATGTAATGTGATCACTCGACCAGATAGCTGGATGGACCGATGGGTTCACACGTAGTTGATATCGTGACTTTGTTGTTGTGTTCCGTGGCGAGAATTTACGCAGTGCATTTCCTGTGTGTCCCCTTCTTTCTTGGGGGTAAGGTACTGCCACTGGGAAGTTCCAGGCTTTGTGTTGTGAGGGAGATTCCTGGTGGAAAGGATTTTGGTCTCCAATCCCTCTCGTTCTCTTCACAGCAGCTGTTTCTCGTTGAACAGGTTCGCCCTGGTATTGTGTTGTCTGGTTGGTCTGAAGTCTCTTGTCATGTGCTATGTGCTGTAAAATGTATTATGTTGCCTTGCGTACTGTATTAGTGATATTCTGTACTTAAGCATATGGAGTGTGGTGTTGTGTAAAAGTTGTCCATCCACTTGTACATGGTTGTAAATAAATCTGATATTGCTACATCGTTTTATATAGCCAGCACAAGTAGTTCAGTTGGTTTGAGCATCGGATTCACAGTGCGAATGGTTGTGGGTTCAAATCCCGCTACATTAAAACTGGCCTTCTCACTGTCCTATCTTACCATCATTGTTGTTCTGGTGGTGTCAGTATAAGATTAGATAGGTCCCCCTTCCCCAGCTTCCCTGGGATGGTTATCTCCGTTGGCCATATCACCCGAGTGGGTGCCGACGTAAAAACTGAACCAAATCGAAAATCGGTTTTATAGTTAATCAGCTAGGTAAGAAAATGTATGTGGTGTAAATGGATGTGAGAGAGATCATACGAAATGTTTCTATTCCTTTATCTCATCAATATGCACTGCTGAGCTGACTGGAGATTTATTATGGCCAATCGAGTATAACCTGTCCATATGGTCTATGTACATTTTTTTTTCATTTTACGACACACTGTGTTGGCAGGTAACCTTCAAAATGCCAATGTGGAAATGTATGGCTGATTGCAGATATTGTATATTAGGTTGAAGAAGCAATTTTCCTTCATTTTTATTTTTAAAGCAAACAGACTGTATTTTTACCACTTTGGATATAGTTCTGTTTCAATATACTGTAGGTTGAGTGCTGGTTAGACATTTAACTTGCAGGAATGCCACCAAATGTATGAAAACGCATCGGCTATTCAGAACTTGATTGTCAAATTAGTTATCACACCCAGTGACCTATAAAGGTGTCCTAGTTGCTTTTTATGATCGAAGTTAGTCTCAGTCTGTTCCAGATTGTCACCCACTGTCCATGCTGCAAGCTGAAAGGATTGTAGAGTAGCCCTACGGCATCCTCTCCTTTGGATCCAACCGCCGGACTCGGACCCCAACCTGACAATCAAGCATTTCCAAATGAGAATTGAGAATCAGATACACAACCAGCCAGTAATACTGTACATGAGACGAAATAAAAACAACAACAACAAACAAATAAAACTAAACACACATTTGGAGTTTTAGTAGAATGATGAACATGCTTCATCATTTATCTGATTTTTTTGTATTCTATATTTTAAATACAACTGTACAATTTTGAGTTGTAGAAATCATTTGATATCCATCTGTCAAAAATGATCCTGTGATGAAACTGAATATCATCTGTGCAGCTTTAATGCGATGGGGAATGAGAGGCAATGTCACTAGCTGCTGTTTTAGCATAGTCTACTGGTGTCTTCAAAGAATCACTGACGGTGTAAGCAAATTCTCGTTTCTGTATTAGGTTTGCAATTTCAGACAACAAAGTGTATTTATTTCATTAGATGGGTCATTATTCTAAGATCTCCAGAAATATAATTTCGTTAATCAAATTTTGCTATCTTCTCTTCATATACTGCATACAAGGGGCTACAGTATGTATTATTAATAAACTATCTGAAGTCTGGCATCTCTGTCTCTGTCTCTATGTCTCTCTGTGTGTCTCTGTGTCTCTCTCTCTGTCTCTGTCTGTCTGTCTCTGTCTGTCTGTTTGTCTCCCCCCCCTCTCTCTCTCTCTCTGTTGTATTCTGTTCACATGTTTCGTTCTGCTTGTCATTTCTCCCTGCTATTTTTTCCCTTTCCTGCCTCACCTTTTTGTCTCTTATTAGCCTGCCCCTGTTTTGCCTTCCTTCTCTCCCTTGGCATTCTTTTGTGTTCGTATAATCGACTGTTTTTTTTAGTTCTTTAGGGGTTTGTTTTCTTTTTCATTTTGTTTTCTGTTTATTCTGTCTGCCAGTATCTCTTTCCTTTGCTTTTTGTGCTTTTTTTGCTGCAGATTGCATTTGACATTCAAACAGAGTGTGCTTGATATTCTAAACATGCGCTAGAGGCTGTCAACAGCGTAGTGCAGGGACAAAAAAGCAACAAAAAAATTAATAAATAAAAATCAAGGAAAAGATGGTCAGACTAAGGGCAATATCTCTTTTTGGACAAAAACAACAACACAGCAAACAAACAAACAAAAACTGATGACAAGAAACGTTCATACCCAGTCAAGGGAAGTAACAATAACCAATGAAAAATTCGTCATCATCTGCCCTGCCGCATGGCGTTGGCGATCATAGACCTCCATACGAATCTATCTTTTGTCACTGCAAGTACATGCCCCATCCTCTCTGTTTCCATCTACTTCACAAGCCCGTCTAATATTTTCTCCTTGGGTCTACCTGGCGATCTTTTTTCTTTCCAGCTTTCCTGTTGTGGCTAGGTGCTCTAATTTCTCTTGCCTCATTACATGTCCTATAAATGTTGCTTGTCTTTTCTAAATCTTCTTTAATGTTCTGTTTGTGTTTGCCTCTTTCAAGACTACATCGTTTGTTTTCTTTGCTGTCTATGGAACTCTGAATATTCATCTTAGAAACCATATTTCAGCGGCCTCAATCTCTGAGTGTTGTTCTGACTTTGCGTGTTGATTGTCCGTGCTTCACATTCGTACAACAGTATCGGTTCTATTTAATATTGTATAATTCTCTTCCTGATGTTAATTGCTAGGCATTTGTTGGTAAGAAGGCTTTTCATTTTCTTGAATGCTGTTTTAACTTGGCCAATTCTGCTGGCTTTTTCTATTGTGCATCTGTAGTCTGGTGAGATGACTGTTCTGAAATATTTAAATGTACCAACTTGTCTCAATGTTGTGCCATTTGCAATTACTTTGCATGAGGTAATTTCTTGTTTTTTACCGATTTTCATGACTTCAGTCTTCTTGTCATTTAGTTCCAGCCCTGTATTTTTGCTTTCTATTTCTATTGTATTCACAAGTTGAATTATTATATTCACAATGGTAAATTGCCTGACAATACTGCTCTGGCAAACAGTGCAACGAATAAATGCGTATTAGTCCACGCCCCCCCCCCCCCCCCCCCCCAAGACATCAAACATATACGTGACTTACAGGATTAAACAAAGAAATACAAATCATGGAAAAGTGGTCTGTTTAAAAGCAACATCTCTTTCTGGACGAAGAAGACCGACAGTGACAAACGTTCATACCCAATCAAGGGAAGTAACGCTGGAAATGGGACTCCAATGATAAACGTTTTGATAATATTGTTCTGGTAAACAGTTTAAAGAGGGCGTTTATACTGGTTTCATTTTCCCCTTAAGCCATCTGACATTGCCATGAATACAAGATCCTTATCGTGCACATAATAATAATAACAATACTGATAATAATAATGATAATAATAACAATAATAATAATAATATTAATAACAGAAATAATAATAATAGTAATAATAATAATAAAAAATAATGATAATATACTAATAACAAAAATAGAATAATAATGATAACAACAATAATGATGATAATAATAATACAGCGCGAAATCTTGATTCCAGAATCAAATCAAGGCGCACATTCTCATAATTCATCAAAAACAATCACCAACAACAATCAAACTTCTAGGACACAAAGCACACGCAAACTTCCCTCTGCCTCTCTCACACACACCACACACACACGTACGCACGCATGCACTCGCACACACATACAGATGGACACACGCGTGCACGCACGCAATATGCTTAGCTAGGGTACACTCAAGCCTATTCAACGAATAACCTTTGACCCAAATTCTTTTTTTTTCTGACACACAACACACACACACACACACACACACACACACACACACACACACACACACACACACCACGCACGCACGCACGCACGCACACATATTCCCTTTTTCTTTTTTTCGTTCTGTTGTTGGTTGTTTCGTGTTCTGTGTGCGTTATACGTGACAAGAGGTTAACCACATATTTTGACCCGTGAGATCAAAAGCAAAATAAAACAAAACAAAACAAAAAACCAAACCAAACCAAACCAAACCAAAATAAACAACACAAACAAAACAACACAAAACAAATTCCTCTCCACCCTATGCCCTCCAGGTGGGATATACCCAGGTAGGATCGAACCTAGCCCTTCTCTTTTGGAATTCCAACGTCTTACCGGTTGAATGTCGCTCCCGTCTGTCTGTATATAATTATGTCTATATATGTCTTTACTTATATATATATTATGTGTGTGTGTGTGGTGTGTGTGTGTGTGCGTGTGTGTGTGACTTGACAGGAGACACACAGAAAACGAGTTAAGGAAAAGAGAGAGAGAGAGAGAGAGAGAGAGGAGAGAGAGAGAGAGAGAGAGAAGACAGACAGACAGACAGACAGACAGACAGACAGACAGACAGGCAGACAGACAGACAGACAGATGTAGACATAGATAAAGACAGAGAGAAAGAGAGAGAGAGAGAGAGAGAGAGAGAGAGAGAGAGAGACAGACAGACAGGCAGACAGATGTAGACATAGATAAAGACAGAGAGAAAGAGAGATGGACAGAGATAGAGAGGCAGACAGACAGACAAACAGACAGACAGAGGATGGGGAAAGTTACCAGACAAAGAGAGAGGAAGAGTGAGAGAGAGAGAGAGAGAGAGAGAGAGAGAGAGAGGGGGGGGGGGGCAGGCAAGGAGATCACATCAATTCCAGCCAATCTTCATTTTTATAGAAAACACACACAGACACACACACACAACACACACACACACACACACACAACACACACACACACACACACACACACACACACACACACACACACACCACACACAACACACACACACACACACACACACACACACACAGGGAAATGAAAAAAAGGAGTGGTAACTCGGGAGTTCTACAAAGCAAAATACCCGCAGGAAATACAATTTGACACCTTTCATCCAAGTTTGCCACTATGTCACAGATAATTCAATCAATTTTTTTTCAATCCACACAAACAAAAACCAACCAAAGAAAAACATACAGCAAATGAAATAAGATAGAATAAAATAAAATCAGATAATGAAATAAAATAACACAAATAAAGTAAAGGAAAATAAAATGAAACAAAAAGAAATAAAATAAAACAAAAATAAAATAAAATGAAATAAAAATATAATAAACAAACTGAAATGAAATAAAATAAGATATCATGAAATAAAATAAAACAAAATGAAATAACGTGGAATGAGTTAATATCGAAGAAAGTAAAATAAGGGGGAAAAGTTTAATAGAATGATAATACAATGAAATGATACGAAAACAAATGCAAAACAAAACAAACAAAAAATAATTGAGTCTCCCTTGTCTTTTGAAAACAACAACAAACAACAAAACAACTTAAGCAACAACCCAAACAGCAGCCAGAATAACAACAACGACAATATCTACGATAACAATAGCTTCACAACCCTCTTTTCCAATTGCTTCTGTAGAAAGAGGCGTGTGTATGCATGTGTATGCGTTCGCGCGTACGCAACAATATGCGTCTGTAGAGGAGTGCGAGTGTCTGTGTACGTATCAATATCTGTGTCCAAGGTTGTCTTTGTATGTGTTTGTGCGCGTATTCAAGATTGAATAGGGGGGGGGGGGGAGGGTTGCACGCGCTTTTGCATTTTGCATATGTTTGTCTATTTTCATTAAAAAAAAAAAAAAAAAGATTCGACAATATCAGAATAACAGAGCACGTTTTGGATCCATACAATGGAGATATAGAACACTTTCTAACCAGTCGCCGTGGTGTAGTGCTAAACGCAATGAACTACCGACTGGAAGGTTGTGGGTTCGAATCCCCATCAGTCCTTTCAAAAATCATTCTGGGTTTTTTCGGCTCCAACCGGTTCCTACCATAATGTGGGCTCATTGGGAAGACTGGGACCACACAGTCGAGTCTCATCCACTATATGGATGCGTCATTGAGGGTACTGCTCAAATCTTTTGACCAGCAGTCGCCGTGGTGTAGTGGTTAACGCAACGGACTACCGACTGGAATGTTGTGGGTTCGAATCTCCATCAGTCCCTTCAAAAATCATCCTCATCGACATCATCATCTTCCCATTGTAAAAACTGTGCCAGCTTCTGTGGCCATTAAGGTTGGCTTAGAAAATGGGACGAAAAAGAAAGGTGAGCACAAATGCGATCTCTCTGGGTGTGATGATCCTTAAAGAAAAGAAAAAAAAGACCCACTCTCTGCAGAAGAAGCCATGTACTGGGAAGTTTTGGAATAAATAGAACACATACTCATCAAACAATGCCAGATGTCATTAACATAATTTTTTTTCAAGAAACCTTGTATTGCTTGGTGTGGAAGAAAATATTATAAAAAAAGTATTAAATGTTCTCATTTTTTGCTTGTGAAATCTTTTCTCTGTAAATGCAAGACTGACACATATCCTCCGTAAATGTCTGTTTTTCAAGAAAAAAATGAAACAAACAAACGAATGAAACATAAGGTATAAAATCCAACAATTCAATATTAATATAAACTTTTGTTTGAACCAATACAGCACAAAATGACAAAACTTTTATTTTTTCAAATGAAAAATTCATGTTTATATGATATGTAATGAATTTTCATTTTGCAACATATCATAACTGTTTTCATTTTGCAATTCATTTATACCTATAATTGAGTTCACACGGTAAGTGTCTTCATTAATGTTATGTACTGTTCATGTGGCAGTATTTTTGTTTCTTGTTTCTTATCGCATTAACATTTGTTGTAACAGAAAATAAATGTCAATAATCAAAAAAAAAAAAAAAAGTTTTAATAAAACAAAAACAATAAAGTCTAGTCAAGGCAAACGAAAGTCTGCGGCAAATAAACAAGCAAGGAGCACAAGCACGTGTATATGTTTGAGTAACATGTACCCTCCCACTTTACACACCACACACACATACACACACACACACACACACACACACACACACACACACACACACACACACACACACACACACACACACACCACGTACACCACTTTGACGCACATATAACGAAACTACCATCATTATTTTAAAACCTTCAACAAAGACGAGACCCATCAAAATGTGATCCAACTAAAAACCTTTTCATTCCCACCTCGCTACTCCGATTGTAACGGAAATGGACCTGTAAATAAAATCCTAAACATGCAAACTGTCCATTGTTCGGTGCCTCGTGAAAAAAAGCTATATTACAAGTCTGAGACAAATGCCAGCTTTGGTGGAAATGTATTCATAGCAGCTGGTGATCACGCAATATGATGCTGCTATCAACATAACAGTGTACTGATGGATGAAGTCTTATAATCGGCTGATGTGTTTAGTGTCTGCGTCTGCCTAGAATGATGACAAAAACAAAACAAAACAAAGAAACGTGTTGCTTTTGTTTGTTTGTTTCTTTCTTTCATTGGGCTCATTGTTTAGATTTGTTTCTGTCTCTCTGTCTGGTTTTCTGTCTGTCCATCTATTTGTCTGTCTGTCTGTCTGTCTGTCTCTGTCTCTGCCTGTCACACTCCGTTTCCATCTGTTTCTCTCTGGTTTCTCTCTCTCTCTCTCTCTCTGTTTGTCTTTGCCTCTCTCTGTGTTGGTCTGTCTGTCTGTCTGTCTGTCTCTCGCTCTCTCTCATTCTCTTTCTCTCTGACTCTCTCTGTCTCTGTCTGTCTTTCTCTCTCTCTCTCTCTCTCTCTCTCTCTCTCTCTTTTGTCACTCACTCACTCACTTCCCAGTTGTTATTCTTGTTATGAATAAAATTGAAAGACACTTGCAAGCATTTTACACTAGTCCTGGTTATTCTACACACAAGCTGGACTAAATAATAATAAATGAAAACAGTGTGCATGTGATTATGATAGGCTTTCAATGGACCCATGGTTAATGATTTAAGGCTTTCAACACCGGGCATAAATAATATTCCCATCTGAAGTTTGTGTCAGTTATAGGAAGACTGAAAATGCGTAAATGTGTATTGCGACTTGGAATATTTAGATTTAAAAACTCTGAACAATTCTTTACAACAAAATGTATCTCACTGTTTTAACTGAATCTTGCACACACACACACACACACACACGCACGCACACACACACACACACACACCACACACACACACACATACACCCCCCACACAACACATACACACACACACACATACGCATGCACGTGCGTGCACACACACACATACAGATGCACACACACACACAAACACACACACACACACACAACACACACACACACACACATACAGTTGCACACACACACACACATACAGTTGCAGACACACACACGCA
>CM060310.1:26709002-26714002 GCA_030674185.1 Monoplex corrugatus
ATGATGATGATGATGATGATGATGAACCTTCTTACTCTCTGCGGGGACCAGGTTGCATCCAGGTCATGACTTGTTCATACCTTTCTATTGTCACCATTTTATGTTCTCAATTTGGATTCAACACACCCATGCCTCCAGGGTGGTCAGGCACCTCAATGCCAAATCACCGTCGTGATGGATGTTTGTTTTTTTCCCCTCTTACATTGTAATAGACACCTGCAGTATGTAGGGAAATAGTAAATATACCTTAGGAACTTCACTTTTGTTCCTCTTCGTCCTGATCCAGCTAGACCCTTTTCAAATGGACAACATGAAACACATCAGACGGTGAAATTCTGGATGTGAATATATCCTGCTTACTGAAGACATGATGTAATTCATGATATTGATCCAGGAGCTGGGAAACGTCTTCTGTACAAAATTGTTTGTGCTTTGTAAAGTGTTGTCTCCTTTTAATTTTACGCATCATTATTTATAAAATATTACATCATTATTTTAACGCGATGGAACGTTCCGAACGTAGTTAAACAGAAAAAAAATTCAATAAATAAATAAATTGACAGTAAGGTAACAGATGGATAACTAGATACTGACACAATCGACATGGTTTTAATACTCAGTTAAATATGAGAATAATTGATATGTTAATGCAAGTGAACGTAAATAAATGACAGAGAAAAAAATGGAACGAGTTATCGGGAAAAAAAAAAACACTTTTAATTGCATGCGGAATAAATAATAGTAATAATACAATATTTATATAGCGCAAATCTTGATAAAATCAAATCTAAGCGCTGAATATCTGTTCAGATATACGTAATCTCTTTTGCCATATCTGATTAGATGTACTCACAGCAATATCTCTAGTAATTCCGATTGCTTTATTACACAATTCATCATCATGTGCCCTGCAGCATGGCGTTGGAGATCATGGCCCTCACAAGAATCTATCTCATGTCGATGCAAGTACATCTCCCACCCTCTCTGTCTTCAGCCGCCCTGCAAGTCCGTCCGAAAGAATTGAAAGAAATGTTTCCAACTAATCAGTTATATATCATTTTAAAATTCTTTTAAGCCAATGCAAACTTCACACGTGTTATCCTAGGTTTCCTTCTTTCATATGTTTCTAGGTGAAGCCCTGATTTAAACAAACTGTAAAAATTAAGACTGTCATTACTTAGCAACTTTAGACTCACGGGTTAATTGTACTCATGATTAGCACAGGAACTGTTCAAAGCGTACGAAATTATCCATGGAAGCATACTCGATGTCAGACGACAGCTGCAGTAGCCAGATACACGAGCAGGCACAGAGGTTACATCTTGCAGTATATTAAACCTGACAACTGTGATACTCCCCACTTGCTGGTTTAACACTGTACAGACAAACCCGGCATCACATCAGATAATGTCCATGTGCAGGACTAGTTCCAGTGAGGATTTCCATTTCGTCCTTTCTTTCTTTTTTTTTCTTTCCTTATTATACTTGTTTGTTCTCTGTCTCTGTCTCTGTGTGCCTCTCTGTCTGTCCGTCTGTCTGTCTCTCCCGTCTCTCTCTCTTTCTCTCTCTCTCTCTCTCTCTCTCTCTCTCTCTCTCTCCCGTCTCTCTCTCTGTCTGTCTGTTCGTTTACTTTTATTTCTGTCTTTTGAAGGGTTTAGTAAAAACGAACCAGCCAAGTAACCAAGCAATCAAGCAACCAACCAAGCAATGCGCAACAAATTAACGCATTAACCGAGCAAGCAAGCAAGCAAGCAAGCAAGCAAGCAAGCAACCAACCAACAAAAAGACAAAAAAAAGAGTAATGTTAGACTAATTCAGAATTTTGTTGTTGTAATCTATCCTCCCTCTGTCTGTCTGTTCTCTCTCGTCTGTCTGTCTCTCTCTTGTCTCTCTTCTCTCTCTCTGTCTCTGTCTCTCTCTGTCTGTCTCTCTCTCTCTCATCTGTCTCTGTCTCTCTGTCTGTCTGTCTGTCTCTTTCTGTGTCTATCTCTCTCCGTCTCTCTGTCTCTCTCTTCTGTCTCTCTGTCTGTTCTGTCTCTCTTTCCTGTCTTTGTCTCTCCGTCTCACTCTCTCTCTCTGTCTCTCTCTTTCTCATCTCTGTCTCTCGCTGTCTCCCTTTCTGTCTTTGTCTTCTTTCTGTCTGTCTCTGTCTCTCTCTCTCACTCACTCTCCTCTCTCTCCTCCCCTCCCCCCCCCCTCTCTCTCGCTGATTTTGCCAGGAAACGGAAAATCTCCCCCTACTCTCATCCGTTTTACTGACGTGAAAGTGAATGCAACAAGACATGCCCTAAGGACACATATGGTGTGAGGTCATGTCTGGACTATGATACCTGTCGGTTTAAGCAGCAGACAGACTAAGATGATTGAACAGGCGGCAAAGTAGTGAATAATCCACTTCAGTTTGGCTTGCGGTGTTATAGTACTTGACACAGGTTAATAAGTTCAAATACCTGGGAACGGTCATTTCATCAGACGGCAGATGCACATCGGAAATAGCTGGCAGAATCGGCCAAGCCAAAACAGCATTCAAGAAGATGACAAGCATTCTTACCAACAAATGCCTATCAATTTACATCAGAAAGAGAGTCCTGGAGTGTTATGTAGAACCAATACTGTTGTACGGATGCGAGGCGTGGACAGTCAACAAGCAAAGCCAGAACAAGATTGAGGTAGACGAAGATGTGGTTTCTAAGAACAACGTTGAGAGTTCCATGGACAGCAAAGAAAACAAACGAGACAGTCACGATGGCGGCAGACTCAAGAAGATCACTCATAAGGAAGATAAGAAAAGACAGGCAACATTTATAGGCCATTTTATGAGGAAAGGGGAATTGGAGCACCTGGTTACAACAGGAAAGCTGGAGGGAAAGAGAGCACCAGGCAGACCCAGGGAAAAAAACATTGGACGGAATTGCAGTGGATGAAAACAGAGAGGGTGGAGGATGTGCTTGCAGCAACAAGGGATAGATAAATATGGGGGGCCATGATGGCCAACGCCATGTGGCAAGGCACTTGATGATGGCACGATCTTTGACCCACTTTCTGCTTGATTTCATTGCTGTCCGTCGCAAGTATACTTGTTTCGAGGTTTCTTGGTGTCTTTATAGCTTAAAAATTGGATTGAGCATGAAATGACGAAAAATAAAATCATGTGCAACGACTATGTGGAAGACAAAGACGAAACGATCATACTTGACAGCCACACAATAAAAGAGGTCGACCATTATATCTAAATTGGTCAGTAGGCCTATATATCGATGGACTCAGTCTCTAAGGAACAAGAGATCAGACGTCGCATTACGCTCGGATGGCAAGCATTCGGTAAAGCAAGCGCCATCTTTAGAAATAAAGATATGCCAATTGTATAAAAATGCCAAGCGTACAACGCATGCGTAACGCCGACTGTGACATATGGGACCGAAACATGGACCCTGACGAAATGTCAGCTCCTAAAACTGCGAACCATGCAAAGGGCCCACGAACGGATCATGGTGGAAATCACCTGGAAGGACCGGAAAAAGGCCTGGGTAAGAGTAAAACCGAAGGTCCAAGACAATAGACACAGTTTGTGAATGAAAGTGGAACTGGGTTGGTCATGTCATTAGGAGATCTGACAACAGATGGACCACCAAAGTGACGCATTCGATCCCTCGAAGCCAAAAAAGGAACAGAGGTCTCCATAGAACCAGATGGCGATACGATATAGAAAAGTTCGACAAACATTGCACCAGAACAGCACTTAGGCGTCAACAGTGGTGTGCGATGAAGAAGGCTTATTTCCAACAATGGACCCAAACAAGCTGAAGTGAAGGACATCTTTTAAATGGAGGTTGGGATGGAAAAGGAAACAGTTTTGTTATAGAAGAGAGGTGAAACGTTTTAATGTGACACGACTCTTAACCCGTTCACTCCTTGACTGTGCTGTTGTAAGTGCAATTGTTGCTACGTTCTTGATGTCTTGTTATGTGTGAGTTGGAGGTTCGAGTGTAGAGGCAGCATGTTATAGAACACTGGTGATATGTTTAATGTGACACGACCTTTAACCGGTTTACCGCTTGGTATCTGTTGTAACACAGTCTTAATGTCTTGTTATGTGTGAGTTGGAGGTTCGAGTGTAGAGGCAGCATGTTATAGAACACTGGTGATATGTTTAATGTGACACGACCTTTAACCGGTTTACCGCTTGGTATCTGTTGTAACACAGTCTTAATGTCTTGTTATGTGTGAGTTGGAGATTCGAGTGTAGAGGCAGCATGTTATAGAACACAGGTGATATGTTTAATGTGACACGACCTTTAACCGGTTTACCGCTTGGTATCTGTTGTAACACAGTCTTAATGTCTTGTTATGTATGAGTTGGAGATTCGAGTGTAGAGGCAGCATGTTATAGAACACTGGTGATATGTTTAATGTGACACGACCTTTAACCGGTTTACCGCTTGGTATCTGTTGTAACACAGTCTTAATGTCTTGTTATGTGTGAGTTGGAGGTTTGGGTGTAGAGGCAGCATGTTATAGAACACAGGTGATATGTTTAATGTGACACGACCTTTAACCGGTTTACCGCTTGGTATCTGTTGTAACACAGTCTTAATGTCTTGTTATGTGTGAGTTGGAGATTCGAGTGTAGAGGCAGCATGTTATAGAACACAGGTGATATGTTTAATGTGACACGACCTTTAACCGGTTTACCGCTTGGTATCTGTTGTAACACAGTCTTAATGTCTTGTTATGTGTGAGTTGGAGATTCGAGTGTAGAGGCTACATGTTATAGAACACAGGTGATATGTTTAATGTGACACGACCTTTAACCGGTTTACCGCTTGGTATCTGTTGTAACACAGTCTTAATGTCTTGTTATGTGTGAGTTGGAGATTCGGGTGTAGAGGCTACATGTTATAGAACACAGGTGATATGTTTAATGTGACACGACCTTTAACCGGTTTACCGCTTGGTATCTGTTGTAACACAGTCTTAATGTCTTGTTATGTGTGAGTCGG
>CM060310.1:26719002-26734002 GCA_030674185.1 Monoplex corrugatus
AGCAGAATGAACAATTCAGTCATCACCCAACAGCATAATGAACAATTCAGTCATCAGCCAACAACAAAATGAACAATTCAGTCATCACCCAACAGCAGAATGAACAATTCAGTCATCAGCCAACAGCATAATGAACAATTCAGTCATCAGCCAACAGCATAATGAACAATTCAGTCATCAGTCAACAACAGAATGAACAATTCAGTCATCAGCCAACAGCAGAATGAACAATTCAGTCATCACCCAACAGCAGAATATATGTTCAGTCATCAGTCAACAACAGAATGAACAATTCAGTAATCACCCAACAACAAAATGAACAATTCAGTCATCAGCCAACAGCAGAATGAACAATTCAGTCATCAGCCAACAACAAAATGAACAATTCAGTCATCACCCTACAGCAGAATGAACAATTCAGTCATCACCCAACAGCAGAATGAACAATTCAGTCATCAGCCAACAGCAGAATGAACAATTCAGTCATCAGCCAACAGCAGAATGAACAATTCAGTCATCAGCCAACAGCAGAATGAACAATTCAATCATCAGCCAACAGCAGAATGAACAATTCAGTCATCACCCAACAACAGAATGAACAATTCAGTCATCACCGAACACAGATGAACAATTCAGTCATTAGCCACACAAATGAACAATTCATCATCACCGAACATCAGAATGACAAAACATTCATCATCACCGAACAACAGAATGAACAAAACAATTGTCATCACCGAACAACAGAATGAACAATTCAGTCATCACCGAACAACAGAATGAACAAAACAATTCAGTCATCACCGAACAACAGAATGAACAAACAATTGTCATCACGAACAACAATGAACAATTCAGTCATCATCCAACAACAGAATGACCAACTCAAACATGAGAGAAGATGAATTTGGCTCCATGTATTCCGATTTCAATTTTTTTTCTGATAACAATCCAATAATAAACAGATAAAATAATAATGTATTACACGCGTCCCCTTATCTAATTTAAGCTGTACAGCTACTGGAATTAGTCATTCGAACAACCATTCCATACATGTATTCATTTCGTGTATATACATCACCTTTGACGTCATTCGAAAATAAGAAAAGTCAAAGCAAACTTCTATAGACAAAAATCAACGCCTTTCTGAAAGTCTATAAAAAAAAAACCCAACGTGTTTGTGATTGTGACAAAACTGTCTCTGTACAAGAGCCAGTAAAGTAGACATATGCTTCTTCATGATCACCGGTGGTTTTATGTTTTTCTGTGCACTCTTGCAATCTAGTTTTGATAACAGCACTGAAACGTATGTGCTATTGCTCTCGTTGAAAAAAAAATCCAAGGAGCTGGAATGTAAAGAAAATTTGCAAAACATATCGTTTATAATGCACGTGTCGACAAACATGGTCCATCCTCCTCCAGAAGAAAAGACTATAGCAGTGATAGTTTTGGAGACTCATAATGTAAAAAAGAAGCACCTGAAATTTTACATGGCACACCCCCTGTCATAAAACTAAAAAAAGAAACAAAATGAAATGAATTGAATGAATAAATAAATGAATAAATAAAAAATAAAAAATAAAAGATGAACAAATAAGTAGATAGATAAATATATAAAATAAAAATGAATAAACAAACAAATAAATAAATAAACATATAAATAAATGAATGAATAAAAACATGCAAACAAGAATAACAAAACAAACTAAATAAATACGTAAATAAATAGATTAATTGATTAATAAATAAATGAATAAATAAATAAACAAATAGTAAACAAATAAATAAATAAATAAATGATAAATAAATAAATAAATAAACATATAAATAAATGAATGAATAAAAACATGCAAACAAGAATAACAAAACAAACAACTAAATAAATACGTAAATAAATAGATTAATTGATTAATAAATAAATGAACAAATAAATAAACAAATAATAAACAAATAAATAAATAAATAAATGATAAATAAATAAATAAATAAATAAATAAATGAATGAATAAATGAATAATAAATAAATAAATAAATAAATAAATATATATAAATAAAATGCATAATACATAAATACATAAATAAATAAAATGCTCAAAAACGCTCACTGTGTCATGCTTGGCTCCAGTGTTTGTCCTAGTACGACCTTATCCAGCTAAACCACGGCCTGCTAAGGGCAGTAAATCACTGTCAATCGACAGTTGGGTCTCTTCAAGGAACTGCCCAGGGCAGTAGGAAAACGGGATTGAATTTTGCTCATGTAAATGCATCCACGTTGAGGGAACAGGCCCGTAACAAAGTTTACATGTCATCAGGGACTTGGTCCTGCCTCTGGTGTTGTGTGGCTGTCCACTGTCTTGTACAGAATGTCAACAATATGCAGGCTGCTATTTTGTTGTTGTTGTTGTTGGTGGTGGTGGTGGTGGTTTTGGTGCTGCTGATGTTTTGTGAACGGATGCGAGTACAGATTTTAACGTAACAGAGTCAGGTCAAAGGAATAAAGCGTACTGATTTGAATGGAAGAAAACAGACTTTTCACGTCACTATTTTCATACAAAATATGTTACTAAGAGAAAAACAAATCACTATGCCTTAGTCTATGTCTCTGCGTGTGTGTCTTTCACTGTCTGTCTCTGTCTGTCTCTCTTTGTCTCTCTCTGTCTGCCTGTCTGTCTGCCTGCCTGCCTGTCTGTCTGTCTGTCTGTCTGTCTCTCTCTCTCTCTCTTTCTTGCTCTCTCTCTCTTTCTCGCTCTCTCTCTCACTTTCTGTCTGTGATACACACGCACACACACACACACACACACACACACACACACACACACACAACACCACAACACACACACACACACCACACACACACACACACCACACACCACAACACACACACACACGAATGAAAAAAACGTTATTTCTGAAAGAAAACTTTTATCGCAGTTTCAAGCCCATATTTTCTCATTACCAAAATTGAATATTGACAAAACACGACAGCGATGGCAAATGACATCGCGGCTTATGGAAAATATCTTTTTTGTTTTGTTTTTATTGTTCGGACATTTGGATTGAGATATGTGCGCATTAATATATCCCAATACTGCATGGAATTATGAGATAAATGTGTCAGATTCTGAACCTTAGGAATATTGCTTTAGATCTGATCGTTTTGTCAATGGAAGTATTTTTTTCAAGCAATACAGCACTGGCAAATTTACTGCCTTCTGCCTTCAAGTCGACGATTTCATCTTGTGATATGTTTATTGTTTGCGTGGGTCAATTTCAAAAGTAGGTATCTTCTGTTACACTGAAAACAAAAGAAAATCGGTTTGAATTCAACTCTGATTATATTGTGCACTTGTTTGACCAAAAACAAAAACAAAACAACCCCCCCAAAAAAAAAAAACAACAACAACAACAACAACAACGAGTAAATGCCATTCACGTAAGTGGTAGTAAATTTAGGAATTAATATATTTTTTTCATATGTTTTACATTTTGTTTTTGTTTTTTTCGAACTCGTACTTTTGTTTTGTTTTGTGTTCTTTTCGTTTCTTTTTCTTTTCTAAGTATACATTTATCTATTCGCCTACGTACTTATCTGTTTAGCTTTTGTTGTAAATTGAAATATACTAGTTATTTCTCACTCTGTGAAATTGAATGGCCTAAGCTATCAACATATCGGGTAATCAGTAAACCAACAATGATCAACCTTTCAAAGACATCTTTCATTGATTTTGTGTCTTCTGTCTTTCAATTACTGCTTTCTCCCTTTCCGTTTATTTCCCCCTCTTCAATTCTTCATTTTGTTTGTTTGTTTGATTGTTTGGTTGTTTGTGTGCTTGTTTTTTGTTCTTATCATTAACGGATATGTTCTGAAGGTAGGCATCGAAAATTATCATTGAAAACACTTCAAGCGTATCCTGCGGTGCCTATGATCTTAATATGTGTCATTGTTTTGATTGTATCTGTATTCAATACTCACTCATACCTCTTTAGAATAACAAAGAATCCATGGTGTATAACAGATTATCGCACAGCAAAAATATATATGTAATTTGAAAGACAAATTCATACCAAAAAAATATAGACAGGTGCTTAGAACTTGATGTTCATTTTTACATTTTCCTATGTATAAAATATATCACTATGTATATTCTGTTTGCTATATGGAATTCATCTGTCAACTATATCTTTTCGTATGTGTATATTTTTTGTTATTTATTTGTTGTTCACATTGTGTGTTTGGTGTCTTTTTTGTTTGGAAGCAAAAGATGAATAATACAGTTTATCTAAAAAAATGGTGTATAACAGTGAGAATAACCACTAATCATCAAACACTTTCTTATTGAATGACAGGACTTTTACAATGTGAGTCATAAAGCACTATGCAGCGGGTTTCTCAAAGAATCCTTTCAGAGAAATGTTCTTCCAGACGTAATTTTGTTTTTTTCATATTTTTACAAGAGATCAGTAGATCTCGTCTTATCTCGTATGACGTTATGTGTGGAAAAGACTCTTAAATGCATTTTAGACATGAAAGGATAACTATGAGCTTACGTTTTAACGGTTGTCTTTTTAAAAAAAATTTTTTTTAGGACCATTGCACTCGGGAAGGTTACATTTGTGCTCACCTTTATTTTTCGTCCCATTTTCTACGCCACTTTAATGGCTGCGCCACAGAAGCTGAAACAGTTTTTATTATGCGATGATGATGATGATGTCGACGTGGATGATAATCATGATGCTGTGGAGTTCCATCTAGGATTGAGACTGCGTGACAGGGTTGTACTCTACGCTTACTATCATAACACATCCTGGCGTCAACCAGGCCTGAGAGATACAGACACCTGCGATGTTGGTCAGAAGATTTGAGCAACACCCTCAATGACGCATCCGCAAAGTGGATGAGACTCGACTTTGTGGTTCCAGTCTTCCCAATGAGCCCATAGCACGCCCAACCAGTTGGGCCGAAAAATCCCACAATGATTCTTGAAGGGATTAATGGGGATTCGAACCAAACAACCTTCCAGTCAGTAGTCCGTTGCGTTAACCACTACACCACGGCGACTGGTAACTGTTGTCTTTTCGATTGAATTAGTTCTTTGTAACGAAGTGTTAACCCTGATATGGCTCTAGTAGCCGGCCGTGTTATAAGCAATATGAGCTATGATCAATTGCAAGTGCTTTCGTTTACTTGCTTATTTGTTGAGTGCGTTTGTTTTAATCGTGTTTTATTTGATTGTTCTCTCTCTCTCTCTCTCTCTCTCTCTCTCTCTCTCCTCTCTCTCTCTCTCTCTCTCTCTCTCTCTCTCTCTGTCTATCTCTCTCTGTCTTTGTCTTTGTCTTTGTCTCTGTATCTTTTTTTGTCTCTCTCTTTTTCTTTACATATGTATATATATATATACTCATAAACATATATATACATATACATATATGCATATATATATAAAATCAAACACCATCTTATTGAATGATAGGACTTTTACAATTTGAGTCGTAAGCACTATGCAGTGGATTTCTCAAAGAATCCCCTCAGAGAAGTGTGTGTGTGTGTGTGAGTGTGTGTGTGTGTGTGTGTGTGTGTGTGTGTGTGTGTGTGTGTGTGTGTGTGTGTGTGTGTGTGTGTGTGTTTTTTGTGTGTGTGTGTTTGTGTTCTTTTCCTGAAACGCAAACTTAAAGAAATAGCTACACAAACATCAAAAACAAACGTTCACAATAATTGCATGAAAAATAGGAAACAAAAATATGAAAGAAATGAAATCAAAAGGAATCAAACGTGCTAATATTAAGTTTAGAGCCAGAAAGTTGTAATTAGGATTTTTTTTTTGCAGATCAGTGCAGTGTTGGTGAGGGGAGAGAATGGTAATCAGATCTGCATATTTTTAAGGCAGATCAGTTGCCCATGCGTGGCCTGGCGTGGCATTTTGTAAAAAGCTGTCAACAGGGTGATATTTGATTCTCGGATGTTGTTGATGGTATTGAAGCGTTATCATTTTCTCTGTCTATCTCTCTGTCTCTGTATCTCTGTCTGTCATTTCAGCTTGTCTGTCTGTCTGTCTGTCTTTCTCCTCTCTCTCCTCTTCCTCTCTCTCCCTTTCTCTCTCTCTGTCTTTCTCTGTCTGTCCGTCTGTCTCTCTCTGTCTTTCTCTCACTTTCTCTTTTTTTCTTTTTTCATCTTACTTTTGCCTCTGTCAGTGATAATATCTGCCCCTCTGGTACAATCAAGTTTCAGTTCATTCGACACATTTTTCTAGACTTTCATTCATTTCCATTACGTTTCATTTTATTCCGTAAAGTATTGATTTCAATTCAGTAAATTTCATTTCTTTGACCGACTTCATTGCAACTGATTCTCTCTCTCTCTCTGTCTCTCTCTCTCTCTCTCTCTCTCTGTCCCTGTCTCTGTCTCTGTCTATGTCTCTCTGTCTCTGTCTGTCTGTCTGTCTCCCTCTCTCTCTCTCTTTCTTTCTTTTACTTTCTCTTTTTTTCATCTTACTTTTGCCTCTGTCAGTGATAATATCTGCATTTTGGGGACAATCAAGTTTCAGTTCATTCCATACATATATCTAGACTTTCATTCATTTCCATCACGTTTCATTTTATTCCGTAAGGTATTGATTTCAGTTCAATAATTTTATTTCATTGACCGAATTTATCGCAACTGATACTCTTTCTCTCTCTGTCTCTCTCTCTCTCTCTTTGTCTCTCTCCCTCTCTCTGTCTCTCTGTCCTATCTCTGTCTCTGTCTCTCTCTGTCTCTCTCTCTCTCTGTCTTACTTTCTCACTTTCTCTTTTTTCATCTTACGTTTGACTCTGTCAATAATAATATCCGCCCCTTGGGGACAATACAGTTTCAGTTCATTCCATACATTTTTCTAGACTTTCATTCATTTCCAACACATTTGATTTTATTTCGTAAAGTATTGATTTCAGTTCAATAAATTTCATTTTTTTTGACCGACTTCATCGCAGCTCATTCTCTCTCTTTCTCTCTTCTCTCTCTCTCTCTCTCTCTCTCTCTCTCTCTCTCTCTCTCTCTCTCTATCTTTGTCTCTTTTTCTTTCTGTGTCTGTTTCAGTCTGTTTGAGTCTGTCTCAGTATGTCTGTCTGTCTGTCTGTCTGCCTGTCAGTCTCTCTCTCTCTCTCTCCTCTCTCTCTCTCTCTCTCTCTCTCTCTCTCTTGTGTGTGTGTGGTAGAGAATAGGGTGTTGGACTTTATGGTGAGGTGGGTTTGTAAATCTTCACAGTGTACTGACCAGTGAATTAACGAATGTGTCGAAATATGTGAAAAAAGGCAGATGATCCAGGATAAAAGACACGATTTCCATTTAACACCATTGTAAATTTAAGCTGATCATGTACTGTTGTCAAAAATAACAGACTTTTCACACCACAACCATCTTGCTGCTAGTTTATCAATCCATAATGAATAAAAGAGGTGGAATATTTTTTTCATCTTCTTCTTGCTCTTGTTTTAAGCTTTCCCCCTCTCTTTGTCTCTCTCTTTCTGGCTCTCTCTCTCTCTCTCTCTCTCTCTCTCTCTCTCTGTGTGTGTGTGTGTGTGTGTGTGTGTGTGTGTGTGTGACTATCTGTATATTTGTCTGTCTGACTCTCTCTGTGTCTCTCTGTCTCTGTCTATTTCTCTGTCTCTGTCTGTCTGTCTTTCCCTCTCTCTGTCTCTCTGTGTCAGTTTGCCTGTCTGTCTGTCTGCCTGCCTGCCTCTCTCTCTCTCTCTTTCTCTCTCTCTCCCCCTATACACACACACACACACTCACATACACACACACACACACACACACACACACAGAGACACAGACAGAGATACCTCATGAAATGCAAACTAACAAGAATGAATTATACAAACACCGAAAATAAACGTTCACAACGATTATGAGCAATAGAAATCAGACGAAAAGAAAAAAAAAGACACTTGCTGATATTAAGTTTAGTGCCAGAAAATTGCAATGATGATATTTTGTAGGTCAGTGCAGCGGTAGTGAGGTGAGAGAATGGTAATCAGATCTGCTGTTTTTTTAAAGAGAGATCCGTTGCCCACGCGTGGCCTGGCGTAACTGTTTGGAAAAGCTATCAACGGGGTGATATTTGATTCTCTGTTGTTGTCCATGGTATTGAAGCTTTGTTATTCATTGTCTGGGTCGGTCTGTCTATCTGTTTGTCTGTCTGTCTGTCTGTCTCTCCTTCTCTCTCTTTCCCTCCTCTCCTCTGTCTCTCTCCTCTCTTTCTTTCATTCTTTCTCTCTGTCTCTCTGCCTCTGTTCATTCTTTCTCTCTGTCTCTCTGCCTCTACCTCTTTCTCTCTAAACCCTCTCTCTCCCCTTCTCTCTATCTCTTTCTTTCTCTCTTTCTCTCTTTCTTTCTCTCTCCTTCTCTCTCTATTTCTGTGCTACTCTCTTTGTTTTTCTTTCTCTCTCTCTCTCTCTCTCTCTCTCTTTCTTCTGTGAGTGTGTTCGTGCGTGCGTACGTGCGTGCGTGTGTGTGAGCTTTATGCGGAGATGGGTTTGTGAATCTTAACAGTTCACTGACCAGTGAATTAACGAATGTAACGTGATACTGTCAACGAAGGTAAATGATCCAGAGTAAGAGACACGGTTTCCGCTAAACACCATTATGCATTTAGGTACATTACATATTGTTGTCGAAACAAAACACTTGTCACACCCACAGCCATCCCTGTGCGGATTTTTTCTGCTATTTTTGTGACAATTTCTAATGAACAAAAAAGAGGTGGGTTTTCTTCTTTGTCTCCTTTTTTTTTCTTGTTTTAAGCTTTCCCCCTTTCTCTGTTTCTGTCTGTCTCTGTCTATGTCTCTGTCTCTGTATCTGTGTCTGTCTGTACGTCTATCTGTCTGTCTGTCTGTCTGTCTGTCTCTCTCTCTCTCTCTTTGTCTCTGTCTGTCTGTCTGTCTCTCTGTCTCTCCTTTCTCTCTCTCTTGCTCTCTCTCTCCTTCCCTCTGTCTGTCTGTCTCTGTCTCTCTCTCTCTTTCCATTTCTCATTACATATTATAGAATAGTAAGTATAAAAATACATTTTACTTTCAGTTGTAATATTGTAACTGTAACCCCGAAAGCATTTTAGCGAACGTAAATTATGCATAACCTGGATTGTCTGCATTTTTGCACAATCAGGTTTTACTTTCTGATTTTCTCTCATGAATGTTACTCTGATATATTGCAAATTGTAAATGCCTCTACTCACGAAACATTTCTTCCCAAACATGAGCATCATCTTCATCAGCAAATGTTCAGATGAATCAGAAATTGAAGTAAAAATGTTTGCCAAAATAATTTTAACTGTGCTGTGGAGAAAAAGAAGGAATGAGGAGAAAAGCACGCTGCGCTTATCAAAGATATACAAACTGTCGAAAAACTCAACAACGGCAGAAAACAGATAACAGGGTGAACTCAATGTAAGGGAAGAAACCCATCGCTTCGTTACGTGAAAAAATGTGGAAGGTGTATTGAGTTTATGTCTTGGACAAGGTGAGCTACATATGAATAACAACAAAACAAAACAGAAAACAAAACATATTTCTTCTATATTAGTTAAATTTGACAAAGATTATGTAAACAAAAAATACAAACTTAGCAGAAGACAGAAGAACATAAAAATGAAATGAATCAGTGTCATAAAGACCTTCATAAAAAGAAGACAGACATAAATGACTTGACAAATAAAATGCCTCAATTGTCTGCGAAGATAAGACATCCCCAGAGAGTGAAGTCACTTCTCGAAGAAGACGGATGATTTTGGTTTTGAAATACTCAGAAATGGAAAAGTCAAAGAACTGATGTCTCTGGTGTCGAATTCTTGATTTTTGTTTTAAATTTTGGCCTAACCATTTCATGGGTGTGGCACTGAATAAAACGTGATTGAGACGATGGACGTTTTGCAATACGAAAATAACTATTGAGAAACCTGTATCCCTAAAAAGGACATGCCAACGGAGTTTGTAAAAGTACTCCACATGCAATCCTTTCTTTGAACATTATGTACAAAATTGGACCTTCTAATATCGCAAACATGATTTAACAGGTATTATCAAAACGTATTAATGAAGACCAAGCAGCATTATTTCTGACAGATATAGTGGGTGATATAGATGCATATGAATTACAAAGAAATTCTTCTAACGAGCAGGTTTAACCCAACTATTATGTAAATGTAACCTTAATGACTTTTGCTGAATGTGTAACCATCCATTAAAAACCACGTTACAGAAAGCACTAAGCCTGATGCAGAAAGGTACTAGACCACAAATATGAACCTCAAAAGTTGTTTAAATTGAATTGAAAACCTTAATTGACCAAGTTCGTTGGAATCCATCTTTGCAGAAATAATGCTTTTGAAAAGAATAAAGTTGTCCACAAATTGACAAATGTTTACGAGAATGAATGAAAGTTCAGATAAGACACACATTTTCTTTAAATGAAAATGTTACATTGAAATACATTAGCTAACTTTGAAAAAACAAACTGTATTGAATGAAAGACTCACCACCGGTTTAACAAAACCAACAAAAACATGTATTATTGGAATAGATTTGATCAAACAGAGTCATGACATGCAATTACTCATTAACAAGTGATTTTTAAATGAAAGCTTATCTAAATTTCACCAATATGTCTGCTTCAAAAAAAATAAAAAGCACGAAATACATTGTAAATTGAAGATTACTACTTCAAGTATTTATAGCCAATTGACATCGTATTTTTTGAATGCAGTGCAAATAACAGTATATTACGCATTTTAAAAAACATCGGTCAGCTAGCTGAGGTAGTAGATAGCAAACAATATGGAAGCTTATTCACGTCGTTAGCTGTGCTGCATTTGGCAAACGCAGTATGTTATGACAATAACAAGTCTAAATGTCAGACCACATTTTCCCTTTCCTATCTCCCTTTTTGTATTTCTTTATTCTTTCCTTTGATATGTTTTGATTTTGATTCTTCCCTGACATCAAAATGTCTTCGATGTAATATAATAAATGACTATGGACTATAAAGGGGAAAAAGGTGTTTTTATAGCATAATGTCAAAAGCAAGCAAACATATTCTTTCCTTTGATAGATTTTGATTTTGATTCTTCCCTGACATCAAAATGTCTTCGATGTAATATAATAAATGACTATGTACTATAAAGGGGAAAAGAGTGTTTTATAGCATAATGTCAAAAGCAAGCAGTCAAACAAACAAACAAGCAAAATGAATAAGCGAATAAACAAAGCCCAAAAGATTCAGATATCACCTCGGTGACAGGTTTAACAAGATGCCATGACATGCCAGACACTAGCAAGTGATTTCCCTGAAAATATGCAAACCTGATTACCTCACTGCCCCACCAGCACTGCCTCATTTACATATAGGAAGCTCTGTCTTTTTTTCTGTCAGTATTTATAGCCGATGACATGTTTTTTGTGTGACATTCAGATTGCAAATAACAGTGATTTACTGCATCTTATAAAAATCGGGTCATCTAGCTGAGGTCAGCAGAAGGCAAACACATACTGGAAGCTGATTTCACGTCATTAGCTGTAGCCATCATTTTGGGCAAACGGCCCGTATTTATGAAGATATAAAGCTAAATGTAGACACATTATTCCATTGCCAACATGTTTATTTTTGTCGCAAAGACTATATTTTATTCAAAAGATTGAACCTTTTATTGTCACTTCCTCCTAATGTGTATCTTATTTGTTCACAGTTAGCTCTGCCTGCTTGCCTATCTGTCTGTCTGTCTGTCTGTCTGTCTGTCTTCTCTCTCTCCTCTCTCTCTCTCTCTTCTTCTTCTATTAATATAAAATTACAAGTAGATTAGCAACGCCGGAGATGTATTTCCACTTTCAGCTTGTATCTTTTCCGCTGAAAGATACAATTTCACAACAACATCAACAAAATCGTTTTCATTTGATTTCATTTTTCTCTCATTAATTATGTTCAATAGAACTAGTAAATCGTAAATCACGTCATCATATTTTGCTTCCATTTAAATTTTGAGCAAACAAAGATACAGAGGTGACACCCAAAATCATAGAGCAGATTAAATTAAACCAATAGATAATTTAGTTAATAGAGTATTGTTAATAAAGTACTTTTTTTTCATTCTGGTTTATCTACATGTACACCTTGGTGATAATGTCAGGCCTTGCTTGTTTGACCAATTCTCATTGTCACAGCTTTATGCTGTTGACAATTGCAACTGTGTCTGCTTGCAGAATATTCTTTTTTTTTCCAAACAACATTATAATCAGTTGTTCTCTCGTTGACAGCGTTTACAAGATGCCATGACACATACACCATAGCAATTGGGTTTCTCTGAAGACATGCAAATCGGATTACCAACTGTTCCTGTCATCACTGCTTCATTTGCATATGCTGAGGGCCGTCTTGTTTTTTGTCAGTAGTTATAGCCCTAGGCTTTCTGTCTGGAAATTAGATGACAGAAAACAGTGATTTATTCTCCTCTAAGAAATCATGGTTTGCTGGCCAAGGTCAGGCAATGACGAACAGAAACTGTCGCTCAGTAACACATCATTCGCTGAAGCCATCTTCTCTACTGGTTGGACCAAATTTGTCGGGAAAAAAAACATAATATTTTTTGTATATTTCTCTTTTGCCAACAGTTTGATTTTGCTGCAGGTTATAAAGAATGATATCACGAATTGATCTGGTTGAAATTATGTAAAACAATGAATACAAAAGTAACCCAAAGGCCTCTCAGCAGAGATAAATCATACATAACTTTTTGTTCATTTAGGATTATTCACATGTTGATTCTACTGCGTCTTTTCTCTTTGGGCAGTCATTTAACAACTTAGCACGGCTCTGTCTAAAAGACGCAAATACGTCTGCTTTCAAAATATTTTTCTTAAAGCGACAGTGACATCAAAATAGTAAAAGGTCAGATTTCGCCGCGTCATCAGTTTTTACAAAATCTCATGACATATCGCACAATAGCAGCTGTGTCCCAGAAGACACGCAAACCTGTTTACCAACTTTCCTCATTATCGCTGCTTCATGTGCATACAAAGAGCCCCCGTTTCCTTTCTTTTCTCTGTAAGTATTTACAAGCCTTCGGCAACGTGTTGCAGACAGCAACGTGACAAACTATTGAAATGTACTGCACGAAAAATATCGTGGTTATCTGTTCAAGTCGAGCGAAGACAGATTTACATCGGAACATTGATACTGTTTTAGTTATTGGTTAATGTTCTTGTAACCTGTCAGGGTCTGTAAGGAAAATATTTTGGCGTATTTTGGAAGTGTGGATGGGATGGAGTCGAAGAGTTACATTTTTGCTGTGCTCGCATGTTTGATAGTTCAGGACATCGGTTGACAGGGAGAGTTAAAGGGTGAATTTAAATTCACGGGGTGCAATTTTGGTGAACCGTGAGTTCATTTGTTTAACCCCAGCCATCAAAAGATGGAATCTATAACATCAAATGATGGAATCCTTGCTGTGGAGAGAAGGAATGCATAGTGTCAAAGAGTGGAAATCCTACTATCAGAAAGTGGTAGCCCTCTTATCAGAAAGTGAAAACACAAATATCAGGAAGTGGAAGTCCTATTATCAGAAAGCGGGAGTATTTTTATCACAAGGTGGAAGCCCTACTATCAAAAAGTGGAAACACAACTATTAGAAGGTGGAAGCCCTATTATTAGAAAGTGGAAGCACTTCTATCACAGGATGGAAGCCCTATTACCAGAAAGTAGAAGCACTTCTATCACAGGGTGGAAGCCCTATTATCAGAAAGAAGAAGCACTTCTATCACAGAGTGGAAGCCCTATTATCAGAAAGTAGAAGCACTTCTATCACAGTGTGGAAGCCCTATTACCAGAAAGTAGAAGCACTTCTATCACAGGGTGGAAGCCCTATTATCAGAAAGTAGAAGCACTTCTATCACAGAGTGGAAGCCCTATTATCAGAAAGAAGAAGCACTTCTATCACAGGATGGAAGCCCTATTACCAGAAAGTAGAAGCACTTCTATCACAGGGTGGAAGCCCTATTATCAGAAAGAAGAAGCACTTCTATCACAGAGTGGAAGCCCTATTATCAGAAAGTAGAAGCACTTCTATCACAGGGTGGAAGCCCTATTATCAGAAAGTAGAAGCACTTCTATCACAGGGTGGAAGCCCTATTATCAGAAAGAAGAAGCACTTCTATCACAGTGTGAAAGCCCTATTATCAGAAAGTAGAAGCACTTCTATCACAGGGTGGAAGCCCTATTATCAGAAAGTAGAAGCACTTCTATCACAGGGTGGAAGCCCTATTATCAGAAAGAAGAAGCACTTCTATCACAGTGTGGAAGCCCTATTATCAGAAAGTAGAAGCACTTCTATCACAGGGTGGAAGCCCTATTATCAGAAAGTAGAAGCACTTCTATCACAGGGTGGAAGCCCTATTATCAGAAAGAAGAAGCACTTCTATCACAGTGTGGAAGCCCTATTATCAGAAAGTAGAAGCACTTCTATCACAGGGTGGAAGCCCTATTATCAGAAAGTAGAAGCACTTCTATCACAGGGTGGAAGCCCTATTATCAGAAAGAAGAAGCACTTCTATCACAGAGTGGAAGCCCTATTATCAGAAAGTAGAAGCACTTCTATCACAGGGTGGAAGCCCTATTATCAGAAAGTGGAAGCAATTCTATCACAGAGTGGAAGCCCTATTATCAGAAAGTAGAAGCACTTCTATCACAGGGTGGAAGCCCTATTATCAGAAAGTAGAAGCAATTCTATCACAGAGTGGAAGCCCTATTATCAGAAAGTAGAAGCACTTCTATCACAGAGTGGAAGCCCTATTATCAGAAAGTAGAAGCACTTCTATCACAGAGTGGAAGCCCTATTATCAGAATGTGGAAGCACTTCTATCACAGAGTGGAAGCCCTATTATCAGAAAGTAGAAGCACTTCTATCACAGAGTGGAAGCCCTATTATCAGAATGTGGAAGCACTTCTATCACAGAGTGGAAGCCCTATTATCAGAAAGTAGAAGC
>CM060310.1:26746502-26754002 GCA_030674185.1 Monoplex corrugatus
TGGTATATGTATGTATGTATGTATGTATGTATGTATGTATGTATGTATGTATGTATCCATGCATGTCTGTATGTCTGTATGTCTGTATGTATGTATGTATGTATGTATGTATGTATGTATGTATGTATGTATATATGTATGTATGTATGTATGTATATTTGCATGCATGTATGTATGTATGTATGTATGTACGTATGTATATATGTCTGTCTGTCTGTATGTATGTATGTATGTATGCATGCATGTATGCATGTATGTCTGTATGTCTGTATGTTTGTATGCAAGCATGTATGTATGTATTATGTATGTTTGTTTGTATGCATGCATATATCTATATCTATATCTGTATCTATATATCTATGATCTGTATCTAAATAGATATATGTATACATACATATATATATATATATATATATATACATATATATATATATATATATATATATATATATATATATATAAGTTGAAAAGAAAATAGATTGGATTACTCTGTGAACAGTTTTCATTCAAAAATGTTTGATGTGTGTGTTCATTCCTGAATAAACAGTCCCCTGAGGAAGGCCACTGGCCGAAGTACTGGGCTCAAAACTCTAATTTGTTGTCTTGTTTCTTTGGTTTATTTACAATAACATTCTGTTATCGTGTTATCGTTATTGCTGTCGTAACTGTTGGTGTAGTAGAAGTAGTTGTTCTGGTTTTTATTATCATTGTTGTTGTTGTTGCCATTGGTGGTGTTTGTGGTGGTGGTTAAGGCTATGAATGGGTGGTCGTTGTTGATATGTTTTGGTACATACAGTTTTACTTTTTCTCTACCTGTGGACCTTTGCTATGCATTTTGACAGATATCTTTCGTGAGCAGTGAAAAGTGTATAACTAACTTAGTTAGCAACGAAAGTGATCGCAGAAAGAGTCCTTACAATGGATTAAAAGAGTTTTGTTTTAAACTACTATTAAATCCCCAGCCTTAAGCCTCAAATTTCACTTCGTCCCACGGTACATCCTCTTTTCGACTTCGTGTTCTATGTTGTTGCCTCAGTTCCTTTTTTCATAGAATGGGTTTAGAATAAATGTGAGGGCAATCCATAGACACTTTCAAGTAGTATTGCAATTCCCATTTTAAGCCGCACACTAGTGAGAAAGTGACAGGGTCTAAAGGAGCGACAGGGCTGGGTGCCATTCATCTCTGTCAGCGGTGAAGCATCATCTTTACAATGAGTGGCTTACTAGCTGTCTCCTGATATGATTAGACAAGTCTCCCAAGCCTTTAGTACCCCCCTGTGGGAGGTCGTAGAGGACGTTTTGACGCCAGTTTATCCAGAGAGCTGGCCTGTGGTAAAGTAAAGAAAAGTGAAACAAGATAGTCAAACTTGTGAGAATTGTAAATGTCAAAATGTTTATTTGTCCAGGATATTTTTTTTACTGTACCCAGTCCTTGCTACTCTACATAAATAGTGTAAGCATAATGCATAATAAAAACAACGAGAGATAGGAGGGGGAGAGAGAGAGAGAGAGGGAGAGAGAGAGGGAGAGAGAGAGGAGAGAGAGAGGAGAGAGAAGAGAGGGAGAGAAAAGAGAGAGAGAGAGAAAGAGTGAGAGAAAAAGAGAGAGGGGAGAGAGAGGAGACAAGAAGAGAGAATGCAACACATACAGTGTACAAGACATTGCTAAAATGAATTGTAATAAAATAATTGACTTCTATGTGTGAATTGGCAAAGCACGTGGACTGACTTCTATGTGTGAATTGGAAAGCACGTTAACTGACTTCTATGTGTGAATGGCAAAGCACGTTAACTGATTCTATGTGTGAATTGGCAAAGTACATTAACTGATTTCTATGTGTGAATTGGCAAAGCACGTTACTGACTTCTTGTGTGAATTGGCAAGTACGTTAACTGATTCTATGTGTGAATTGGCAAAGCACGTAAACTGACTTCTTTGTGTGAATTGGCAAAGATGTTACTGACTTCTTGTGTGAATTGGCAAGCATGTTAACTGACTTCTATGTGTGAACTGGCAAAGATGTTAATGACTTCTATGTGGAATGCAAAGTAGTTAACTGACTTCTATGTGTGAACTGGTAACACGTTAACTGACTTATGTGTGATTGCAAAGCACGTGGACTGACTTTTATGTGGAATTGGCAAAGCACGTTACTGACTTCTATGTGTGAATTGGCAAAGCACGTTACTGACTTTTATGTGTGAATGGCAAAGCACGTTGACTGACTTTTATGTGTGAATGGCAAAGACGTTAATGACTTCTATGTGTGAATTGGCAAAGCACGTTAACTGACTTTTATGTGTGAATTGGCAAGCACGTGGACTGACTTTTATGTGTGATGGCAAGCACGTTAACTGACTTCTATGTGTGAATTGGCAAAGCACGTTAACTGACTTTTATGTGTGAATTGCAAAGCAGTTAACTGACTTCTAGTGTGAATTGCAAGCACGTTAATGACTTTTATGTGTGAATTGGCAAAGCATGTTAACTGACTTCTATGTGTGAACTGGCAAGTATGTTAACTGACTTCTATGTGTGAACTGCAAGTCGTTACTGACTTCTATGTGTGAACTGCAAAGCACTTATATAAGCATGAAAAGACAAAGGCACGCTCGATCACGTAAAGCAAATCATGTCAATCATTAGCATAAAAACAACAAAACAGAACAACAGTAATAACATAAAATGTTGGTTCGGTAACGATGAGGTACATGTATATGCATAGCTTTTTTTTTTTGAAATGTAAACTGCAGATACAAAATAAAAGGATAAGAAACAAACTAAAGGAAGCATTAAGAACAAACAAGGGAAGAACTCAAGCAAACCAAAGACAATATCATATCGATTCTTACAGCAGCTTGAATTGAGGTTCAAAATGGAAAGTCACAAAGCATATGTACTATTCGTTATACGACGTTCTTACTTATTAATAACATGGTCTTACTGCTTGCCTTTGATGCACAATATCTAAAGAGTTCTCTCACCATAATGTTCAACACAATGGTTCAAAAATTAAACGAAGAAATGTGTTAAAATATGACATGAAAAAAAAGGTAATATCGAAATCAGAAGAAATGCTTATTCTATTTCATCACAAATAATCATCTTTTTTTCTGGATTATTTCATTTTCATTGTCATCTCGGGAAAGGAAAACAAAACATAAACTAGAATACAATCATTGTTGACACATAAATGTGTTATTTCAATTCAGTAATGTCCACATATCTGTTTTGTTCATTTCATGTTTTCGTTCTTTGAACATTATTCTATATGTCTTTTATGTTATTATCTTATATTATTCATCTATCTATACACAGCCAAGATTTTCAAATCGGTAGACGAATCAACTCTGTATGCCAGAACCTCAGCCTTGAACGAACCAAAACATTAGTTAATGGATGCACTCTGTGTAAATTAGATTACTCCAGTCCCTTACTCATTGGCTGTTCACAGACACTTCCCAGACCACTATAATAAGTTCAAAACTCTCCTGCTAAATCGAATTTTTAAACAACACATTCTCAACACTGCACACTTTTTTTAAAAAAGAAGTTGCACTGTCTGCCCATCGAACAATGCGTCAAGTATATATATATATATATATATATATATATATATATATATATATATATATATATATATATATTATGTATATATATGTATGTATGTATGTGTGTGTGTGTGTGTGTGTGTGTGTGTGTGTGTGTGTGTGTGTGTGTGTGTGTGTGTGTGTGTGTGATAATGATCATGATACACACACACACACACATATGTATATATATATATATATATATATATATGTGTGTGTGTGTGTGTGTGTGTGTGTGTGTGCATATTAAGGATCATTGCACTCAGGGAGGTTACCTTTGTGCTCACCTTTCTTTTCGTCCCATTTTCTACTCCACCTTAATGGCCACAGAAGCTGGCACAGTTTTTACAATGCCATGATGATGATGTCGATGAAGATGATAATCACGATGCTAAGGAGTACCATCTAGGATTGAGACTGCGTGACAGGGCTGTACTCTACGCTTACCATCATAATATATCCTGGCGTCAACCAGGCCCGATAGATACAGACATCTGCGGTGCTGATCAGAAGATTTGAGCAACACCCTCAATGACGCATCTGTGAAGTGGATGAGACTCGACTGTGTGATCCCAGTCTTCCCAATGAGCCATAGTACGCCCATCTCTGGGGAGAAGCCGGTTAGAGCCGAAAAATCCCACAATGATTTTTTAAGGGGACTAATGGGGATTGGAACCCACAACGCTCCAGTCGGTAGACCGTTGCACTAACCACAACACCACGGTGACTGGTGTCAAATATAAATCTGCTTGCCTTTGCTGTCAGTCATTTCCGAACTGCGCCCCGAGAGCTTTCAGAAAATCTCCAAATATACGCTCTGTCTCGATCTTTCCATTCTACCCTCTAATGTTAGGACCTTCCGTATCCTGAAATTTAAATAATAATAATAATAATAGTGAACATTTATGGCGCTTAATCTAAAAAAAGCCCTAAGCGCTTACAGTAAACACACACACACACGCACACACAACACACGCACACGCACACACACACACACACACACACACACACACACACACACACACACACACACACACACCCGCACACACACACACACACACACACACACACACCCGCACACACACACACACCCACACACACACACACACACCCGCACACACACACACACGCGCGCGGGCACAGATTTCAAGGTGGCAGCTGAAGTAAGAGTACAGAACTACAGGCTAGGATTTAAAAAGAGTGGTTTTTAGACTGGACTTAAACGAAGAAAGGGTACAGGTAGAGCGGAGAGGAAAGGGAAGTTTGTTCCAAATAGAGGGGGCCTGATAAGAAAAAGCACGTTCACCAAGAGTTTTGTTGCGGACGCGTGGGATTCTAAATAGGTGGGCATCAGTAGAAGAGCGTAGCTCTCTGGAGGGAATGTAAACAGTCAGGAGATCAGAAAGATAGGGGGGAGCTAGACCAGCGAAAAACATGGCGGAGAAGCTTTTATTTCCTCTGCTGTTAAAAAAATGGAACTCACTGCCTCTCACTGATCGACAAAGTCCGTCCGTACCTTCATTCACATCTAATCTGAAAACATTTCTTTTCCAGCAGGCACAACAAAAAAAACCCAAAAATAACTATACACTTTTTCCCTTGTCCAATTACTGTAAGCAAACATTAATCTTGATTTAAATGTAAACTCTTTCTTTATGAGATTGGAGTTTGACCAGGGAATGTATCATACTCGGACAGTTCCATGTGCGCTCTGTCCCAATCTGACAGGAATTATTTGATAAATTTCTTGAGCAGGCGCGAATTCCTACGCGCAGGTAAAGTCTTGAAGTGATGAATGACAATGACAATGACAATGACAATGACGCTTTATTTTCCAACGGTAAAAATAAAGATCAATTCTCTCTGACAAAGGAACGAACGATATATATATATATATATATATAATGTAGAGAGAGGGAAGGCGGAAGGGACCTATAGAACACTAAGCTGATACCGCCAGAATGATGGAGACGATAAGATGGGCGGTGAGCAGGACTGTTTGCGGACAGGGATTGAACACGAAATACTGATCAGCCCATGTCTGTATCAATAGATTCCATCGGTCCGTGAAGAAAAACGTGGCCTGCCCAAATATTGACCCCACAACCCTGCTTCATGAGCAAGGCGCTCTGACAACTGAGATAATAGGCCACTGCGTCTCTAAATATGCAAACCACTGAAGCGCAAGTCCAGAACACAAATACCCAGGGAGACATCAATTCTCTCTGACAAAGGAACGAATGATATATGTGTGTATGTGCACACACACACACACACACACACACACACACACACACACACACACACACACACACACACACACACACACACACACACATACATACATACATACATATACACACACACACACATATATATATATATCCCCTGGATTCTATTAGTGGCGAGGAGAGGGGGGATCTGCTGCATGGGCAATAGCTCGTCCTCCATATTCACTTGCCCAGGCGTGCACCTGGAGAGGTCACTCCAGCTTCGCTGGTAACACAGCATCGACACAACACGGAGAGTAGCAGATACCGGTTTTAAGCCTAGGCTTTTTTGGCGTAGAGCCGGGCGCCAGGGGTTACTCTCGACGGTGGAAGGAATCTTCGCATTCCATTGGGTAGCTACCGCCCGCCTCAAGCTGGGCAGCCCCCAGTCAGTAAAGTGTTACCCCGCCACAACCTGTTTGCTCCAATGGGTGCTTGGAGCTTAGAGGAAACTCGACAGGCAGGTTGTAAATACCAGGCACCAGGCAACACAAAGAAGAAAAAGAAGATGCCAGCTCTTCTGATATCAAGCTGGAATGTAAGGACAATGTGTCCTGGATTTGACAGCGACCTACAGCTGTTAGACGACACACGGAAGACGGCCGTGATAGACAGGGAGCTTCAGCGACTCAACATCGACATCGCTGCATTACAGGAGACAAGGCTACCTGGGGACGGATCACTGCGTGAGAAGACATACACGTTCTACTGGCAGGGGAATAACCCAGAGGAGCCACGTATTCATGGTATGGGCTTCGCTGTAAAGAACTCCCTCCTAGCAACCGTAGAGCTCCCCACAGGAGGTACGGAGAGACTGCTCACTCTGAAAATGACGACCAGTTCAGGCACAGTCAACTTCATCTGTGCCTATGCCCCAACATTAAGCTCCTCACCCGACGTCAAGGACAAGTTCTATGAGGCCCTGGATGCTGTTGTCAGAGGAGTTCCCAGCAAGGAAAGGGTTTCTCTTCATATTGGGAGATCTGAACGCACGCGTAGGTGCTGATTTTGAGGCCTGGCCAACCAGCATTGGACATCATGGTGTTGGGAAGCAAAATGAAAACGGTCAAAGACTCCTGGAACTTTGCTCTTACCACAAGCTGGCCATCACCAACACCTTCAACAATAAGGAGAAGCACAAGGTGTCATGGCGCCACCCCAGATCCCACCACTGGCATCAGCTCGACCTCGTCTTAACAAGGAGGTCGGACCTTAACAATGTCCTCAACACGAGGAGTTTCCACAGCGCTGATTGCGACACAGACCACACCCTGGTACGCAGCAAGATCAAGCTTCTACCCACAAGACTGCACCACTCAAAGAAGAAAGGTCACCCAAGGATTAATGCCTGTCGCACGTCCGATCCGACCAAGGCCAGGGAGTTTGTAGAAACCCTGAATGTAGCGCTCAAGAGTGGCTCAGAGATCCAAAAACGCTGGGGAAAAGTGGAATCACGTGAGGGACACAATCTATCAGTCTGAGTATATTTGGGAAAAAAGAACGAAAGAATCCGGACTGGTTTGAGGCAAACTGGCAGGAAATGGAACCAGTGGTGGAAGCGAAACGCAAGGCTTTACTTGCGTATAAAAACAACAATAACCAAACTACTCGTGACGCTTACAGAGCTGCCCGCAGCAAGG
>CM060310.1:26761502-26769002 GCA_030674185.1 Monoplex corrugatus
ACTGCGTGACAGGGCTGTACTCTACGCTTTCTATCATAATAAAAAAATATATCCTGGCGTCAACCAGGCCGGAGAGATACAGACACCTGTGGTCCCAGTCAGAAGATTTGAGCAACACCCTCAATGACGCATCCTTGAAGTGGATGAGACTTGACTGTGTGGTCCCAGTCTTCCCAATGAGCACATAGCACGCCTAACTCTGGGTAGGAGTCGGTCAGAGCCGAAAAATCCCACAATTATATAGTTTCGAAGGGACTGATGGGGATTCGAACCCACAACTTTCCTGTCGGTAGTCCGTTGTGTTGACCACTACACCACGGGGACTGGTGTTATCTTTATTTTTACTTTACAATGCACAGTGACATTTACAATATAACATCGAACATGTTTCAATCTAAGGTCCTGGGGAAAAAACGAACATCTGCAAGAGAAGGAATAAAGAAACGTAGAAAGAAAGACATGAAAGGGCAAAATATTGAACAACTGGTCAGTCATGAGATTATCAAAATACAGAATACAGTCAATGAAGGTTGTGAAAATGAAGCACAAATACAAAGAGAGACATAACATCTACTTTTCTGCTAACAAATCCAACATACCACGCAAAGAAGAGTCATAACCGATGGTCTGATTGTCTTGGTTCTACTAGATTTTCCTTGGATCTTGAGTAAATGTGATTCAAGTGTATCAAGATATATACAGAGAAAATGAATACTCTCTCTCTCTCTCTCTCACTCACTGTGTGTGTGTGTGTGTGTGTGTGTGTGTGTGTGTGTAAGTTGTGTGTGTGTGTGTGTGTGTGTGTGTGTGTGTGTGTGTGTGTGTGTGTGTTGAATGTGTGTGTGAGTGCGTGTTGGTACGTCAGTTATGAAGAGAGAGAGGAGAGAGAGAGAGAGAGACAGAGACAGAGACAGACAGACAGACAGACAGAGACAGACAGCCAGCCAGCAGCCAGCCAGCCAGCCAGCCAGATAGACACAGAGAGAGACAGACAGAAAGAGAAGAGAGACAGAGAGAGAGAGAGAGAGAGAGGGAGAAAGAGAGAGAGAGAGAGAGACAGAGTGACAGAGAGAGACAGAGAGAGACGCTTGACGCGCGCTTAGCGCGCCATTTACTGACGTTACCAACATGGTTTTAGCGCCAAGGGGTATAACTCATCCCTCTCATGCTGGCAACAAATGTAAATAAAGGGAAACAAATAAAGGAAACAGAAAAATGGAAAATTCAAATAAAGAGCAGAAAAGTAATATTCACAATATCAAAACAACAGTTTTGCAGTAGAAGTGGACATGCGTGACCATCCAACTATGCCTGATATTGACCTGTACTATTTTGGTTAAGGAAAAAGCGATTAGTCTTAACAGAAAACTTTTTCATATTGAAATCAAAGCAGCAATGTTCTTCTTCGTATCTCATGAGCTTCCGCGATGTATTTAGAGATTGATTGTAAATTCTCTGTTTTTTCACATGTTGATAATGACCTTAGATCATGCCTTAACGCTGCTGGGGATGAAAATATATTACATCTATTTCTAACAGCACTATAAGCTTCACATTAAAAAATAAAATGATTTTCGTCTTCCTTTTTTGGTGGCATAATCTACAAAGTAAACCATCCTCACTGCTCCGCTGAAACCATATTTGACTCTCATCAAGACCAAGTGTTCTTGTTGTAAAACTTGCAAGTAGGCTCCGGTGCCATCTATTTGTAACAACTGAAAGGTATTTTTCTGCCTGGAAAATATTTTTAAAGGAGAAATACCATGCACATTTTGTATCTTCTCCTACCTGGGAATGCCAATTTTGTTTATAAGAGCTAATTAAACGGTCTTTGAGTTCGGATAAAAATACAATTTCACTGCCTACAACCTGACTAATCCAAACTATTCCAAACCCATTATTTATCAAAATATTCTTTAAATTGTTTATCAAATTATGTTTTCCTCTTTCGTGTTCGTGTAGCATCATATCATAAGCCTGTCTACATAATCTTGATGTTGGTAGTTTCAAAATTCGTAGCCAGTACTTTATGCACTTAACGTTTGTTCGAATACTTAGCGGATATCTGCCACTTTCTCCATACGCCATTTTATTAGAAGAATGAATTGGCATATTGAGGAAACGTTTGATTGCAAATGTATGTACAATTTCCATGTGTTTATTTTCTAAAGTACCCCAGACTTCTCCTGGGTATGTTAGTATTGGTTCAATATGTGTATCGAAAAGCTTCCAGTAAAGGGAGGGGTCAACAGAGTTTAATTTTTTCATCGCTCTCAATATTTCAATTACGCCCCTTTTTGCTTTCGTACACATTTCAGTCCAGGCTGCTGTTAGGCTTAATTTCGTAGTAAAAATCAGCCCAAGATATTTATACGAATTGATCACTTTAAGCCGACAATCCCCATACCGCCAATTTTCATTTTTTGAAAGGTGCCCACCCTTACGGAAAACAAGTATATTAGTTTTATCAAGATTAACACTCAAATATAATCTGCCTGCTTCTTGTTTTAGAATGTTTAACTGATTTTGTAGTCCGACAGCTGTATCTGAGATGAGTACCACATCATCCGCAAAAAAAAAACTTCAGTAGCTCCTGGGATAATCTGTACACCGTGCCGTCCATTTTTGGATAACTCAATAGCTAATTCATTTATGAAAAAGAAAACAACTGAGGACTTAATAAACATCCTTGCTTCACTCCTCTTGGACAGTTCGAAAAATCTGTACACAAACATTTATCTCTCACACAAGCTAATACTGTATCATATAATTCCTCTCACCGCTCTATACAGTTTTCCATTCACGCCACACTTTCACAATACATTCCACAAAAGGAGGGAGAGAGAGAGAGAGAGAGAGAGAGAGAGAGAGAGAGAGAGAGAGAGAGGAGAGAGAGGAGAGAGAGAGAGAGAGAGAGAGAGAGAGAGAGAGTACGTTAAAATAACACTTTTACTAGCAGAAAGTGATGCACTTGTGGCTTTTTTTGTTAAGACGTATTTGTATAGCCCTTTTACGTACATTGAAATCTGCAGTTAAATTTCTATTTTTTTTTTTTACTCTTGAATACCAAAACTTTAAAAAAAAAAAACAAATACTATGCTATCCTTCTTCACTGCTTCTCTCTTGTTACCTTTCTACTGGCATTGTCATCCCTGATTTCTTCAACTGTCAAGGAAAGGCCATAAACTACGTCCTGTTTCAAATGCAAAATGCACCTTCTTGGAAACCCTAACCGTATTATGGAGTCAAAAACCACCAGCCCCATCAGCACCACATCGGACAAAATCAGATTCCACCCCTCGTTGACAGCTTTTTAGGACACATTGTGACAGTCACACACCAGCAGCAGGACAAAGACAATGAAGACATGCAGACCTGATTACACAGCTCTCCCCTCATCACTGATGCATCCACGTGCACGGATGGCTCGTCTCTTTCCATCAGACATCCGTAGCTTCTGGCAATGTCTCATCCAGAATCAGTTGACAAATTTGCAGTGATTTACTAATGCCCTTTTTTTCAAAGATAAAGCATGGTATACAGACGAATGCGAGTCAGGGCAAGGTCTCAAGCAAAAAGCTGCTTCAGTCATTCTGATAGGGGATCTGCGTGTAATCACTGATTCTGACGTGTCAGCATCAACTGAATAGAAGAAATAAAAGTGACCATACCGTCTCTCCTCCTACTCATGTCTCTATCTGTCTCTCTGGCTCCGTCTGTCTGTCTCTGTCTGTGTGTTTATCTGTCAGTCTATCTATCTCTGTCTGTCTGCCTGTCTGCCTCACTCTGTCTGTGCGTGTGTGTGTATGTATGTGTGTGTGTGTGTGTTTGTGTGTGTGTCCGGGGGTGTGTGTGTGTGCAAGTATGTGCGTGTGAGTGTGTGCGAATTTGTTGTGTGTGGATGTGTGTGTGTGTGTGTGTGTGTGTGTGTGTGTGTGTGTGTGTGTGTGTGTGTGAGAGAGAGAGAGAGAGAGAGAGAGAGATGGACAGACAGACAGACAGACAGAGATGGAGACAGAGACAGAGACAGACAGACAGAGAATAGAAAGACAGACAGACAGCATGCATTAAAATCAGTCTTTTACTTGTAGAAATGGATGCCAGTGTGGTGGGTTTTTTTTTCCTTTTTCTTCAGATTTATTTGTGCAGTCTGCTGACCTTGACATTTGCAGTTAAACGTTTTTTAAACTCTTACATAGCAGAACTAAAAAAAAAGCGTGACATCCTTCTTCAATGTTTCTCCCTTATTACCTCTCTACTAGCGTTGTCAACCCTGATTTCTTCAACTGTTAGAGGCAGGCTATAAACTACGTCCTGTTTCAAATGCAAAATGCACCTTCTTGGAAACCCTAACCGTATTATGGAGTCAAAAACCACCAGCCCCATCAGCACCACATCGGACAAAATCAGATTCCACCCCTCGTTGACAGCTTTTTAGGACACTTGTGACAGTCCACACCAGCAGCAGGACCAAGACCCTGAAGACATGCAGACCTGATTACACAGCTTCCCCTCATCACTGATGCATTCACGTGCACGGATGGCTCGTCTCTTTCCATCAGGCATCTGTAGCTTCTGGCAATGTCCCATGCAGAACCAGTTGACAAATAGCAGTGATTTAACTAATGCCCTTTTTTCAAAGATAAAGCATGGTATACAGACGAATGCGAGTCAGGGCAAGGTCTCAAGCAAAAAGCTGCTTCAGTCATTCTGAAAGGGGATCTGCGTGTAATCACTGATTCTGACGTGTCAGCATCAACTGAATAGAAGAAATAAAAGTGACCATACGGTCTCTCCTCCTACTCATGTCTCTATCTGTCTCTCTTACTCCGCTTGAATGTCTCTGTCTGTGTGTTTATCTGTCAGTCTATCTATCTCTGTCTGTCTGCCTGTCTGTCTCACTCTGTCTGTGCGTGTGTGTGTATGTATGTGTGTGTGTGTGTGTGTGTGTTTGTGTGTGTGTGTCGGGGGTGTGGGGTGTGCAAGTGTGTGCGTGTGAGTGTGTGCGAATGTGTTGTGTGTGGATGTGTGTGTGTGTGTGTGTAAGTGTGTGTGTTCTGAAAGAATGAGTGAGTGTGTGTGTGTGTGTGTGTGTGTGTGTGTGTTTGTGTGTGTGTGTGTGTGTGTGTGTGTGTGTGTGTGTGTGCGAGAGAGAGAGAGAGAGAGAGAGAGAGAGATGGACAGACAGACAGACAGAGATGGAGACAGAGACAGAGAATAGAAAGACAGACAGACAGCATGCATTAAAATCAGTGTTTTACTTGTGGAAATGGATGCCAGTGTGGTGGGTTTTATTTTCCTTTTTCTTCAGATGTATTTGTGCAGACAGTCTGCTGACCTTGACATTTGCAGTTAAACGTTTTTTAAACTCTTACATAGCAGAACTAAAAAAAAAGCGTGACATCCTTCTTCAATGTTTCTCCCTTATTACCTCTCTACTAGCGTTGTCATCCCTGATTTCTTCAACTGTTAGAGGCAGGCTATAAACTACGTCCTGTTTCAAATGCAAAATGCACCTTCTTGGAAACCCTAACCGTATTATGGAGTCAAAAGCCACCAGCCCCATCAGCACCACATCAGACAAAATCAGATTCCACCCCTCGTTGACAGCTTTTTAGGACACGTTGTGACAGTCACACACCAGCAGCAGGACCAAGACCCTGAAGACATGCAGACCTGATTACACAGCTCTCCCCTCATCACTGATGCATTCACGTGCACGGATGGCTCGTCTCTTTCCATCAGGCATCTGTAGCTTCTGGCAATGTCCCATGCAGAACCAGTTGACAAATAGCAGTGATTTACTAATGCCCTTTTTTCAAAGATAAAGCATGGTATACAGACGAATGCGAGTCAGGGCAAGGTCTCAAGCAAAAAGCTGCTTCAGTCATTCTGAAAGGGGATCTGCGTGTAATCACTGATTCTGACTTGTCAGCATCAACTGAATAGAAGAAATAAAAGTGATCATACCGTCTCTCCTCCTACTCATGTCTCTATCTGTCTCTCTGGCTCCGTCTGTCTGTCTCTGTCTGTGTGTTTATCTGTCAAGTCTATCTATCTGTCTGTCTGCCTGTCTGTCTCACTCTGTCTGTGCGTGTGTGTCGGGGTGTGTGTGTGTGTGTGTGTGTGTTTGTGTGTGTGTGTCGGGGTGTGTGTGTGTGCAAGTGTGTGCGTGTGTGAGTGTGTGCGAATGTGTTGTGTGTGGATGTTGTGTGTGTGTGTGTGTGTGTGTGTGTGTGTGTGTTCTGAAAGAATGAGTGAGTGTTTGTGTGTGTGTGTGTGTGTGTGGTGTGTGTGTGTGTGAGGAGAGAGGAGAGAGAGAGAGAGAGAGATGGACAGACAGACAGACAGAGATGGAGACAGAGACAGAGACAGACAGACAGAGAATAGAAAGACAGACAGACAGCATGCATTAAAATCAGTCTTTTACTTGTAGAAATGGATGCCAGTGTGGTGGGTTTTTTTTCCTTTTTGTTCAGATGTATTTGTGCAGACAGTCTGCTGACCTTGACATTTGTAGTTAAACGTTTTTTAAACTCTTACATAGCAGAACTAAAAAAAAAGCGTGACATCCTTCTTCAATGTTTCTCCCTTATTACCTCTCTACTAGCGTTGTCATCCCTGATTTCTTCAACTGTTAGAGGGAGGCCATAAACTACGTCCTGTTTCAAATGCAAAATGCACCTTCTTGGAAACCCTAACCGTATTATGGAGTCAAAAACCACCAGCCCCATCAGCACCACATCGGACAAAATCAGATTCCACCCCTCATTGACAGCTTTTTAGGACACATTGTGACAGTCACACACCAGCAGCAGGACCAAGACCCTGAAGACACGCAGACCTGATTACAGAGCTCTCCCCTCATCACTGATGCATTCACGTGCACGGATGGCTCGTCTCTTTCCATCAGCATCTGTAGCTTCTGGCAATGTCCCATGCAGAACCAGTTGACAAATGGCAGTGATTTACTACTGCTTAAAAAAAAAGACATAAAAAACAAAAACATGGTTTACAGACGAATGTAAGCCAGAGAAAGGTTTCAAGCAAAAAGCTGCTTCGCTTGTTCTGAAAGGGGATTTGTGTGTAAGCACTGATTTTGACGTTTCAGCATCAGCTGAACAGAAGGTATTTAAGTGACCAACCCCTCTCCCCTCCCATTCATCTTTCTGTTTGTCTCTCTGGCTCTGTCTGTATGTTTGTTTGTTTGTTTGTCTGTCTGTCTGTCTGTCTGCCTGCCTGCATGCCTGCCCGTCTATCTGCCTGCCTGTCTGTCTGTCTGTTTGTCTGTTTGTCTGTGTGTGTGTGTCTCTCTCTCTCTGTCCCCTCTCTTTCTCTCTCTCTTTTCCTCTCTCCATCTTTCAGTCTCCACCCCCCCGCTGTCTCAGTCTTTTTCCTTTTGGTCTCTGTCTATCTCTGTCTCTGTCTGTCTGTCTGTCTGTCTGTCTCTCTCTCTCTCTTAATCTCTTCCCCTTTAATTTTATGGTTTTTCTTGTAGTC
>CM060310.1:26779002-26786502 GCA_030674185.1 Monoplex corrugatus
AAACTCATTAAACACAAGAGGTTCAAACAGACCGACCATGTAGAATGATAACGAAAGTGTTGTGCTGTTGGAAATGCATTGCGTACATTTAAGCAGCACTGGACGGCAGAGGCGAAGGAGATTTATGTTTTACGTGTTTCTTGTATAATTGCGTATTTGTTTGTTTTGTTTGGATTGCTCTCTCTCTCTCTCTGTGTGTCTCTCTCTCTCTATCTATCTATCTATCTATCTATCTATCTGTACGTGCGTGTGTGCGTATGTGCGTGCGTGCGTGAGTGCGTGAGTGCATGTGTGTATGTGTGTGTGCGTGTGTGTCTGTTTGTGTGGCTGTATGGTGTACCTAAACTTTTGTAAGCAATTATACAAGGTACTTTTCTGTCCGAGGTCTCTTTGCCTCAGTTTCAATCTCTCTGTCAGTTAAGTCTGTTAATATGCAGAAACTTTAGGAAAAAATGGAGAGAACAAAATAGCCTGAGCAATCATTAGATGATTTGATTTTATATTCGTTTATTTCAATGTATCTTATTTTTCACTAAAATTTGTATAGACACATTGACTGACAAATTGCAGCCCATGTCAAGATGAGTTGCTGGATGCTGAAAGAGAAGGAGGTTGCCAGTCTCTCACCACGTAATCAATTGGACATTGGGGTGAAGAGCACAAGTAGGGGCTGACAACTTTCTGCACTCCTGCCCCACAATAAAACTCATCAAACACAAGAGGTTAAAACGGACCGACCATGTAGAATGATAACGAAGCTGTTGTGCTGTTTGAACTACACTGCGTAGATTTAAGCAGCACTGCATTGCTGTCTTCTTCTGTTTTTCTCTCTCCCTCTCTCTGTTCATCTCTCTTTTTTTCTGCCTATGTATCTTTCGTTCTTTCGTTTTCTTTTCTGTTCTACTCTTATTACTTTCCTTTTTTCAGTTTTGTTTTCTTCTTTTTTTGCTTTTATTGGTTTTGGTATGTCAGATTTTCCCTACCTGGCTCCCTGATGTTTGTATTAGTTTATCTAAAAGTGGCAATTTTTTGAAAAACAAAGCTTGTAGACAGTCAATACAGTCGATAGTTCCTTTTGCTGCAAATCCAATCAGCACACACACCCTCTCACAATGCTCATAAATGTCCATAATGAAATTATTTATGTCCTTATTGCTTCCAGATATTACTATTGTGAGACCATGAACGGAAAATAACAGAATTTTTATAGGGGGGCAAAATCTGAACTTATCCATCACAATTTGTTTTGGTTTTGTTAAATTTACTTAGTTCGTGTCATTAATCGAGAACTATTTTGAATAAATCCGCCAAACACCTTGACGCCAACTGAGTTGCTACGGATTTCCTGAAGATATTCCTCAATAACACTGACGACGAAAATAGCAATGACGGTCTAATTTTCAATGGTAAAACACAAATTGCTGAAAGTTTTTTTTTTCAATATGTTTATGGCTAATTTAAAAACAAACATTTGCTGAAATCTGTTTTGAATGAAAGATATTAGTCTGATTTTGAACTGGCCTAAAGTATTAGAGGAAAAGATAATCTGGAATCAAAACTGGAGATAACTAGTGACCGTGGAAATCTATTTCTCGACATGCAGAGGTTTAAGACCTGACTTGGCAATCTAAATATCTGCCTAGAAATGGAATCGTACACAAGAGAAAAAAAGACACTAATGAAAATAGAATAAAAGAAGACATAGCGCATTATGAAATCAAAGACTAGTAGCATTAAGAAAGAGAGAGAGAGAGAGAGAGAGAGAGACAAACAGACAGACAGAGACAGAGACAGAGAGAGACAGAGACAGAGAGAGACAGAGACAGAGACAGAGAGAGAGAGACAGAGAGACAAGAGAGAGAGAGAAACAACCATGCACATAATTGTAGAGCTGGGGGCCTTGTGGGAAAAGCACTTCCTTGAATGTGAAAGGTCCAGGTTTAACTCTCGATCAGAAGATTCTGGATGTCTCAACACGTATTTCATGTAAGCAGCAACAAACAAGCAAATAAACAAAGACTTCTTTTAGATAAGCAGCAGATAAACAAGCCAATAAACTATAAATTGGGAGTAATCTCGCAGAACAATACAATGAATGACTGAACAAGAGGGAGTAAAATTCTAATATCTTAGGTGATATATATTTTCCATACTTTCTCTGTCTGTCTGTTTCTTTCTTTCTATTCTTTTTTCTTGGGTGATTACTTTTCCATAATTTTCTGTCCTTTAATTCTTGTTTACTTCTTATGTGTGTCAGTGTACGTGCATGCTTGTGTGTGAGCGTGTGTATGTGTGTGTGTGTGTGTGGCGCGTGTGTATGGTATGTACGTGATATGCGTGTGTGTTTGTGCGTGTGTGGCTGTGTGCATGTGTTGCGTATGTGCTGTTGTGTGTGTGTTTGTGGTGTGTGTGGTGTGAGTGTGTGTGTGTGTGTGTTGTGTGTGTGTGCTTAGATTGTTTTGTTGTTGTTTTTATTTCTCGTCATTGGATTTTTTTTTTTCTTTATTTTTCTATATTTTTTTTTCTTTTATATTAGCTGAATGTACACAAGTTCTTGTCAAATAAATCATAAAAGCGATCATTACAGCGTGCAGTTTATCTCACTTCGAATCCAATATTTCATTTCAAATCCAATCATAAGAAGAAAACAGAAAAAAATATCTGTCGAACAATCACATTAATATTGCTTGGAAATATCAAGAAATATTTCATATCCTTACTGCTTTCAAATATTGCTTTCACTGTTAGATGAATGGCAAATGAAAAATGTTTTCCAAGGGGACGGAATTTTGCGCTTTTCCATCATAATTCATTCTGATAATCGGTGAAATTACTGAGTGCATGTCATCAGTCCGGAAATATATGAAATAAATCTGCCAGATCCTGGATTCTATTATTTTTTCTATAAATATTATTCTCTTTTTGTATTCTGAATGGAAATGAGTAGAACAAGAAATATTTGCTTGATTTCACACCAGCTCAAAACTTTATGACGAACAGAAAGGTGAGTCATAAAATGTATGTACCAGTACAAAAGTTTTCTTTTATCTATATATGATTTATGTTGCATCTCTCCCGAATCTGAAAGAAATTTCACAAGAAGGGCCTCCCACATGGACCTAGCCCCTATGATGACGATTATATTTTCTAACAGGATGCTTAGTAAGGGCAGCGTGTTAGTAAGAGGATACTACTTTTGAACATTCTAAAGCAGCCCTGCAGCAGTGCAGAGTATCCTATGGTGGGTGACCCTACGTGTCTTGACATCACTAGATCCATTATTTCCCTGGCACTTTCACTTCGACTGAATGAACTTGGGATTGTAATGTGTTGAAGAGCTCTGATGAGTTGCTTGGGTCAATGCTACTGAAAAGACACTCAAAATGGGACGGCTAGAAATGTACAGCCTTTGACAGCCATGTGGTGCGGCATTATTTATCCCTCTTTGCATTAAAACATCGCCCCCACATTCAGTAGTATACGAAAGTTGTCCACTGAAATATAAATTCTCCCAAGTTCCTTAGTCGACACCCCCCCCCCCCCCCGCCTTTTTTCCCCCCTTTATTCTGCTCCGAAAGCCTAGCTCTAATTACAGGTGAAGCAATTTTATCAAAAAAGACTGTGTCAGGCAGTATGTGGTAAGATAAATTAACAAACAAACAACAAACAACAAACAAAAAAAACAAACAACAAAACTAAAAGCCAATTTGGCGATCTTCCTCTTCAGTATTGTTGGTCAGTTTTGAATGATGTCGTTTTGTAAGAGAGCCGTTGTTTTCCATCTACAATGACATAACCTTTGACTCTCGCACTTTATCCACCAACTACAAATACTTAACCCTTTGACTCCCTCACCCTATCCTGTAGGAAGCTGGTGATAGGGAAGGATCAAAGGGTTGAATTTTTTGTTTTGCTAGCATGGTTGACAATGCAGGTGCTGGTAGTCAGGGTGCGGAAGTCAAAGGGTTAAGTAACCATGACAATGTAACAGAGTCCAGGTAAAAACACTGGTTGTCTTGATCTCCAACCGTTCTGATTCCGAAATTCTGTTTAAAAAATAAATACAAACATTTTCAACACCTGTTCAGTACTTCACGCCTTGTTTTTTTTTTATCTGCTTCTCTCCCTCCCTTCCCCTCCCTCTGTCTTCTCTGGTCTCTGTCTGTTGTCTGTCTTTCTGTCTGGTTGTCTGTCCTGTTGTCTGTTCTGTCTGTCTCTGTCTCTGCTCTCCCTCTTTCTTCTCTCTCTTTCTCTCTCTCTCTCTCTCTTTCTCTCTGTCTCTTTTCTTTCACTCCACCATTCACTCTTGCTTGTTTTATTTCTCCGTTTCTTTTTACTACTTCATACTTCTGTGAATTTACAATATCTATCAATTCTTGACACTTACTGCAATCATCTGAGAGGAAAGTTTCCACCGAAAAATCTCTGTTTACAGAATGAAAAAAAAGACAAAAAACTCTAGTTAGTTCATAAATCATTGAGAACAAAAGCAAGCAGTAAACAGACAGAATTCAAAACATTTGAACTACGAAATAAATAATGAAAGATATGAACAAACCTAAGAGCAAATAAAACGAAATTTTTTGTTTTGAAGATATCTGATTATCCTTCTTGTTGTATTATTGGTAATTTTTTTTAGGGGGGGGGGGGGTTGCAAATATCTACTGTTTTTTCTTTCCGTTTTTATGAATTTTATGAAAGTTTGTACGCAGATTGTCTAGATTTATGACAGATAAATAATTCAAACAATCATAGAGTCATCAACTCTTTCACTTTAGTCTAATCATCATAACAAGAACAAAAAATCTATTATGCCATCAGAAATGTCGATGGAAATCAACATGACATCGTCATGTCCTAACTGCTTCCAAATATCGCTTTCATGGATAGATGATCGGCAAATAAAAATGTATTTTCCAAGGTGGCAGAACTTGACACTCGCACATCATGATATTTTCCCCAACTATGGGTGAAATTACTGACCGCATGTCACCAGTCCAGAAACATTGTCAATAAATCTGCCAGAAGCCTGGATGGAATAGCGCTGGCATTGCCATTAATTTCCTGATGATGTTGAGAGTGACCAGGAGAAAATATTAGTTTGCTTCGGTCTGACTTGAAGCTTCGATCGCAAACACGTAGAGAGAAAATGCCGATTCGAGTGTTGTGATAGTTATGCTATTGATGGGGCAGGGACAAGTTGGCTACAGTAAAGACAGAGTAAATGGGAAGAAGCAGCAACATGGAATTACTAGCAGAGAAGAAAAATAGAGCGAGAGAGGGAAAGTGAGAGACAGTGTGTGTGTGTGTGTGTGTGTGTGTGTGTGTGTGTGTGTGTGTGTGTGTGTGTGTGTGGTGTGTGTGTGTGTGTGTGTGTGTGCGTGCGTGCATGTTTTGTGTGTGTTGTGTGTCGTGCGTGTGTGTGGTGTTGTTTGTGATATGTTGTGTGTGTGTATGTGTTGTTGTCTGCATGCATGTGCGTGCATCCACGCGGATGTGTGTGGCTTATGCACCCGCGCGCATATTTGTGTGTGCTCATATGTGACATATAAGAAATGTTTTTCGATCATTACTGTAGACCTGTTAGCTATTTTGATGTCGATGAATTCTGCGGCAGACATACCAGTCATATCAAAAAAGAATCACTCTGTTGTCAGGCTGAAAATCACCTTTAATGGCACTACATGGGCCAGTCATGGTCAAATAGATAGGAGTTATAATTTTTTTTCAGATATTACTTTTACCTCATCAATAAATAATGAGGGGCTCTGACTTCATATTGGTTTGGGTGCCATAATCATTCACATACCCATGGCAATGAACTACTGATGTATGTGCCAAACTACTGTTTAACTACTAAACTTTGTTATTTGCTACACTCTTTCCCTCTGTCTGTCTGTCTGTCTGTCTGTCTGCCTGTCTGTCTGTCTGTCTATCTGTCTGTATTTCTGTCTTTGTCTCTCCCTCTGTCTCTGGTCTCTCAATTTCTCTCCTTTCCGCCGTCTCACACGAACACCATGCACAACCCCAACAACAGCACACACACAATCCACACAACACACAATCACCACGCGACACACACACAACACACCACAACAACACAACACACACACACCACCACACACACACACACACACACAACACACACCACACACCACACCACACACACCACACACACACACACACACACACACACACACACACACTACACACACACACAACAGCAGTGGCCATCACACTACACACTCTTCTACTTTAACGTAAACGAGAAAGGTAGGTAACTAAAAAGAGTTCAAAAGCAGGAGCATCCACCCTCTCTCTACCAAAAAGAGAAAAGAAAGAAAGAAAAGAAGAAAAGAAAAGAAAAGAAGAAAATGCAACGAAACAAAACAAAGACAGAAAAAAATTCCTAGGAAGATGGGAAGAATTACAAGAAAAACAGTACAAGAAGAAGAAAAACGGAGGCAGAAGAAAATCGCAACAACCCAATCACCGATGAATCACTTCATATATCAATCAAACCATGACACTTATTGAAATTATTTGTGAAGAAAGGTTCCGCTTTAAAATCCCGTTCTGTTGCAAGCAACAATGGATAAAATCAAGCAAACAAACCAAAACAGAAACAACACCAACAAACAAGCATTGAAGGAAACCAAACAAACAAAAAAAATCAGAAGAAAAAAGATATTCAAGTATCAAAGTATTTTGCACCTTTTCCTCATGCTGCGACATATTATTCTGAGAAACAAATCTAAAAAACGAGAAAACAAAACAAAACAAACAAAAAAAGAAACAAGAAAAGAAGAAAACGAGAAAAAAAATGTTCTTGCTATATTTTTTGTTCTGTCTTTGTTGTGTTTATTTCGTTGTTTTCTCTTGGGGTTTTTTTTCGGTTTTTTTTTGTGTGTGTGTGTGTGTATCCCTTCTTGCACATTCCTTTCTGTCTCCATTTATTTTACATGTTTACGTCCATTTTCAGGCGTTTTTTTAACATTTTCCGCACCTTCTTTTTACGTCGTTATTAGTTTCGTTTACGTGTTACTTTTATTACATTTTTGTTATTTCAGAATTGTTATCTGTTTTCTGCAAGTTTTGTTTTGCCCAAAGAAAGGTTTAGCGTTGGACTATAAACCATGTAAAAATCTTGAACGTGGACAGTTCCTTTCAGTTCAAATCCGCTAATCATGAAACACTATATCACTGCATATCCAATCATGAAAACAATGTATGTAACTTAAGATCCAATCACTATGAAAAAGATATATAACAGACAATTACAAATACTGCCTGGACTCATTACGAAACCCTTCACGTCTTAACTGCTTCCAAATATCGCTTTCATGGATAGATGAGTGACAAATAAAAGGCACTTTCCAAGGGGGGCAGATTTTGATGTTTCTCCATCATAATTCTTTCTGGATATGGATGGAATTACTGAGTGCGTGTCATCAGTCCACAAATGTCTAATATCAATCTGCCAAACGCCTGAGTGATATT
>CM060310.1:26794002-26809002 GCA_030674185.1 Monoplex corrugatus
GTGTTACAGAATGAAAAAAAAAGACAAAAAACCTCTCGTTAGTTCATAAATCATTGAAAACAAAATGCAAGCATGCAAACAGACAGAATTCAAAACAGTTCAACGACAAAATAAATAATGAAAGATATGAACAAACCTAAGAGCAAATAAAACGAAATGTTTTTTTTTTTGAAGATATCTGATTATCCTCCTTTTCGTTGTTGGTTCACCTTGCGTCATAATTTGTATAACTTTTTTTTGTTGAGGTTGCGAATATCTGCTCTTTTTTCTTTCCCGTTTTTATGAATTTTATGAAAGTTTGTTCACAGATTGTCTAGATTTATGATAGATAAATAATTTTAGCAATCAATACAGTCGTCAACTCTTTCACTTTTAATCTAATCATCATAACAAGAACAAAAATATATTATGCCATCAGAAATGTCGACGGAAATCAACATGACACTCCGTCATGTCCTAACTGCTTCCAAATATCGCTTGCACGGATAGATGATCGGCAAATAAAAATGAATTTTCTTAGGTGGCAGAACTTTACACTCGCACATCGTGATATTTTCCCCAACTATGGGTGAAATTACTGACCGCATGTCACCAGTCCAGAAACATTGTCAATAAATCTGCCAGAAGTCTGGATGGAATAGCGCTGGCATTGCCATTAATTTCCTGATGATGTTGAGAGTGACCAGGAGAAAATATTAGTTTGCTTCTGGTCTGACTTGAAGCTTCGATCGCAAACACGTAGAGAGAAAATGCCGATTCGAGTGTTGTCATAGTTATGCTATTGATGGGGCAGGGACAAGTTGGCTACAGTAAAGACAGAGTAAATGGGAAGAAGCAGCAACATGAGAATTACTAGCAGAGAAGAAAAATAGAGCGAGAGAGGGAAAGTGAGAGACAGTGTGTGTGTGTGTGTGTGTGTATGTGTGTGTGTGTGTGTGTGTTGTGTGTTGTGTTGTGTGTGTGCGTGTGTGTGTGTGTGTGTGTGTGTGTGTGTGTGTGTGTGTGTGTGTGCGTGCCGCATGTTTTGTGTGTGTGTGTGGTGCGTGTGTGTGTGTGTATGTTTGTATATGTTTGTGTGTGTATGTGTGTGTGTGTCTGCATGCATGTGCGTGCATCCACGCGGATGTGGTGTGCTTATGCACCCGCGCGCATATTTGTGTGTGCTCATATGTGACATATAAGAAAATGTTTTTCGATCATTACTGTAGACCTGTTAGCTATTTTGATGCCAGTGAATTCTGCGGCAGACATACCAATCGTATCAAAAAAGAATCACTCTGTTGTCAGGCTGAAAATCACCTTTAATGGCACTACATGGGCCAGTCATGGTCAAATAGATAGGACGTTATACATTTTTTTCAGATATTACTTTTACCTCATCAATAAATAATGAGGGGCTCTGACTTCATATTGGTTTGGGTGCATAATCATTCACTTACCCATGGCAATGAACTAACTGATGTATGTGCCAAACTACTGTTTAACTACTAAACTTTCTTATTTGCTACACTCTTTCCCTCTGTCTGTATGTCTGTCTGTCTGCTGTCTGTGTCTGTCTGTCTATCTGTCTGTATTTCTGTCTTTGTCTCTCCCTCTGTCTCGGTCTCTCAATTTCTCTCCTTTCCGCCGTCTCACACGAACACCATGCACAAACCACCACACAAATGCACACACACACACACGCGAACACACATATATACACACAAACACACACACACTACACACACACACACACACACACACACACACACACACACACACACACACACACACACACACACACACACACAACACACACACACAACATACACACACAAACACGAATTGTCAATGGGCATCTCCTTGTCGTCCATTCATTCCGATCTGACACATCTTCTTACGTTTAACTTGTATAAACGAAGAAAGGTAGGTAACTAATAAGAGAGTTCAAAAGCAGGAGCATCCCCTCTCTCTACCAAAAGAGAAAAGAAAGAACAGAACAGAAAAGAAAAGAAAAGAAAAGAAAAGAAAAGAAAAATGAAACGAAACAAAACAAAGACAGAAAAAAATTCCTAGGAAGATGGGAAGAATACAAGAAAAACAGTACAAGAAGAAGAAAAACGGAGGCAGAAGAAAATCGCAACAACCCAATCACCGATGAATCACTTCATATATCAATCAAACCATGACACTTATTGAAATTATTTGTGAAGAAAGGTTCCGCTTTAAATCCCGTTCTGTTGCAAGCAACAATGGATAAAATCAAGCAAACAAACCAAAACAGAAACAACACCAACAAACAAGCATTGAAGGAAACAAAAAAAAAAATCAGAAGAAAAAGATATTCAAGTATCAAAGTATTTTGCACCTTTTCCTCATGCTGCGACATATTATTCTGAGAAACAAATCTAAAAAACGAGAAAACAAAACAAAGCAAAAAACAAACAAAAATAAGAAAAGAAGAAAACGAGAAAAAAAATGTTCTTGCTATATTTTTTGTTCTGTCTTTGTTGTTTTTATTTCGTTGTGTGTTACTTGGGTTTTTTTTCGGTTTTTTGTGTGTGTATCCCTTCTTGCACATTCCTTTCTTCTCCATTTATTTTACATGTTTACGTCCTATTTTCAGGCGTTTTTTTACATTTTCCGCACCTTCTTTTTACGTCGTTATTAGTTTCGTTTACGTGTTACTTTTATTACATTTTGGTGCTTTCAGAATTGTTATCTGTTTTCTAGCAAGTTTTGTTTTGCCCAAAGAAAGGTTAGCGTTGGACTATAAACCATGTAAAAATCTTGAACGTGGACAGTTCCTTTCAGTTCAAATCCACTAATCATGAAACACTTATCACTGCATATCCTAATCATGAAAAAATGTATGTAACTTAAGATCCAATCACTATGAAAAAGATATATAACAGACAATTACAAATACTGCCTGGACTCATTACGAAACCCTTCACATTTTAACTGCTTCCAAATATCGCTTTCATGGATAGATGAGTGACAAATAAAAGGCACTTTCCAAGGGGGCAGATTTTGATGTTTCTCCATCATAATTCTTTCTGGATATGGATGGAATTACTGAGTGCTGTCATCAGTCCACAAAGTTCTAATATAAATCTGCCAAACGCTTGCGTGATATTGCCATGGCTGTGCGCTTCCTGATGATATTCCAAGTGGCAACGAGAACATATTAGTTTGATTGCATCCTTACCATAAACTCGGTGGAAGCAGCAAGAGTCAGCATCGTAAAGGGTCGGGGAGAGGGACAGAGAGGGAGACAGAGAGATAGAGAAGATAGGAAGAGAGAGAGCGTGATGAGAGAGAGAGATAGAGAGAGAGAGACAGAGACAGACAAGAGAGAGAGACAGACAGGAGACAGAGAGACAGAATGAGAGAGATACAGAGAGAGAGACAAAGAGACAGAGACAGAGAGACAGAGACAGAGAGAGATGGGGGGACAAAGAATTGAGACAGAGACACATGGAAAGAAAGGAAGGGACAAAGAAAGGAAGAGAAAGAGAGACAAGGAGACAGAGAGAAAAGACAGACAGAAAGAGAGAGAGAGAGAGAAAGAGAGAGAGAAGAGAAAGCCAGAGACATACAGAAAGATAGACAGAGAGAGAGAGACAGAGAAGAACAGGGATAGAGACAGAGATAGAGAGGGAGAGAGAGAGAAAGAGAAAGAGACAGATAGAAAAGAAAATAGAGAGAGAGATAAAGAGAGATATAGAGACAGAACAAAAAGAGAGACAGACAGACAGAGACAGAGAGACACGAGAGACACAGAAAAGGACAGACAAAGGAACAGAGAAAGAGAGAGAAAGAGCAGTTACTATGTTTTTTATACGAAACAACATGCTCTTTAAGCATATCACTTGTCATTCAAACACCTCTGATAAGTGCCTAACTTCACTCCTTTTTCCCTTACAGCAATCTGTACTGACCATCTCAAAGTGCTATTTCTATATCATTTCCAGCAAATGTACGAGAGGGCAGTCTCAAGAAGTGGTAAAACTCACATTTACAGCAACAATAAATTTTCATTGTCTCTCCGTTATACGTTGATTTTCTTCCTGATTCTGGAAGAAATGCACAGGTTCTAGACAGTCGTATAAGGAGACATCGTTTATCATTTTCTGGACGAGACATCGTTTACTGTGTGAATGGCGTATTAGCTGGTTCTGATCTGATAAGACTCCTGTTACATAAAGACCCCTCACCTACCACCATTCACTATTTTCCTACCGGAAGTTTCTGACATAAGCAGTTCCATCCATGTAAAAAACAAAAATGAAAAAAAAAAAAAAGAAAAGGGGAAAAAAAAACCTACTTCAGAACACCAAGACAGATGATAACAAATGAAGAAAAAATAGCGGGAGAGAGTACGTTAAGAAACCCATTGATTTCGTCAAATTTTCCTTTTCCCTTTAAATAATAATGTTTATTTCATGTTCCCAGGAGAGAAGTTTTTGAATGCAAGTGTGTGTGTGTGTGTGTTGTGTGTGTGTGTGTGTGTGTGTGTGTGTGTGTGTGTGTGTGTGTGGTGTGTGTTGTGTGTGTGTGTCGTCTGTGTGTCTCTGTGTTGTGTGTCTGTGCTGTGTATGCATGTGTGTGTGTCTGTGTGTGTTGTGGGGAGAAAGAGAGAGAGACAGAGACAGAGAGAGAGGGAGACAAGAGAGAGAGAGAGAACAGAGACAGAGACAGTGACAGAAAAAACAGTCAAAGAGAGGAAAAAAGAAGAGAGAGGGAAAGAGAGAGAGGAGAGACAGACGAGAGAAAGAGCTGTTATTATAATCATACGAAACAACATGCTCTTTAAACATATCACTCGTCATTCAAATACCACAGGAAAATGCCCAACTTCACTCCTTTTTCCATTACAGCAATCTGTACTGACCATCTCAATGCAGTTTTAGTATCATTTCCAGCGAATATACGAGAGGACTTTTTCAAGAAGTGGTAAAACTCACATTTACAGCAACAATAAATTTTCATTGTCTCTCCGTTATACGTTGATTCTCTTCCTGATTCTGGAAGAAATGCACAGTCGTATAAGGAGACATCGTTTATCATTGTCTGGAGCGAGACATCGTTTAATGTGTGAATGGCGTATTCGCTGGCTTCTGATCTGATAAGACTCCTATTACATAAGACCCCTCCCTACCAACATTCACTATTTTCCTACCCGGAAGTTTCTGACATAAGCAGTTCCATCCATGTAAAAACAAAAATGAAAAAAAGAAAAGAAAAGAAAAAGAAAAGAAAAGGAAAGGAAAAATAATACGTGAGAACACCAAGACAGATGATAACAAATGAAGAAAAAATAGCGTGAGAGAGAGTACGTTAAAAGACCGATTGATTTCGTCAAATTTTCCTTTTCCTGAAATAATAATGTTCATTTCATGTTTCCCAGGAGAGAAGTTTTTGCATGCAAGTGTGTGTTGTGTGTGTGTGTGTGTGTGTGTGTGTGTGTGTGTGTGTGTGTGTGTGTGTGAGTGTGTGTGTGTGTGTGTGTGTGTGTCATGTGTCTATGTCTATGTATGCATGTGTGTGTGTCTGTGTCTGTGTGTTTGTGAAAGAGAGACAGAGAGAGAGAGAGAGAGAGAGTGAAAGAAAAAAAGAGGAACAGAGAGAGAGAGAGACAGACAGACAGAGACAAAGACAGTGACAGAAACACAGACACAGAGTCAGAAAGAGGCAGACAAAAAGGGAGAGAGAGAGAGTGGGAAAGAGAGAGAGAGAGGGACGGGGGCAGAGACAGAGAGAGAAAGAGCTGTTATTATGTCATACGAAACAACATGCTCTTTAAACATATCACTCGTCATTCCAACACCACTGGAAAGTGCCTAACTTCACTCCTTTTTCCCTTACAGCAATCTGTACTGACCATCTCAAAGCAGTTTTAATATCATTTCCAGCGAATATACGAGAGGACTTTTTCAAGAAGTGGTAAAACTCACATTTACAGCAACAATAAATTTTCATTGTCTCTCCGTTATACGTTGATTCTCTTCCTGATTCTGTAAGAAATGCACAGGTTCTAGACAGTCGTATAAGGAGACATCGTGTATCACTGTCTGGAGCGAGACATCGTTTACTGTGTGAATGGCGTATTACCTGGCTTCTGATGTGATAAGAAGAATCTCCTATTACGTCAGACCCCTTCTCTAAACCCCACCATTCACTGTTTCCGACCCTATATACATGGCTTATGTTCAGTTTCTGACATAATAAGTTCCATTCATGTCAGAAGAAGAAGAAGAAGTAGTAGAAGAAGAAGACAAGAAAAAGAAAAGAAAAGAAAGGCGAAAGAAAAAAAAAAGAACAGAACAGAAAAGAAAGAAATATGTATGTATGTATGTATGTATGTATGTATGTATGTATGTATGTATGTATGTATGTTATGTATTTATGTTTGTATATATATATATGTGTGTATATATGTATGTATGTATGTATCTGTGTATGTATGTATGTATGTATCTGTGTATGTATGTATGTACGTACGTACGTATGTATGTATGTATGTATGTATGTATGTATGTATGCATGCATGCATGCATGTATGCATGCATGTATGTATGTATGTATGTATGTGTGTATGTATGTATGTACGATGTATGTATGTACGCATGTATGTATGCATATATGTATGCATATATGTATGCATGTATGTATGTATGCATGCATGTATGTATGTATGCATGTATGTATGCATGTATATATGTATGCATGTATGTATGTATATACATATACACATGTACACACTCATGCTCTTTTTAAAGTTTTCAACACATCTGAATGACAAAAAACTTCGGTTTCAGATATCAGCATCATCAACGTTGCTATCTTCATTGATAGCTTCGAGAAGATCTGTGTGAAGATCTGTGTGACAGCCACGCATCAGCATTGGGATCAGGTGTCTGAAAGCATGCAGACGTAATTATACACACACACATCTCCCCTCATTGGTGATGGAATCACGTGTACAAAAGCCTGTCCCTTTGGGCTAGGAGATCCCTACTCCCGGAGGGAAAAAAAGCAAAAAACAAAAAAGGAACAAAAAAAGCAACACAAAACCCCCAAAACAAAACAAAAACAGCAAAGGAAGTTCCTTGACCAATAGACATGGCCTTGACAATTTGCTTGCCTTCTGGTGGTGGTGGTTGGGGGGTGCGGGAGGGGAATACTGAGAGGGGGGAAGTGATTTTGTGTCACTTGTGGACTGGGGATGGGTGATTGAGGAACAGTGTGTGTGTGTGTGTGTATGTGTGCGTGTGTGTGTGTGTGTGTGTGTGTGTGTGTGTATGTGTGTGTGTGTGTGTGTGTGTGTGTGTTTTGTGTGTGTGTGTGTGTGTTTTCTGTCCATTGTCTCTTTGCCTCAGTTTCTATCTCTCTGTTTCAGCCAAGTCTATCCACATGTACCCGCAGATGCAAAAACTTTAGGGAGGAAAATGGAGAGAAAAGAAATGGCCTGAGCTATCTTTGTCTGATTTGATTTTATTTTTGTTTATTTCAGTGTATCTTATTTTTCACTAACAGTTTGTATAGACACACTGACTAACAAATTGCAGCCCATGTCAAGAGATGCTGAATGCTGAAAGAGAAGGAGGTTGCCAGTCTCTCACGAGTAATCAATTGGACATTGGGGTGAAGAGCAAAGAAGGGGCTGACAACTTTCTACACCCCTGCCCACAATGAAACTCATTAAACACAAGAGGTTCACACAGACCGACCAATAGAATGATAACGAAGCTGTTGTGCTGTTTGAAATGCACTGCACAGATTTAAGCAGCACCGATATACAAAGGATTGTACAGATTCATGTTTTACGTGTTTTGAATATAATTCTACATCTGTTTGTTTTGTTTTGTTTGCTTTTCTCTCTCTCTCTCTCTCTCTCTCTCCTCCCCTCCCCTCTCTCTCTTCTCTTTCTTTCTTTCTGTGTGTGTTTGTGTGTTCGTGCATGTGCGTGTATGTGTGCATGTGTGTTTGTGTATGTGTGTGTTGTGTTGTGTGTGTGTGTATGTGTTGTGTGTGTGTGTGTGTGTGTGTGTGGGTGCGTGTGTGCGTGAGTTAGTGCCTGTTTGTGTACTTAAACTTTTGTAACCAATTATACCAGGTACTTTTCTGTCCAAGGTCTCTTTGCCTCAGTTTCAATCTCTCTGTCTCAGTCAAGTCTATTTGCATGTACGAGCATATGTAGAAACTTAAAGGGGAAAATGCAAGGAAGTGACGACCTGAGCAGTCTTTATCTGATTTGATTTTGTTTTCTTTTATTTCAATGTCTTAGTTTTTCACAAAATTTTGCATGGACACACTGACTAACAAATTGCCGCCCAAGTCAAGTGGAGTTGCTGAATGTTGAAAGAGAAGGAGGTTGCCAATCTCTCACCATGTAATCAGTTGGACGTTGGGGCGAAGAGCACAAGGAGGGGCTGACAATTTTTTACACTCCTGCCCCACAATGAAACCCATTAAACACAGGAATTCAAACAACCTACCATGTAGAATGATAACGAAAGTGTTGTGCTGTTTGAAATGCACTGGTATATTTAAGCAGCTTTGGACGGCAGAGGCGAAGGAGATTTATGTTTTACGTGTTTCTTGTAAAATTGTGCATTTGTTTGTTTTGTTTGGTTTGTTCTCTCTCTCTCTTCTCTCTCTCTCTCTATCTATCTATCTATCCATCTATCTATCTATCTGTGCGTACGTGTGTGCGCGTACGTGTGCGCGTGCGTGAGTGCATGTGTGTATGTTGTGTGCGTATGTGTCTGTTTTGTGGCTGTTGGTGTGACTATACTTTTGTAAGCAATTATCAGGTACTTTCCTATCCGAGGTCTCTTTGATTCAGTTTCAATCTCGTTGTCTCAGTTAAGTCTGTTTATATTGTGCACACTTGCAGAAACTTTCGGAAAAAATGGAGAGAAAAAATAGTCTGAAAAATCTTAGACGATTTGATTTTATATTCGTTTATTTCAATATATCTTATTTTTCACTAAATTCTGTATAGACACATGACTAACAAATTGCAGCCCATGTCAAGAGGAGATGCTGAATACTGAAAGAGAAGGAGGTTGCCAGTCTCTCACCACGTAATCAATTGGACATTGGGGTGAAGAGCACAAGAAGGGGCTGACAACTTTCTGCACTCCTGCCCCACAATGAAACTCATTAAACACAAGAGGTTCAACAGACCGACCATGTAGAATGATAACGAAGCTGTTGTGCTGTTTGAACTACATACGTATATTTAAGCAGAACTGCATTGGTGTCTTCTTCTGTTTTTTCTCTCTCCCTCTCTCTCTTCATCTCTCTTTGTTTTCTGCCTATGTGTCTTTCGTTCTGTTGTTTTCTTTTCTGTTCTACTCTTATTACTTTCCTTTTTTCAGTTTTGTTTTCTTCTTTTTTTGCTTTTATTGGTTTTGGTATGTCAGATTTTCCCTGCCTGGCTCCCTGATGTTTGTATTAGTTTATCTAAAAGTGGCAATTTTTTGAAAAACAAAGCTTGTAGACAGTCAATACAGTCGATAGTTCCTTTTGTTGCAAATCCAATCAGCACACACACCCTCTCGCAACGCTCATAAATGTCCATAATGAAATTATTTATGTCCTTATTGCTTCCAGATATTACTATTGTGAGACCATGAACGGAAAATAACAGAATTTTTATAGGGGGGCAAAATCTGAACTTATCCATCACAATTTGTTTTGGCTTTTGTTAAATTTACTTAGTTCGTGTCATTAATCGAGAACTATTTTGAATAAATCCGCCAAACACTTGATGCCAACTAGTTGCTACGGATTTCCTGAAGATATTCCTCAATAACACTGAGACGAAAATAGCAATGACGGTCTAATTTTCAATGGTAAAACACAAAGTTGCTGAAAGTTTTTTTTCAATATGTTCAGGCTAATTTAAAAACAAACATCTGCTGAAATCTGTTTTGAATGAAAGATATTAGTCTGATTTTGAACTGGCCTAAAGTATCAGAGGAAAAGGTAATCTGGAATTAAAACTGGAGATAATTAAAGTGACCGTGGAAATCTATTTCTTGACATGCAGAGGTTTAAGACTGACTTGGCAATCTAAATATCTGCCTAGAAATGGAATCGTACACAAGAAAAAAAAAGACACCAATGAAAATAAATAAAAGAAGACATAGCGCATTATGAAATCAAAGATAATAGCATTAAGAAAGAAGAGAGAGAGAGAGAGAGAGAGAGAGAGAGAGAGAGACGAGAGAGACAACAGACAGACAGAGATACAGAGACAGAGACAGAGAGAGAAGAGAGAGACAGAGAGAGAGACAGAGAGACAGAGAAACAGAGAGCTAGAGAGAGACAGAGAGAGAGAGATACAGAGAGAGAAGAACGAGAGAGACAGAGAGAGAAGAGAGAGAGAGAGACAGAGAGACGAGAGAGAGAGAGAACAACCATGCACATAATTGTAGAGCTGGGGGCCTTTGGGAAAAGCACTTCCTTGAATGTGAAAGGTCCAGGTTTCAACTCTCGATCAGAAGATTCTGGATGTCTCAACACGTATTTCATGTAAGCACAACAACAAAAATAAACAAAGACTTCTTTTAGATAAGCAGCAGATAAACAAGTCAATAAACTATACATTGGGAGTAATCTGCAGACCAATATAATGAATGACTGAACAAGAGGAGTAAAATTCTAATATCTTAGATGATATATATTTTCCATACTTTCTCTGTCTGTCTGTTTCTTTCTTTCCATTCTTTTTTCTTGGGTGATTACTTTTCCATAATTTTCTGTTCCTTTAATTCTTGTTTACTTCTTATGTGTGTCATTTACGTGCGTGCTTGTGTGTGGCGTTGCGTGTGTATGCTTGTGCTGTGCGTGTGTGTTGTGCGTGTGTGTGTGTGTGTGTGCGTGTGTGATGTGTATGGTATGTGCGTGTGTGGTGTGGTGTGTTGTGCGATGCGCAGTGTGTGTGTGTGTGTGTTGTGTGTGTGTGTGCTGTGTTAGATTGTTTTGTTGTTGTTTTTATTTCTCGTCATTGGAAATTTTTTTTTTTCCCTTTATTTTCTATATCTTTTTTTCTTTATATTGCTGAATGTACACAGTTCTTGTCAAATAAATCATAAAAGCGATCATTACAGCGGGGCAGTTTATCTGCTTCGAATCCAATATTTCATTTCAAATCCAATCATAAGAAGAAAATAGAAAAAAAATCTATCGAACAATCACATTAATATTGCTTGGAAATATCATGAAATATTTCATATCCTTACTGCTTTCAAATATTGCTTTCACTGTTAGATGAATGGCAAATGAAAAATGTTTTCCAAGGGGACGGAATTTTGCGCTTTTCCATCATAATTCATTCTGATAATCGGTGAAATTACTGAGTGCATGTCATCAGTCCGGAAATATATGAAATAAATCTGCCAGATCCTGGATTCTATTATTTTTTCTATAAATATTATTCTCTTTTTGTATTCTGAATGGAAATGATAGAACAAGAAATATTTGCTTGATTTCACAGCCAGCTCAAAACTTTATGACGAACAGAAAGGTGAGAGTCATAAAATGTACGTAATATAGCATTTTGAACCAGTACAAAGTTTTCTTTTATCTATATATGATTTATGTTGCATCTCTCCCCGAATCTGAAAGGGAAATTCACAAGCAAGGGCCTCCCACATGACCTGGCCCTGGACTGACGATTATATTTTCTAACAGGATGCTTAGTAAAGGGAGCGTGTTTAAGTAAGAGAGATTACATTTTGAACACTCTGAAGCAGCCCTGCAGCAGTGCAGAGTATCCTATGGTGGGTGACCCTACGTGTCTTGACATCACTAGATCCATTATTTTCCTGGCACTTTCACTTCGACTGAATGAACTTGGGATTGATATGTGTTGAATAGCTCTGATGAGAAGCTTGGGTCAATGCTACTGAAAAGACACTAAAATGGGAAGGCTATAAAATGTCAGGACCTTTGACAGCCATGTGGTGCGGCATTATTTTCTCTCTTTGCATTAAAACATCGCCCCCACATCAGTAGTATACGAAAGTTGTCCACTGAAAAATGAAATAAATTCTCCCATTCCTTAGTCGACCCCCCCCCCCCCCCGCCTTTTTTCCCGCGCCTTATATTCTGCTCGAAAGCCTAGCTCTAATTACAGGGGAGGCAATTTTATCAAAAAAGACTGTGTGTCAGGCAGTGTGTGGTAAGATAAATTAACAAACAAAAACAAAAAACAAACAAACAAAAAAGCCAATTTGGCGATCTTCCTCTTCAGTATTGTTGGTCAGGTTTTGAATATGATTTCGTTTTGTAAGAGAGCCAGTTGTTTCCATCCACAATACATAATCCCTTTGACTCTCGCACTTTATCCACCAACTACAAATACTGAACCCTTTGACTCCCTCACCCTATCCATCCAGCTTCCTGTAGGAAGCTGGTGAATAGGGTAAGGAATCAAAGGTTGAATTCTTTGTTTTGCTAGCATGGTTGACAATGCAGGATGCTGGTAGTCAGGGTGCGGAAGTCAAAGGGTTAAGTAACCATGACAATGTAACAGTGTCCAGGTAAAAACACTGTTGTCTTGATCTCCAACCGTTCTGATTCGAAATACTGTTTAAAAAAATAAGATACAAACATTATCAACACTGTTCAGTACTTCACGCCTTGTTCTTTTTTATCTGCTTCTCTCCCTCCCTCCCCTCCTCTCTGTCTCTCTCTGTGTCTCTGTCTGTCTGTCTGTCCTTCTGTCTGTTTTGTCTGTCTTGCGTCTGTCTGTCTGTCTGTTCTGTCTCTCTCTGTCTCTCTCTCTCTCTCTCCTTCTTTCTCTCTTTCTTTCTATCCCTCAATCTTTCTCTCAATCTCTTTCTCTCTGTCTCTCTGTCTCTTTCTATTGCACTCCACCACTCCAGTCTTGCTTGTTTTATTTCTTGCGTTTCTTTTACTACATTTACTTTGTGAATTTACAATATCTATCAATTCTTGACACTTACTGCAATCATCTGAGAGGAAAGTTTCCAGCCGAAAAATCTCTGTATCAAGAATGAAAAAAAAAGAAGAAAACTCTAGTTAGTTCATAAATCATTGAGAACAAAATGCAAGCAAGTAAACAGACAGAATTCAAAACATTTAAACTACGAACTAAATAATGAAAGATATGAACAAACCTAAGAGCAAATAAAACGAAATTTTTTTTTTTGAAGATATCTGATTATCCTTCTTTTCGTTGTTGGTTCACCTTGCGTCATATTTTTAAACTATTTTGGGGGGGGGGGGGGGGGGTTGCAAATATCTACTCTTTTTTCTTTCCCTTTTTTATGAATTTTATGAAAGTTTGTACGCAGATTGTCTAGATTTATGACAGATAAATAATTTAAGCAATCAATATAGTCATCAACTCTTTCACTTTAAATCTAATCATCATAACAAGAACAAAAATTATTATGCCATCAGAAATGGTGAAGGAAATCAACATGACATTCTTCATGTCGTAACGCTTCCAAATATCGCTTGCACGGATAGATGATCGGCAAATAAAAATGTATTTTCCAAGGTGGCAGAACTTGACACTCGCACATCATGATATTTTCCCCAACTATGGGTGAAATTACTGACCGCATGTCACCAGTCCAGAAACATTGTCCATAAATCTGCCAGAAGCTGGATGGAATAGCGCTGGCATTGCCATTAATTTCCTGATGATGTTGAGAGTGACCAGGAGAAAATATTAGTTTACTTCCGGTCTGACTTGAAGCTTCGATCGCAAACACGTAGAGGAAAATGCCGATTCGAGTGTTGTGATAGTTATGCTATTGATGGGGCAGGGACAAGTTGACTACAGTAAAGACAGAGTAAATGGGAAGAAGAGCAACATGGAATTACTAGCAGAGAAGAAAAATAGAGCGAGAGAGGGAAAGTGAGAGACAGTGTGTTGTGTGTGTGTGTGTATTGTGTGTATGTGTGTGTGTGTGTGTGTGTGTGTGTGTGTGTGTTGTGTGTGTTGTGTGTGGTGCGTGGTAGTTGCGTGGTGCATGTTTTGTGTGTGTGTGTGTGTGTGCGGTGTTGTGTGTGTATATGTTTGAGTGTGTATGTGTGTGTGTCTGCATGCATGTGCGTGCATCCACGCGCATGTGTGTGCTTATGCACCCGCGACGCTATTTGTGTGTGCTCATATGTGACATATAAGAAAATGTTTTTCGAATCATTACTGTAGACCTGTTAGCTATTTTGATGTCGATGAATTCTGCAGCAGACATACCATCGTATCAAAAAGGAATCACTCTGTTGTCAGGCTGAAAATCACCTTTAATGGCACTACATGGGCCAGTCATGGTCAAATAGATAGGACGTTATACATTTTTTTCAGATATTACTTTTACCTCATCAATAAATAATGAGGAGCTCTGACTTCATATTGGTTTGGGTGCATAATCATTCACATACCCATGGCAATGAACTAGCTGATGTATGTGCCAAACTACTGTTTAACTATTAAACTGGCTATTTGCTACACTCTCTCCCTCCCTCTGTCTGTCTGTTCTTTTCTCTATCTCTGTCTTTGTCTCTCCTTATGTCTCTGCCTCTGTCTCTCAATTTTCTCTCCTCTCCACCCCCACATACAAGCATCATGCACAAACACCACACACACACACACACACACACACACACAACACACACACACACACACACACACACACACACAGACACACACACGCATACGCACGCATACACACACATACTCACCCACCCACCCACACACCACACCAAACCACACACACACACACACATACACACACACACACACACACACGCAGCACACACACACCACACACACCAACACACAACACACACACACACACGCGCGCGCGCGCGCACACACACACATACACACATACACACGTCTAATATCACTAATAGTGAAAAGACGTTAAATCAAAGAACGAACGAACGAACGAACACATACATATCACACCACAGACACACACACACAAAATACACAATTGTCAATGGGCATTTCTGCTGTCT
>CM060310.1:26814002-26831502 GCA_030674185.1 Monoplex corrugatus
TTCTGAACCAACCCATCAAAAAGGTCACATTCTTGACTGGATCATTTCTCGTGATCACCACAATTCCGCTACTGACAACTGCTTAGTTCTTTCTACCCGTCTAACTTCAGCCCTTCCATCTGACCACTCTGCAATTCTCTGTTCTCTCGACATTTCTCCTCCTTCCCGTACCATGCGCACAGTGACTCGACGCAATCTCAAATCTATCGACCTCTCCACTTTTTCATCTGATGCCTCCCGTCTCCTTTCTGAAAAGTCACATAACCTTGCCGATGAATTCTATACTACTCTCCACCATCTTCTGGACACTCATGCTCCAGCCACAACCCGTCCTTTACCTGACCGCCCCCCTACCCCCTGGCTCACTCATGAGATCGCCTGTGCAAAACGTGCCCGCCGCAGAGCAGAGCGCCGCTGGCGCAAATCCAAACTCACTGTACACAGGCAACTTTTCCAAGCCTCTAAAACAAAAGTATCCACCCTCATTGCATCAGCAAAAACAAGTTATTTCCAAACCAAAATCCTGAATGCCTCTTCTTCAAAAGAACTCTTTACAACCATGAATCATCTCCTTGGCACACGAAAAGATTTACCTCTCCCAACAAAACATACAAATGAAGAACTCCCATCTGTATTCTCCAAGTATTTCACCACCAAAATACAAACTCTTCGTGACAGGCTTGACAGGACACCCTGTCAACCATGCCCACCTGACCCTTCCTTCTCTGGCACATCTCTTACTACTTTTAACCCAGTCTCACAAGAAGAAATTCTCAACACAATCAAATCCATGTCGTTCAAAACCTGCGAGCTGGATCCTCTTCCAGGTTCTCTCTACGCCGACTGTCTCCCTACTCTCCTCCCATTCATCACTGACATCATCAACACTTCTCTTCAAACTGGAACTGTCCCTGATTCTTTCAAGTCTGCTATTGTTCACCCTCTCCTCAAGAAACACAATTTAGATCCAAATGAACTGAAAAATTACTGGCCTATCTCTAATCTCTCTTTCTTGTCAAAACTCCTTGAAAAAGTCGTCCTCAACCAGCTGAACTCTCACCTGTCTGCCAACAATCTCCTCAATCCTTTCCAGTCAGCCTACCGCCAGTGCCATAGCACTGAAACTGCCCTACTACACATTCTCAACAATCTCCTCCTTGCAACTGATACTGGCAAAGTCTCTCTCCTCACACTCCTTGATCTGTCTGCAGCCTTTGATACCATTGATCATGGTATTCTCCTTTCTAGACTTCATCATACTTTTGGCATCTCTGACATTGCTCTGTCTTGGTTCACTTCATACCTATCCAACAGAAAACAAACCGTTCTCATCAATGGCACTTACTCTCAACCTGCATACCTGACCTGTGGTGTTCCACAAGGATCTGTCCTTGGCCCTGTTCTTTTCACTCTTTACACCTCCCCCCTGTCCACCATCATCAACTCCCATTCTATAAAACACCACTTCTATGCTGATGACACCCAACTTCAAGACAGTGACTCACCTGATAATATACAGCGCCTGTTGACTCGCACCACTGAGTGTTACTCGGACATTAAGAACTGGATGACACACAATAGACTTCAGCTTAATGACGACAAAACAGAAGCTATCCTCATTGGCACCCGTCAGAAACTTTCTCAGCTGCCTCCTCTTTCTCTCCCATTATGTAACACATCAGTCCCAATTTCTGATTCAGCTAAAAACCTTGGTGTCTGCATTGACTCTACCCTCTCCATGAACAACTTTGTTTCTCAAACTGCCAGATCCTGCTACTATCATCTCCATCGTATAAGGCTGATCAGGAAGTATCTCTCTGTCGAAACAACTGCAAAACTCGTTCTCTCCTTCATAATGTCTCGCATTGACTATTGCAATTCACTCCTGTCTGGTCTTCCTGCCTCCACCATTCACATCCTACAGCGCATTCAAAACAATGCTGCACGCCTTGTACTCAAAAAGAAAAAAGCTGACCACATATCTCCTCTCCTGGCACAACTTCACTGGCTCCCTGTATCAAAGCGCATACAGTACAAACTAGACACCATGTGCTACAAAAGCCTCAATAACGCAGCCCCCGATTACCTGTCAAGCCTACTTGAGATCTATCTTCCCTCACGTACCCTCCGCTCTGCCTCCGATCCTCTGACTTTTCGCTTTCCACGCACTAAGCTCAATACCTATGGTCCACGAGCCTTCTCTGTTTCTGGTCCACTCTCCTGGAACAAACTTCCTCTCTCAGTCCGTCAGCAACCTACTTTTGTCTCCTTCAAGTCCGCTCTCAAAACTCACCTTTTCTCCTCCGCATAAAATCCTAACCTCACTCAACCCCCCCCCCCCCCCCCCTCTGCAGCCTGTCTCCGCTCGGAGGGAATCACATGGTTATAATATATAATTGTATATGCTATGCTCTCTATAATTTTTGCATTGGTTTTATTCTTGCTTTTATTGCTTTTATTCTTTCTCCCCATTTATAGCCATGCGTGTGTGTGTGTGTGTGTGTGTGTGTGTGTGTGTGCGTGCGTGTGTGTGCGTGCGTGCGTGCGTGCGTGCTTGCGTGTGTGTCTGCTTCAGCGCTTAGATTTGATTTTATCAAGATTTTGCGCTATATAAATATTGTAATTATTATTATTATTATTATAATTATTATTTGTGTGTGCGTCATGTGTCTATGTCTATGTATGCATGTATGTGTGTCTGTGTCTGTGTGTTTGTGAGAGAGAGACAGAGAGAGAGAGAGAGAGAGTGAAAGAAAAAAGAGGGAGAGACAGACAGACAGACAGACATACAGACAGAAAGAGACAAAGACAGTGACAGAAACACAAACACAGAGTCAGAAAGAGGCAGACAAAAAGGGAGAGAGAGAGAGAGGAAAGAGAAAAAGAGGGATGGGGGCAGAGACAGAGAGAGAAAGAGCTGTTATTATAAGTCATACGAAACAACATGCTCTTTAAACATATCACTCGTCATTCCAACACCACTGGAAAGTGCCCAACTTCACTCCTTTTCCCCTTACAGCAATCTGTACTGACCATCTCAATGCAGTTTTCATATCATTTCCACCGAATATATGAGAGGACTTTTTCAAGAAGTGGTAAACTCAGATTTAGAACAACAATAAATTTTCATTGTCTCTCCGTTATATGTTTATTCTCTTCCTGATTCTGGAAGAAATGCACAGGTTCTAGACAGTCGTATAGGGAGACATCGTGTATCACTGTCTGGAGCGAGACATCGTTTACTGTGTGAATGGCGTATTACCTGGCTTCTGATGTGATTAGAAGAATCTCCTATTACGTCAGACCCCTCCTCTAAACCCCACCATTCACTGTTTCCGACCCTATATACATGGCTTATGTTCAGTTTCTGACATAATAAGTTCCATTCATGTCAGAAGAAGAAGAAGTAGTAGAAGAAGAAGACAAGAAAAAGAAAAGAAAAGAAAGGCGAAAGAAAAAAAAAGAACAGAACAGAAATATATATATATATATATATATATATATATATATATATATTTCTTTCTTTTGTATGTATGTATGTATATATGTATGTATGTGTGTGTGTACGTATGTATGTACGCATGTATGTCTATGCATATATGTATGCATATATATGTATGCATGTATGTATGCATGTATGTATGTATGTATGTATGTATGTATGTATGTATATATGTACATATATGTATGCATGTATGTATGCATGTATGTATGCATGTATGTATGTATGTATGTATGTATGTATGTATGTATATATGTACATGTATGTATGCATGTATGTATGTATATACATATACACATGTACACACTCACGCTCTTTTTAAAGTTTTCAACACATCATCAACGTTGCTATCTTCATTGATAGCTTCGAGAAGATCTGTGTGACAGCCATGCATCAGCATTGGGATCAGGTGTCTGAAAGCATGCAGACGTAATTATACACACACACATCTCCACTCATTGGTGATGGAATCACGTATACAAAAGCCTGTTCCTTTGGGCTAGGAGATTCCTACTCCCGGAGGGAAAAAAGCACACACAACAAAAAAAAACAAAAAAGGAACAAAAAAGCAAAAACCAAGCACAAAAACAAAAAAAGCAAAGGAAGTTCCTTGACCAATAGACATGGCCTTGACAATTTCCTTGCCTTGTGGTGGTGGTGGTTGGGGGTGCGGGGAGGGGAATACTGAGAGGGGGGGAAGTGATTTTGTGTCACTTGTGGACTGGGGATGGTGTTGAGGGAAGGGTGTGTTGTGTTGTGCGTGTTGTGTGTGTGTATGTGTGTGTGTTTGTGTGTGTGTGTGTGTTGTGTGTGTGTGTGTGTGTTTGTGTGTGTGTGTGTGTGTGTGTGGTGTGTGTTCTGTCCATTGTCTCTTTGCCTCAGATTTCTATCTCTCTGTTTCAGCCAAGTCTATCCACATGTACCCGCAGATGCAAAAACTTTAGGGAGGAAAATGGAGAGAAAAGAAATGGCCTGAGCTATCTTTGTCTGATTTATTTTATTTTTGTTTATTTCAGTGTATCTTATTTTTCACTAAAGTTTGTACAGACATAATGACTAACAAATGCAGCCCAATGTCAAGAGGACATGCTGAATGCTGAAAGAGAAGGAGATTGCCTGTCTCTCACCACGTAATCAATTGGACATTGGTGTGAAGAGCACAAGAAGGGGCTAACAACTTTCTGCACTCCTACCCCACAATGAAACTCATTAAACACAAGAGGTTCAAACAGACCAACCATGTAGAATTATACAAAGCTGTTGTGCTGTTTGAAATGCACTGCGCAGATTTAAGAAGCACCGAACTACAAAGGATTGTACAGATTCATGTTTTAACGTGTTTTGAATATAATTCTACATCTGTTTGTTTTGTTTTGTTTGCTCTCTCTCTCTCTCTCTCCTCTCTCCCCCCCTCCCCCTCTCTCTCTTCTTTCTTTCTTTCTTTCTGTGTGTTTGTGTGTTCGTGCATGTGCGTGTATGTGTGCATGTGTGTTTGTGTATGTGTGTGTGTGTGTGTGTGTGTGTGTGTGTGTGTGTGTGTGTGTGTGTGTGTGTGTGTGCGCGTGCGTGTGTGCGTGAGTTAGTGCTGTTGTGAACTTAAACTTTTGTAACCAATTATACCAGGTACTTTTCTGTCCTAGGTCTCTTGCCTCAGTTTCAATCTCTCTGTCTCAGTCAAGTCTATTTGCATGTACGAGCATATGTAGAAACTTTAAGGGGAAAATGCAGAGGATAGTGACGGACCTGAGCAGTCTTTATCTGATTTGATTTTGTTTTCTTTTATTTTCAATGTCTTAGTTTTTCACAAAATTTTGCATAGACACACTGACTAACAAATTGCAGCCCATGTCAAGAGGAGATGCTGAATGTTGAAAGAGAAGGAGGTTGCCATCTCTCACCAGTAATCATTGGACGTTGGGGCGAAGAGCACAAGGAGGGGCTGACAATTTTTACACTCTGCCCCACAATGAAACCCATTAAACACAAGGAATTCAAACAAACCTACCATGTAGAATGATAACGAAAGTGTTGTGCTGTTTGAAATGCACTGCGTATATTTAAGCAGCATTGGACGGCAGAGGCGAAGGAGATTTATGTTTTACGTGTTTCTTGTAAAATTGTGCATTTGTTTGTTTTGTTTGGTTTGCTCTCTCTCTCTCTCTCTCTCTCTCTCTCTCTCTCTCTCTATCTATCCATCTATCTATCTATCTGTGCGTACGTGTGCGCGTACGTGTGCGCGTGCGTGAGTGCATGTGTGTATGTTGTGTGCGTATGTGTCTGTTTTGTGGCTATGTGGTGTACCTAAACTTTTGTAAGCAATTATGCAAGGTACTTTCCTATCCGAGGTCTCTTTGATTCAGTTTCAATCTCGTTGTCTCAGTCAAGTCTGTTTATATGTGTGCACACTTGCAGAAACTTTCGGAAAAAATGGAGAGAACAAAATAGTCTGAAAAATCTTTAGACGATTTGATTTTATATTCGTTTATTTCAATATATATTATTTTTCACTAAATTCTGTATAGACACACTGACTAACAAATTGCAGCCCATGCCAAGAGGAGATGCTGAATACTGAAAGAGAAGGAGGTTGCCAGTCTCTCAGCATGTAATCAATTGGACATTGGGGTGAAGAGCACAAGAAGGGGCTGACAACTTTCTGCACTCCTGCCCCACAATGAAACTCATTAAACACAAGAGGTTCACACAGTCCGACCATGTAGAATGATAACGAAGCTGTTGTGCTGTTTGAACTACACTACGTATATTTAAGCAGCACTGCATTGGTGTCTTCTTCTGTTTTTCTCTCTCCCTCTCTCTGTTCATCTCTCTTTTTTTCTGCCTATGTATCTTTCGTTCTTTTGTTTTCTTTTCTGTTCTACTCTTATTACTTTCCTTTCTTCAGTTTTGTTTTCTTCTTTTTTTGCTTTTATTGGTTTTGGTATGTCAGATTTTCCCTGCCTGGCTCCCTGATGTTTGTATTAGTTTATCTAAAAGTGGCAATTTTTTGAAAAACAAAGCTTGTAGACAGTCAATACAGTCGATAGTTCCTTTTGCTGCAAATCCAATCAGCACACACACACCTTCTCGCAACGCTCATAAATGTCCATAATGAAATTATTTATGTCCTTATTGCTTCCAGATATTACTATTGTGAGACCATGAACGGAAAATAACAGAATTTTTATAGGGGGGCAAAATCTGAACTTATCCATCACAATTTGTTTTGGCTTTTGTTAAATTTACTTAGTTCGTGTCATTAATCGAGAACTATTTTGAATAAATCCGCCAAACACCTTGATGCCAAATATCTAGATTTCCTGAAGATATTCCTCAATAACACTGACGACGAAAATAGCAATGACGGTCTAATTTTCAATAGTAAAACACAAATTGCTGAAAGTTTTTTTTCAATATGTTCACGGCTGAAATCTGTTTTGAATGAAAGATATTAGTCTGATTTTGAACTGGCCTAAAGTATAGAGGAAAAGGTAATCTGGAATTAAAACTGGAGATAATTAAAGTGACCATGGAAATCTATTTCTGACATGCAGAGGTTTAAGACCTGACTTGGTAATCTAAATATCTGCCTAGAAATGGAATCGTACACAAGAGAAAAAAAGACACTAATGAAAATAGAATAAAGAAGACATAGGGCATTATGAAATCAAAGACTAGTAGCATTAAGAAAGAAAGAGAGAGAGAGAGAGAGAGAGAGAGAGAGAAACAGACAGACAGAGACAGAGACAGAGAGAGACAGAGACAGAGAGAGACAGAGAGAGAGAGACAGAGAGAGAGACAGAGAGACAGAGAGAGAGAGAAACAACCATGCACATAATTGTAGAGCTGGGGGCCTTATGGGAAAAGCACTTCCTTGAATGTGAAAGGTCAAGGTTCAACTCTCGATCAGAAGATTCTGGATGTCTCAACACGTATTTCATGTAAGCAGCAACAAACAAGCAAATAAACAAAGACTTCTTTTAGATAAGCAGCAGATAAACAGTCAATAAACTATACATTGGGAGTCATCTTGCAGAACAATATAATGAATGACTGAACAAGAAGGAGTAAAATTCTAATATCTTAGATGATAAATATTTTCCATACTTTCTCTGTCTGTCTGTTTCTTTCTTTCCATTCTTTTTTCTTGGGTGATTACTTTTCCATAATTTTCTGTCCCTTTAATTCTTGTTTACTTCTTATGTGTGTCATTATACGTGCGTGCTTGTGTGCGTGCGTGTGTATGTGTGTGTGTGTGTGTGTGTGTGTGTGTGTGTGTGTGTGTGTAGTGTGCGCGTGTGTGCATGTGTATGCGTATGTGCGTGAATATGCGTGTGTGTTTGTGCGTGTGTGTGCGCACGCGCAGTGTGTGTGTGTGTTTGTGTGTGTGTGTGCTTAGATTGTTTTGTTGTTGTTTTTTTCTCGTCATTTGAATTTTTGTTTTATTCCTTTATTTTCCTATATCTTTTTTCTTTAATATGCGCTGAATGTACACAATTCTTGTCAAATAAATCATAAAAGCGATCATTACAGCGTGCAGTTTATCTCGCTTCGAATCCAATATTTCATTTCAAATCCAATCATAAGAAGAAAACAGAAAAACAATCTATCGAACAATCACATTAATATTGCTTGGAAATATCATGAAATATTTCATATCCTTACTGCTTTCAAATATTGCTTTCACTGTTAGATGAATGGCAAATGAAAAGTGTTTTCCAAGGGGACGGAATTTTGCGCTTTTCCATCATAATTCATTCTGATAATCGGTGAAATTACTGAGTGCATGTCATCAGTCCGGAAATATATGAAATAAATCTGCCAGATCCTGGATTCTATTAGTTTTTCTATAAATATTATTCTCTTTTTGTATTCTGAATGGAAATGGTAGAACAAGAAATATTTGCTTGATTTCACACCAGCTCAAAACTTTATGACGAACAGAAAGGTGAGTCATAAAATGTATGTAATATAGCATTTTGAACCAGTACAAAAGTTTTCTTTTATCTATATATGATTTATGTTGCATCTCTCCCCGAATCTGAAAGAAATTCACAAGCAAGGGCCTCCCACATGGCCTGCCCCTATGACTGACGATTATATTTTATAACAGGATGCTTAGTAGGCAGCGTGTTAGTAAGACGATCACTGCAAGCAGTTTTGAACATATCTAAAGCAGCCCAGCAGCAGTGCAGAGTATCCTATGGTGGGTGACCCTACGTGTCTTGACATCACTGATCCATAATTTCCCTGGCACTTTCACTTCGACTGAATGAACTTGGATTGATGATGTGTTGAAGAGCTCTGATGAGCAGCTTGGGGTCAATGCTACTGAAAAGACACTGAAAATGGGACGGCTATAAAATGTGCAGACCTTTGACAGCCATGTGGTGGGCATTATTTATCTCTCTTTGCATTAAAACATCGCCCCCACATTCAGTAGTATACGAAAGTTGTCCACTGAAAAGATGAAATAAATTCTCCCAGTTCCTTAGCTCGACCCCCCCCCCCCCCCCCGCCTTTTTTCCGCAGCCTTTTATTCTGCTCCGAAAGCCTAGCTCTAATTACAGGCGGAGGCAATTTTATCAAAAAAGACTGTGTGTCGAGGCAGTATGTGGTAAGATAAATTAACAAACAAAAACAAAAAAGCCAATTTGGCGATCTTCCTCTTCAGTATTGTTGGTCAGGTTTTGAATATGATGTCGTTTTGTAAGAGAGCCATTGTTTTTCCATCCACAATATCATAACCTTTGACTCTCGCACTTTATCCACCAACTACAAATACTTAACCCTTTGACTCCCTCACCCTATCCATCAGCTTCCTGTAGGAAGCTGGTGAATAGGGTAAAGGAATCAAAGGGTTGAATTCTTTGTTTTGCTAGCATGGTTGACAATGCAGGATGCTGGTAGTCAGGGTGCGGAAGTCAAAGGGTTAAGTAACCATGACAATGTAACAGAGTCCAGGTAAAAACACTGTTGTCTTGATCTCCAACCGTTCTGATTCGAAAGTACTGTTTAAAAAAATAAGATACAAACATTATCAACACTGTTCAGTACTTCACGCCTTGTTCTTTTTTATCTGCTTCTCTCCCTCCCTCCCCTCCTCTCTGTCTCTCTCTGTGTCTCTGTCTGTCTGTCTGTCCTTCTGTCTGTTTGTCTTGTCCGTCTGTCTGTCTGTTTGTCTGTCTGTCTGTCTCTCTCTCTCTCCCTCTTTCTCTCTCTCTCTCTCTTCTCTCTCTCTCTCTCTCTCCCTCTTTCTCTATCCCTCAATCTTTCTCTCAATCTCTTTCTCTCTGTCTCTCTGTCTCTTTCTATTGCACTCCACCACTCCAGTCTTGCTTGTTTTATTTCTTGCGTTTCTTTTACTACATTTACTTTGTGAATTTACAATATCTATCAATTCTTGACACTTACTGCAATCATCTGAGAGGAAAGTTTCCAGCCGAAAAATCTCTGTATCACAGAATGAAAAAAAAAGACAGAAAACTCTAGTTAGTTCATAAATCATTGAGAACAAAATGCAAGCAAGTAAACAGACAGAATTCAAAACATTTAAACTACGAACTAAATAATGAAAGATATGAACAAACCTAAGAGCAAATAAAACGAAATTGTTTTTTTTTTGAAGATATCTGATTATCCTTCTTTTCGTTGTTGGTTCACCTTGCGTCATATTTTGTATAACTATTTTGGGGGGGGGGGGGGGTTGCAAATATCTACTCTTTTTTCTTTCCCGTTTTTATGAATTTTATGAAAGTTTGTACGCAGATTGTCTAGATTTATGACAGATAAATAATTTAAGCAATCAATATAGTCATCAACTCTTTCACTTTAAATCTAATCATCATAACAAGAACAAAAATATATTATGCCATCAGAAATGTCGATGGAAATCAACATGACATTCTTCATGTCGTAACTGCTTCCAAATATCGCTTTCATGGATAGATGATCGGCAAATAAAAATGTATTTTCCAAGGTGGCAGAACTTGACACTCGCACATCATGATATTTTCCCCAACTATGGGTGAAATTACTGACCACATGTCACCAGTCCAGAAACATTGTCCATAAATCTGCCAGAAGTCTGGATGGAATAGCGCTGGCATTGCCATTAATTTCCTGATGATGTTGAGAGTGACCAGGAGAAAATATTAGTTTGCTTCTGGTCTGACTTGAAGCTTCGATCGCAAACACGTAGAGAGAAAATGCCGATTCGAGTGTTGTGATAGTTATGCTATTGATGGGGCAGGGACAAGTTGGCTACAGTAAAGACAGAGTAAATGGGAAGAAGCAGCAACATGGAATTACTAGCAGAGAAGAAAAATAGAGCGAGAGAGGGAAAGTGAGAGACAGTGTGTGTGTGTGTGAGTGTATGTGTGTATGTGTGTGTGTGTGTGTTGTGTGTTGTGTGTGTGTGTGTGTGTGTGTGTGTGTGTGTGTGTGTGCGTGCGTGCATGTTTTGTGTGTGTGTGTGTGTGCTGCGTGTGTGTGTGTATGTTTGTATATGTTTGTGTGTGTCTGTCTGCATGCATGTGCGTGCATCCACGCGGATGTGTGTGCTTATGCACCCGCGCGCATATTTGTGTGTGCTCATATGTGACATATAAGAAAATGTTTTTCAATCATTACTGTAGACCTGTTAGCTATTTTGATGCCAGTGAATTCTGCAGCAGACATACCAGTCATATCAAAAAGGAATCACTCTGTTGTCAGGCTGAAAATCACTTTAATGGCACTACATGGGCCAGTCATGGTCAAATAGATAGGATGTTATACATTTTTTTTCAGATATTACTTTTACCTCATCAATAAATAATGAGGGGCTCTGACTTCATATTGGTTTGGGTGCCTAATCATTCACATACCCATGGCAATGAACTAGCTGATGTATGTGCCAAACTACTGTTTAACTACTAAACTTTGTTATTTGCTACACTCTTTCCCTCTGTCTGTATGTCTGTCTGTCTGCCTGTCTGTCTGTCTGTCTGTCTGTCTATCTGTCTGTATTTCTGTCTTTGTCTCTCCCTCTGCTCTGTCTCTCAATTTCTCTCCTTTCCGCCGTCTCACAACGAACACCATGCACAAACACCACACAAATGCACACACACACAACACACACACGCCGAACAACCACATAAATACACACAAACAACACACAATCACACACACACACACACACACACACCACACACACACCACACACACACACACACACACCACATCACACCACACACACACACACACACACAACATGCCAATTGTCAATGGGCATCTCTGTCTCATTCATTCGATCTGACACATCTTCTTACGTTTAACTGTATAAACGAAGAAAAGGTAGGTAACTAATAAGAGAGTTCAAAGCAGGAGCATCCCCTCTCTCTACCAAAAGAGAAAAGAAAAGAAGAAAGAAGAAAGAAAGAAAAGAAAGAAAAAAAAGAAAAACGAAACGAACAAAACAAAGAGAAAAAAATTCCTAGGAAGATGGGAAGAATTACAAGAAAAACAGTACAAGAAGAAGAAAAACGGAGCAGCAGAAAATCGCAACAATCCAATCACTGATGAATCACTTTATATATCAATCAAACCATGACACTTATTGAAATTATTTGTGAAGAAAGGTTCCGCTTTAGAATCTAGTTCTGCTGCAAGCAACAATGGATAAAATCAAGCAAACAAAGCAAAACAGAAACAACACCAACAAACAAACAAAAACAAACAAAAAAGAAAAAGAGAAAAAGATGTTCAAGTAGCAAACTATTTTGCACTTTTTCTCCATGCTTCGACATATTATTCTGAAAAAAAATCTAACAAACGAGACGAAAACGAGAAAAAAATGTTCTCGCTATATTTTTTTTCTCGCTGTCATTGTCGTTTTTTTTTTTCTTTCTGTATGACTTAGGTTTTTTTTCCCTATTCTTTGTGTATCCCTTCTTCCATGCTCCTTTCTTTTTCCTTTTTTCTTGCTCAGGTCCATTTTAAGGCGTTTTTCTACCTTTCAGCACATTTTATTTGCTTCGTTATTGGTTTATTTAATTTGTATTGCTTTCATTACATTTGTGGTGCTTTCAGATTTATCCTCTATTTTCTATCGAGTTTTGTCCTGCCCAAAGAAAGGATTAGCGTTGGACTATAAGCCATGTAAAAATCTCGAACGTGGACAGTTTCTTTTCACTTCAAATCCACTCATCATGAAACATTTTATCACTTCATATTAAATTATAAAAAATGTATGTAACTTAAGATCCAATCACTATGAAACAGATATAACAGACACTTACAAATACTGTCTGGACTCATTACGAAACCCTTCACGTCTGAACTGCTTCCAAATATCGCTTTCATGGATAGATGAGTGACAAATAAAAGGCACTTTCCAAGTGGGGCAGATTTTGATGTTTCTCCATCAAAATTCTTTCTGGATATGGATGGAATTACTGAGTGCGTGTCATCAGTCCACAAATGTCTAATATAAATCTGCCAAACGCCTGAGTGATATTGCCATGGCTGTCTGCTACCTGATGATATTCCAAGTGGCAACGAGAACATATTAGTTTGATTCCATCCTTACCATAAACTCGGTGGAAGCAGCAAGAGTCAGCATCGTAAAGGGGCGGGGAGAGGGACAGAGAGGAAGACAGAGAGAGAGAAGATAGGAAGAGATAGAGAGCGTGGAGAGAGAGAGAGAGAGAGAGAGAGACAGAGACAGAGACAGACACAGAGAGACAGACAGAGAGACAGAGACAGAGAGACAGAATGAGAGAGAGACAGGGAGAGATGGGGTGGGACAAACAATTTGAGACGGAGACACATGGAAAGAAAGGAAGGGACAAAGAAAGGAAAAGAAAGAGAGACAGAGAGAGACAGAGAGAAAGTCAGGCAGAAAGAGAGAGAGAGAGAGAGAGAGAGAGAGAGAGAGAGAGAGAGAAAGCCAGAGACGTACAGAAAAATAGACACAGAGAGAGAGACATAGAGAGACAAGGACAGAGACAGACATAGAGAGGGAGAGAGAGAGAAAGAGAGACAGAGACAGAGAGAGAGATAAAGAGAGATATAGAGACAGACAAACAGACAGAGAAAAAGAGAGAGAGACAGACAGACAGAGACAGAGAGACACAGAGAGACACAGAAAAAGACAGACAAAGCAACAGAGAGAGATACAAAGAGCAGTCACTATGTTTTGTTTATACGAAACAACGTGCTCTTTAAGCATATCATTTGTCATTCAAACACCTCTGATAAGTGTCTAACTTCACTCCTTTTTCCCTTACAGCAATCTGTACTGACCATCTCAAAGTGCTTTTTCTATATCATTTCCAGCAAATGTACGAGAGGGCAGTCTCAAGAAGTGGTGAAACTCACATTTACAGCAACAATAAATTTTCATTGTCTCTCCGTTGTACGTTGATTTTCTTCCTGATTCTGGAAGAAATGCACAGGTTCTAGACAGTCGTATAAGGAGACATCGTTTATCACTGTCTGGAGCGAGACATCGTTTACTGTGTGAATGGCGTATTAGCTGGTTTCTGATCTGATAAGACTCCTGTTACATAAGACCCCTCACCTACTACCATTCACTATTTTCCTACCCGGAAGTTTCTGACATAAGCAGTTCCATCCATGTAAAAACAAAAATGAAAAAAGAAAAGAAAAGAAAAAGAAAAGAAAAGGAAAGGAAAAATAATACGTGAGAACACCAAGACAGATGATAGCAAATGAAGAAAAAATAGTGTGGTAGAGAGTACGTTAGGAAACCCATTGATTTCGTCAAATTTTCCTTTTCCTGAATTAATAATGTTTATTTCATGTTTCCCAGGAGCGAAGTTTTTGCATGCAAGTTTGTGTGTGTGTGTGTGTGTGTGTGTGTGTGTGTGTGTGTGTGTGTGTGTGTGTGTGTGTGTGTGTGTGTGTGTGTGTGTGTGTGTGTGTGTGTGTGTGTCTCTGTATGCATGTGTGTGTGTCTGTGTGTTTGTGTTTGTGTGTGTGTGTGAGAAAGAGAGAGAGAAAGAGAGGGAGACAGAGACAGAGAGAGAAAGAGAGAGGGAGACACAGAGAGAGACAGAGGCAGAGACACAGAGAGACACAGAGAAAGACAGAGACAGTGACAGAAACACAGACACAGAGTCAGAAAGAGGCAGAGAAAAAGGGAGAGAGAGAGAGAGAGAGGGAAAGAGAGAGAGAGAGAGGGGGGCAGAGACAGAGAGAGAAAGAGCTGTTATTATAAGTCATACGAAACAACATCCTCTTTAAACATATAACACGTCATTCAAATACCACAGGAAAGTGCCCAACTTCACTCCTTTTTCCATTACAGCAATCTGTACTGACCATCTCAATGCAGTTTTAGTATCATTTCCAGCGAATATACGAGACGACTTTTTCAAGAAGTGGTAAAACTCACATTTAGAACAACAATAAATTTTCATTGTCTCTCCGTTATACGTTGATTCTCTTCCTGATTCTGGAAGAAATGCACAGGTTCTAGACAGTCGTATAAGGAGACATCGTTTATCGCTGTCGGGAGGGAGACATCGTTTACTGTGTGAATGGCGTATTAGCTGATAAGACTCCTATTACATAAGACCCCCCCCCCCCTCCTACCACCATTCACTATTTTCCTACCAAGAAGTTTCTGACATAAGCAATTCCATCCATGTAAAAACAAAAATGAAAAAAAGAAAAGAAAAGAAAAGAAAAAAAAAAACTACGTGAGAACACCAAGACAGATGATAACAAACGAAGAAAAAATAGCGTGGGAGAGAGTACGTTAAGAAACCCATTGATTTCGTTAAATTTTCCTATTCCTGAATTAATAATGTTTATTTGATGTTTCCCAGGAGAGGAGTTTTTGCATGCAAGTTATTTTTGTGTGTGTGTGTGGCGCGCGCGCGCGTGTGTGTGTGTGTATGTGTGTGTGTGTGCGTCTGTGTGTCTGTGTCTGTGTATGCATGTGTGTGTGTCTGTGTCTGTGTGTTTGTGAGAGAGAGAGAAAGAGAGAGGGAGACAGAGACACAGAGAGAGAGAGAGACATACAGAGACAGAGACAGAGACAGTGAAAGCGACAGAAACACAGACACAGAGTCAGAAAGAGGCAGAGAAAAAGGAAGAGAGAGGGAAAGAGGGAGAGAGGGGGGGCCAGAGACAGAGAGAGAAAGAGCTGTTATTATAAGTCATACGAAACAACATGCTCTTTAAACACATCACTCGTCATTCAAATACCACTGGAAAGTGCCCAACTTCACTCCTTTTTCCATTACATCAATCTATACTGACCATCTCAATGCAGTTTTAGTATCATTTCCAGCGAAAATACGAGACGACTTTTTTCAAGAAGTGGTAAACTCACATTTACAGCAACAATAAATTTTCATTGTCTCTCCGTTATACGTTGATTTTCTTCCTGATTCTGGAAGAAATGCACAGGTTCTAGACAGTCGTATAAGGAGACATCGTTTATCACTGTCGGGAGCGAGACATCGTTTACTGTGTGAATGGCGTACTAGCCGGTTTCTGATCTGATAAGACGGATCTCCTATTACGCCAGACCCCTCCTCTAAACCCCACCTTTCACTGTTTTTCGACCCTATATGGATGGCTTATGTTCAGTTTCTGACATAATTAGTTCCACTCATGTCAGAAGAAGAAGAAGAAGAACAGGTAGTAGAAGATGATAAGATAAAGAAAAGAAAAGAAAGGCGAAAAAAAAAAAGAGAACAGAACAGAAAAGAAATATATATATATATATGTATGTATGTATATGTATGTATGTGTATTTATGTATGTATGCATGTATGTATGTAAGTATGTATGTATGTATGCATGTTTGTATGTATGTATGTGTGTGTGTATGTGTATATGTGTGTATGTGTGTATGTGTGTATTTATGTATGTATATATGTATGTATGTATGTATGTATGTATGTATGTATGTATGTATGTATGTATGCATGTATGTGTGTATGCATGCATGTGTGTATGGATGGATGGATGGATGGATGGATGGATGGATGGATGGATGGATGGATGGATGCATGTATGTATGTATGTAGACTATCATCTCCTGAGATGTAAAGAGGCCGACGACGACGATGTATGTATGTATGTATGTATGTGCGTATGTATGTATGTATGTATGCATGCATGCATGTATGTATGTATGTTTATGTATGTATGTATGTATGTATGCATGTATGCATATATGTATGCATGTGTGTATGCATGTATGTATGTATGCATGTATGTATGTATGTATATACGTATGTATGTATGTATGTACGTACGCATGTATGTATGTATGTATGTATGTACATGCATGTATGTGTGTATGTATGCATGTATGTATGCATTACGTATGTATGTATGTATGTATGTATGTATATGTATACACATACAAATGCACACACTCCGGCTCTTGTTAAAGTTTTCAACACATCTGAATGACAAAAACACTTCACTTCATAATATCAACACCATCAACGTTGCTATCTTCATTGATAGCTTCGAGAAGATCTTTGTGACAGCCGCATATCAGCATCGGGATCAGGTGTCTGAAAGCATGCAGAGGTAATTATACACACACCTCTACCCTCATTGGTGATGCAATCACGTATACGAAAGCCTATCCCTTAGGGCTTAGAGATCCCTACTCCCGGAGAGAGAGAGAGAAAGAGAGAGAGAGAGAGAGAGAGAGAGAGAGAGAGAGAGAGAGAGAGAGAGAGAGAGAGAGATAAACAGCAAAGGAAGAAGTTTCTTGACCTATATACATGGCCTTGACAATTTCCTTGCCTTGTGATGGTGGGGGGGGGGGGGGGGGTAGAGGAGGGAAGTGCGGGAAGGGGAATACTGAGAGAGGGGGAAGGGATGTTGTGTCACTTGTGGACTGGGGATGGGTGATGGAGGGACAATGTGTGTGTTTGTGTGTGTTCGTGTGCGTGGTGTGTGTGTGTGTGTGTGTGTGTGTGTGTGTGTGTGTATGTATGTGTGTGCGTGTGTGTGTGTGTG
>CM060310.1:26834002-26846502 GCA_030674185.1 Monoplex corrugatus
CTGCACGTTAGTTAGCATTAATAACTGAGTTATCTCCCATGTAAAATTTCTCAAATCTTGCCATCCTGCACGTTAGTTAGCATTAATAACTGAGTTGTCTCCCATGTAAAATTTCTCAAATCTTGCCATCCTGCACGTTAGTTAGCATTAATAACTGAGTTATCTCCCATGTAAAATTTCTCAAATCTTGCCATCCTGCACGTTAGTTAGCATTAATAACTGAGTTGTCTCCCATGTAAAATTTCTCAAATCTTGCCATCCTGCACGTTAGTTAGCATTAATAACTGAGTTATCTCCCATGTAAAATTTCTCAAATCTTGCCATCCTGCACGTTAGTTAGCATTAATAACTGAGTTTTCTCCCAAGAAAAAATTCTCAAATCCAACACAGTTTGCGCTACCATTCAACTAGCATAGACGCAGCCACAAGGCATATAATTGCAAGCTCAGAACATTCCTCAAATGTGGCATTTATGTGCCATCAGTATACAGAATGGACAATGATAAAAGCAAAGACTCCCTCTGGTCTCATTCACCGTTATTCACAGCCCACCATTTCCTCTGTTTGCCTACACAGCCCTGTCTTCTCTTTTTTTTCTGCCCTGTTGTTCCCTGAAGAATTGTCTTTGAATACTTCTTGGACTGTATTTCATGTCCACGTTGCCCCTATCATCACTGATATTGACAGATATTTACAATGATTCATATGCTGTTGGATAATTCTGCAGACGTAATGATCAGAACTGTAACTCTGAGTTTGCAATTCTGTGCCTTGTGGCTGCGTCTATGCTAGCTGAATGAGTAGCGCGAACTATGTTGGATTTGAGAAATTCTATATAGGAGATAATTCCGTGACTCTCAAGAGTTATGTTGCTTAGTTAATATTTAAAATTCTCCCCCTCGCTTCCCTTTTATTTCCTTTGATTAATAACGAGTTATCCGTTACAAGTGCGACATGTATGCACATACATCATCATACGTAATGCTTTTTGCAATGGGGTTGATATTTCGGTGAACAACTCTCATTTTATACCGGGGTCCCTCAGTCGATCATTTAGGTGATATATCTGAAACGGGTTGGTAGACTATAGTTGTGTTTGCCCTCATTTTATTTTGCCCTGCATTCATTCACCCATTCGATTACCATCCTTTGTTTGTATGTAAATTGTGATGTATGATATGCGAATAGTTTATAATTTGTGAGGTAATTTTGATTGTCAAGGTGTTAATGCTGTAATACTGAAGTTATAATGGTTTTCCTGTATATGGATTAGAATTTTTCTGTTTTTATCTTCATTCAAAATATTGATTATAATTTTATGTACAACTATTGCATGCATAAACACACACACACACGCATGCAAACATAGCACACGCACACACTCACACACACACACACACACACACACACACACACACACACACACACACACACACACACACATTCTTACAAACACACACGCGCACAGCAACGCACACGCACGCACACACACACATACACACACACACACACACACACACGTATGCAAGCACACACACGCAGCAATATATAAACACAGTATGCCTCTTTATTCATATGAAAAATCTGTTAATCTTTCTTCATTACATAAATCAGTGTTTAAATTTTAATATTCTGTGGTTTCTTATGTGTCTTCTTACTTGTATAGCTTTAATGTTTGTTGTTATCTTATTGTGTATGTAATTGTGAACATTTTTTTATCACCTTTTGCCTTTCTTGCGAAATGTAAAGCGCTGGTGAGCATGTTTTTATATGGAATATGCGTTATACAAATAAACATTATTATTATTATTATTATTATTATTATTATTATTATTATTATCCAGGGTGGATCAGAGAACCGAATAAAGCATCGGTTTCTCACAATGCTTTAAAATTATTGAAGGCTTCTTCAAAATTTTTTTTCGTAGTCCTCGTATATTCTAAGAGTGGTAGGACTTTAAAACTCGCTCAACTAACTAATTTTATTTTGCCAGTCAGTCGAAAGAAAAAGTTCAAAAGACCTGATCAGTTTCTTTAAAGAGTCAAATCTATCCATCCATCTATCTATCTAATTATCTATCTATCTATCTATCTATCTATCTATCTATCTATCTATCTATCTATCTATCTATCTATCTATCTATCTATCTATGTGTCTATCTATGTGTCTATCTATCTATCTATCGATTGTTGTTGTCATTGTTGTTGTTGTTGGTGGTGGTGGTGATGGTGGCGATATCCCCTTTTGCTTTTCCAATGAAAATGTCCGATTTTAAACTGCACTTTTGGTTGCGTTGAGGTATCGTCTGCCTTGTGCACTTGTGCCAGTTTGCCTTACTTAAGCCCGAAGCTCAGCTGAGCTGAAAAAGAAAACATACCAACAGGGTTAATAACTGAAAAAAAAACAAAAAAATTCACCACGTTCATTCATCATTACCTGTTATCATATTTTTGTACATATACCTGCAAAGATCAATATTTTATTTAAGGTGTGCACGAGTGTGAGAAAGACAGAAATAGGAAGAAAAAATTAAACGAAAAGGTAACTGTTATCCATCATGATTTCGTGTTTGATACATGTAGATGCCTACGTATAAATAAGGTACTGTGTGTATAAGTCAGTGCATTGAAGATAAAAAAATAAAGGACCGAGTTAAATAATTGACATATCAACATGCGAAACAGAATCAGGCGAAATTGGAAAAGGCAAAACAGATGTCCCTCTCGTTTAGTCCTTGTTTATTATGAAATACATACTAGAAGTTTATCTCAGTATTGGCCAGCCACATGACTGATTGTCACTGACTGACTCGAAAAAGTTTCATCAGTGATAGTATGTGAATATTGATGATGGTTTATTATCATCAAACTACCTAATTCTAACGCAGCATCGGTGGTCTAGTGGTAGAATACTCGCCTGCCACGCGGGTGACCCGGGTTCGATTCCCGGTCGATGCACGTGATTTTTTTTTATTCATTTATTTATTTACGTGTGTGTTTGTGCATATATTTATTCATTTATGTATTCATTTGTTTACATATTTTTTGCTTACTTGTTTATTTATTTATCCATTTATTGATTAATAAATTTATTCATTTATTCACTTATTTTTGTATCTATTGACTTATCTATTCATCCATTCACATATTCATTTATTTGTTATATATTTCCTCTTTTCTTTCCATAGGAAGTGCACGACAGAGTCACAAGGCTATGATAAAGGAAGTATTGTTTTCAACTTTTTGATAGACTGTGGAGCCTTTGTGCATTGACTTGGGAGGGGGGGGGGGGGCTCTCTGTGATGTGAGACATGTTTCTACTGAGTGGCTAGTTGTGTTGTGATTCAGACCTTTATTTATTAGTTTTTGTGTTCTTTTTTTTCTTTGGATATAAGATACGCAGATACACGTGTCATTTACATGTAACCAAGATGGTTCCAATGACAGATTAATACATTACTAGTATAAAAATGTAGGTTAGGTAAAACATAGGCTAGGTAGGATCCCAAGACCTGGCCAGCTCACGGGTTTACGTGCAGGCTCAAGGCTTGTTCTATAAGCACAATCACATGGCTTGTCACTGAAGTGGACGACAGAGTCACAGAGCTATGATAAAGGAAATATTGTTTTCAACTTGTTGATAGACTGTGGAGACTTTGCGCATTCACAGCGTAGGGGGATGGGGTGGAGGTGGGGGGTGGGGAGCTCTCTGTGATGTGAGACAGGTTTATACTGAGTGGCTAGTTGTGTTGTGATTCAACCCTTTATTTATTAATTTATGTTTTTTTCTTTCATTGAATATATGATACACAGATACACATGTCATTTACAAGTCACCAGAATCGCTCAATGACAGATATAATTGTACATATCAGTATGAAAATGTAGGTTACGTAAAACAGGCTAGGAGGATCTTGATGACCTGGCGAGTTCATGGTTTATTGTAGCTCAAAGCTTGTTCCATAAGAACATTCACATGGCTTGTCACTGATTGACTTGAAAAGTTTATCAATAATGGTATGTGAATATTGATGATGGTTTATTGTCATCAAACTACCTCATTTAACGCAGCATCGGTGGTCTAGTGGTAGAATACTCGCCTGCCACGCGGGTGACCCGGGTTCGATTCCCGGTCGATGCACTGATTTTTTTTATATTTATTCATTTATTTGTGTATTTGTTTATCTATTTATCCACTTATTGATTTAGTATTTTTTCGTTTTTTTATTTATCTATTTGTTCATAATATTTGTTTATTTATTGATTCACTTATTTATTTATCTATTCACTTATTCATCTATTTACCTTTTTGTTCATTTATTCAACTTATTATTTTCTATTTCACTTATTTATATATTTATTTTTTATCCATTTCCTCTTTTCTTTACCTCAGAAGTGCACGACAGAGTCACAGAGCTATGATAAAGGAAATTTGTTTTCAACTTATTGACAGACTGTGGAGACTTTGTGCATTGACTGGTGGGGGTGGGGAGGGGGGGGGGGGCTCTCTGTGATGTGAGACAGGTTTTACTGAGTGGCTAGTTGTGTTGTGAATCAAACCTTTACTTTTTAGTTTATGTGATTTTTTTTTCTTTAAATATACGATACACAGATACACGTGTCATTTACATGTAAACAATATTGTTCCAATGACATATATATACAATTACTAGTATAAAAATGTAGGTTAGGTAAAACATGGGCTAGGTAGGATCTAAGACCTGGTCAGCTCATGGGTTTATGTGTAGGCTCAAAGCTTATTCCATAAGAACAGTCACATGGCTTGTCACTGATTGACTTGAAAAGTCTCATCAATGATGATGGTACGTGAATATTGATGATGGTTTATTGTCATCAAACTACCTCATTGTAACGCAGCATCGGTGGTCTAGTGATAGAATACTCGCCTGCCACGCGGCTGACATAGGTTCGATTCCCGGTCGACGCACTTGATGTTTAGTTATTTGTGTATTATTGTTATTTATTTATTATTTATTTGTTATTTATTTCGTTTATCAATTGATTTTATTTGTTCATTTGATTTTTCATGTATTTATTTATTACTTATCTATTCACTTATTTATTTTATCTATTCACTTATCATCTATTTACTTTTTGTTCATTTATCTATTATTCACTTATTTACATATCATTACTTATTTATTCATTTGTTATCTGTTTCTTCTTTTCTTTCCTTGAAGTGCACGACAAGTCACCGGCTATGATAAAGGAAATATTGTTTTCAACTTATTGATAGACTGTGGAGATTTTGTGCATTGACTGGGGGTGGGGTGGGGGGAGGGGTTTCTCTGTAATGTGAGACAGGTTTATACTGAGTGGCTAGTTGTGTTGTGATTCAGACCTTTATAAATCAGTTTATGTGTTGTTGTTTTTTTTCTTTCACTATAAGATACGCAGATACACATGTCATTTACATGTAACCAAGATTGCTCAATGACGGGCTTGGTAGGATCTCGAGACCTGCTCAGCTCATGGGTTTATGTGCAGGCTCAAAGCTTGTTCCATAAGCACAGTCACATGGCTTGTCAATGACTGACTTGAAAAAGTCTCATCAAGGATGGTATGTGAATATTGATGATGGTTTATTGTCATCAAATTACTTTATTGTAACGCAGCATCGGTGGTCTAGTGGTAGAATACTCGCCTGCCACGCGGGTGACCCGGGTTCGATTCCCGGTCGATGCACGTGATTTTTTTTTTTATTTATTCATTTATTTGTGTATTTATTTGTTTATTCATTTCTTTATTTTTTTGTTTTTTTATTTATCGATTTGTTCATTTATTTGTTCATTTATTTTTTTCACTTATTTGTTTATCTATTCACTTATTCATATATTTATCTATTTGTTCATTTATTTATTTATTCACTGCTTTATTTATCCATTCACTTATTCATTTATTTGTTATCTGTTTCCTCTTTTCTTTCCTGGGAAGTGGACGACAGATAAAGGAAATATTGTTTTCAACTTGTTGATAAACTGTGGAGACTTTGTGCATTGACTGGGGGTTGGGTGGGGGGGTGGGAGGGCGGTCTCTCTGTGATGTGAGACAGGTTTATTCTGAGTTGCTAGTTGTGTTGAGTTGAGTTGAGTGAGTTTTAAAGTCCTGAAAGCTAGTTGTGTTGTTGTGTTGTAATTCAGACCTTTACTTATTAATTTATGTGTTCTGTCATCAGAGACAGATGGAAGTCCATGATCGCCAACGCCATGCGGCAAGGCACCTGATGATGATGATGATGTTTTGTTATCAAAATTACCTCATTGTAACGCAGCATCGGTGGTCTAGTGGTAGAATACTCGCCTGCCACGCGGGTGACCCGGGTTCGATTCCCGGTCGATGCACGTGTCTTTTTATTTTTTTATTTTTATAAATTATTGATTTATTTTGCGTATTCATTCATTCATGTATTTATTTAAGTTAATTGTTAGTTTTTTTCGTTTATTTATTGATCTGTTAATCATTTATCTCATTTATTTATTATTTATTTCTTCACTTATTTATTTGTTTATACTGATATCTTAATTTTAAAAATTGTTTTATTTATTTACTTATTTGTTTATTTAATCACTTGTTTATCTATTCACGTATGTATTTATTGTTTATCTCTTTCATCTTTTCTTTCCTCGGAAGTGGATGACAGATTCACAGGGTTATGATAAAGGAAATAATTATTGTTTTCAACTTGTTGATAGACTGTGGAGACTTTGTGCATTGACTGGGGGAGAGACTGGTTTACACTGAGTGGCTAATTGTGTTGTGATTCAGACCTTTACTTATTAGTTTATGTGTTGTTTCTTTTTCTTTGAATATAAGATACGCAGATACACATGTCATTTACATGTAACCAAGATTGTTCCAATGACAGACTGATACAACACGTGTATAAAAATGTCATCATCATCATCATCATCAGGTGCCCTGCGCATGGCGTTGGCGATCATGGACTTCCATCTGTCTCTATCTCTCATTGCCCCTAACATCTCCCCCACCCTCCTCGTCCCCAGCCACTCTGCAAGTCCGTCCAGCATTTTCTCCCTGGGTCTACCCGTGCTCTCTTTCCCTCCAGCTTTCCCGCATAAAATTGTAGGTTAGGTAAAACATACGCTAGGCAGGATCTCAAGTCCTGGCCAGCTTGCGTTTTTGTGTGCAGGCTCAAGGCTTGTTTCATAAGCACAATCACATGGCACCTATGACTTTAGTGCATATGGGATTCATTCCGAGCGTGGAGAAGTCATCTTGAGAAAACGAAACTGAAACTGAAATTATGATATATTTTACCATGGGATGTGCATGTGCTTTATATTAGACATATTCATTACCTACCAGGACGAAACACAAAAATAGAATCAGGTGTATGTAATATAAAAAAACAATATAGGCATAAATTTTCAGACAAGTCGTATTCGTCCAGAGTATACAAAAGACAACAGAGAATAAATTAGCAACACTTAGGAAAGTAAATAAATAAATAGATAACTGAATAAATAAAAAAAAAAAGATAAACAAACAAATATATAAATAGATAAATAGATAGATAAATAAACAATAAATAAATAAATGATACATCTATAAACATACAAATCAATAATGAATGAATAACAAAGAGAGAGAACAAATACATTTTCATCAACTTGACGTTGAGCAGAAGAAAATGGCAGATATGCTACTTACCAAATTAAACAATTTCCAAGACAGTCACTATTTACTTCCGAATATATAATCAGGGAAATGGCAATGGTCTCTCTGTTGGGTTAGATTCTAGTTCCCTGACTGAACTGTCTCTCAAATTCTTTTCACCATCAGACTATTCATCACATAATTTCATAACTCATCACTGTTCTGTATGTTTCCGAACATACATGAAGTAAACAACCCTGTCGCCCAAGTGTTGTCAGCTTTTCTTTAGTTGGCCGACCGAATTTCGTTTGTTTGTTTGTTTGTTTTTGTTGAGTTTCTTGACATACGACATCTGCCATTTTTCTCCCCCTCAACGCCAGATTTGGAAAGTTGTCTACTGTTACTGTTTCTTTCTTTGTTTCGTCGTGTGTGCTAAGCGTTGTGCATTTATAACCTTGCTGTCTTTGTGTATACAATTAATAAAGGTCAGTTGTCCAAACATTTGGACCCGTCTTCTTTCGCTAAATCGTTCTGCTGCTTAATGCCAAGTTTCGGAAGTTATCTATTGTTTCTTTTTTTTTTTCCTATCTGTTATTGTGTGTGTGTGTGTGTGTGTGAGTGTGTGTGTGTGTGTGTATGTGTGTGTGTGTGTGTGTGTGTGTGTGTGTGTGTGTGTGTGTGTGTGTGTGTGTGTGTATACACGCATACAAACATACATATGCTGCACGGCACACATGCCTACTCATACATACACACACAGACACACATATGCACGCACACACACACACACACACACACACACACACATACACACCACACACACACACACACAGAGATGAGTATCTATTTCAGAATGTATATCTATATCTGTATCTGTATCTCTGTTTCTCTTTCAGTCTCTTTCAGTCTGTATCCATGTGTCTATCTATCTATCTATCTATCTATCTATCTATCTATCTATCTATCTATCTATCTGTCTATCCATCTATCTATCTATCACTCTATCTATCTATATATCTATCTATCTATATATCTATCTATCTATCTATCTATCTATTGTTGTTGTTATTGTTGTTGTTGTTGTTGGTGGTGGTGGTGATGGTGTGGTGACATCCCGTTTTGCCTTTTCACACTTCGCCTTTTCAATTAAATGCCTGGTTTTCTTGTTCTTCTGGTTCCTAAATACCTGATTTAAATTCTGCTCTTCAGGTTGTGCTAAGTTACCCATCTGCCTTGAGCACTTACGTCAGTTCGCCTTGTTTACGTCCAAAGTTCAGCTGAGCTGAGAAAGAAAGAAACATTCAAACAGGGATAATATCTGGAAAAAAACAAAACAAACAAACACCCCCCCAAAAAACAACAACAACAACAACAACAAAAAAACACCACGTTCTTCCATTATTACCTGTTATTATATGTTTTATACATATACCTGCAAAAAAAATCAATATTTTATTTATGAAATATGCACAATTCTACGAGAAAGGGGGATATATGGAGAAAACTTAAAAGAAATGTTAAATTCTTATTCATTTTATGACTTTGTGCTTGGTGTATTTAGGTGCCTACGCGTAAATAAGATATTTTGGGTATAAGTCAGTGCACTGAAGGTAAAATAGGAGCGAGTTAAAATATTGCCATATGAACACGTATGCGAAACGTAATCAGGCGAAATTGCAAAAGACAAAACGGATGTCCCCCTTGATTTAGTTCGTGTTTAGTATAAAATACTTGCTAGTTTATCTGTTTTCGCCAGCCACTCGTACGATTATCAGTGATAGACTTGAAAAAGTTTCGTCACTGACGGTATATGAATTTTGATGATGGTTTACATGTATCGTCATCAAATTACCTCATTGTATCGCAGCATCGGTGGTCTAGTGGTAGAATACTCGCCTGCCACGCGGGTGACCCGGGTTCGATTCCCGGTCGATGCACGTGATTTTTTATATATATATTTATTTATTTATTTATCTATCTAATTCATTTGCGTATTCATTTGTCCGTTTATTTGTTTATTTATTCGTCCATGTATGTAAATATGTAATGTATGTAGTATGCAATGTATGCATGTAATGTACGTATGTAATGTATGTAATGTTATGTACGCAATGTATGTGCGTAATGTATGCATGCAATGTATGTAATGTATGTTATGTAATTTATGTATGTAAACATTTATGCAACGCATGTAATGTATGTATACATGCATGTAACGTAATGCAATGTAATGTATGTATGTATGTAATGTGTGCATGTATGTAATGTAATGTAAGTAATGTAATGTATACAATGTAATGTAGTGTAACGTATGTGATGTAACGTATGTGATGTAATGTATGTAATGTAATGCAATGCAATGTCATGTAGGTAATGTCATGTAGGTAATGTCATGTAGGTAATGTCATGTAGGTAATGTCATGTAGGTAATGTCATGTAGGTAATGTCATGTAGGTAATGTCATGTAGGTAATGTCATGTAGGTAATGTCATGCAGGTAATGTCATGCAGGTAATGTCATGTAGGTAATGTCATGTATATACGTGTGTATGCATTTTTTTCTTTCTTTTTTTCTTTCTTTCTTTCTTTATTCATTTTCTTATTAATTTCTCTATTTATCAATTCAATTAATAATTATCTATTTACTTATTCATCCATTATCTGTTTTCTCTTGTCTTTCGTCAGAAGTGACACAGTGTCAAAGGGCTATGATAAAGGAAATATTGTTTTCAACTTAGTTGATAGACTGTGGATACTTTGTTCATTGACTGGGGGTGGGGTGGGGGGAGGGGGCTCACTGTGATGTGAGACATGTTTAACTGAGTGGCTAGTTGTGTTGTGATTCAGACCTTTACTTATTAGTTTTTGTTTTTTTTTCTTTAATATAAGATACGCAGATGCACATGTCATTTACAAGTAACCAAGATTGCTCCAATGACAGACATATACAATACTAGTATACAAATATAGGTCAGGTATGACATAGGCTAGATAGGATCTCAAGACCTGGCCAGCTAGCGTGTTTATGCGCAGGCTCAAGGCTTGTTTCATAAGCACAATCACATGGTACCTGTGACTTTAGTGCATATGGAATTCATTCCGAGCGCGGAGATGTCATCTTGAGAAACCGAAACTGAAACTGAAACCGTGATCTGTTGAGCCATGGCACGTAATGTACTTAATATTGGACATGTGCATCACTAAACAGGAAAAAAAAAACAACAAAAACAAACAACAACAACAAATTTACATAAAACAAACAAAAAACAAACAAAACACAAACAAAACAAAACAAAACACACACACACACACACACACACCACACACACACACACACACACACACACACACACACACACACACACCACACACACACACACACACACACACATGGAATCAGAACACGTATGCAATACAACAAAACAAGACAGGCAGAAATGTTCAGCCACCTCAGCCAAATAGTCTTTGTCTAGAGTATGCAAAAGACAACAAAGAAAACTATGCAGCACTCAAAAAAAAAAAAAGAATACATACATACATACCAGTACATACATACATACATACGAGTACATACACACATACACACATACATACATATATACATGCATACATACGAGTACATACACACATACACACATACATACATATATACATGCATACATACATACGATACGTACATACATAACTACACACTTACATACATAGATACATACATACATACATACATTACATACTACAATCATACATACATACCTACATACATACATACATATATGCATACATACATACAATCATACATACATACCTACATACATACATACATACACGCATACAGTACATACATACATAAAGAAAGAAAGAAACAAAGAAATAAGGAAATAAAGAGAGAAATAAAAGAAAGAAAGAAAGAAAGAAAGAAAGAAAGAAAGAAAGAAGAAAGAAAGAAAGAGAGAGAGAGAGAGAGAGAGAGAGAGAGAGAGAGAGAGAGAGAGAGAGAGAGAGAGAGAGAGCGAGAACAAATACATTTTCCTCAACTTGGCGTTGAGCAGAAGAAAATGGCAGATGTGCTACTTATTAAACAATTTCCAGGATAATCACTGTTTTTTTCCGAATATAAATAAGGGAAATGACCATGGTCTCTCTGTTGGGTTAGCTTCTAGCTGCCCGACTGAACTGTCTCTCAATTTCTTATTACCATAAAACTATTCATCACATAATTTCGAAGCTCATCACTATTCTATATACTTCCGAACATACATAAAGTAAACAACCCTGTCGCCCAAGTGTGTCAGCTTTTCGTTAGATGGCCGACCGAATTTGGTTTGTTTGTTTTGTTTGTTTGTTTTTTTGTTCTTTGTTTGTTTGTTTTTTTGTTGTTGCTGTTTTTGTTTGTTTGTTGTTGTGTTGTTGTTGTTTTTTTTTTTTGGGGGGGGGGGTTCTTGACATACGACATCTGCCATTTTCTCCACATCAACGCCAGATTTGGGGAGTTGTCTACCGTTATTGTTTCTTTCTTTCTTTCATTGTGTGTGCTAAGCGTTGTGTGTTTAGTCCTTGCTGTCTTTGTGTATAATAATAATAATAATAATAATAATAATAAAATAAAATATAATAATAATAATAATAATCCTTAATAGCGCTATTCTCCCACACATAGGTAAGGACACACTGTGCTTTACATTAATTAGTTCATACACACACATACACACACAAAGATACAAACAAACAAACACACCACACCACACACACACACGCACATACACAAAGATGCTGAGGTAGTGTACATACACGTAACGAAGGTCAGTTGGCCGAACATTCCGGCCCGTCTTCTTTCGTTATATCATTCTGCTGCTCAACGCCAAG
>CM060310.1:26859002-26861502 GCA_030674185.1 Monoplex corrugatus
TTGACACCTTTCATCCAAGTTTGTCGCTATATCACAGATAATTGAATTGCATTTTTTTTTATCAGTCTCCTCAACAAAATAATGGAATGAAGTAAAGTGAAATAAAGCAATGTAAAACCAACACGAACAGAAGAATGTAAAGTGAACGAAAACAATAGGAAAGAAAGAGAGTCAGAAAACAAAACAGTTTGTTATGAAAACAAGGATAGGGTTGGTCATGTATCTCTCCTTGTGTGTTTGTTTCTGTCTGTCTGTCTGTCTGTTTGTCTGTCTGTATCTCTGTCTGTCTGTCTGTCTGTCTGTCTTTTCTGCCACTCTTTCTCTCTCTGTCTGTTTCTCTCTCTGTCTCTCTTTCTCTCTCTCTCTCTCTCTCTCTCTCTTTTCTCTCTCTCTCTGTGTCTCTGTCTCTCTTTCTCTCTCTCTCTCTGTCACTCTTTCTCTCTGTCTCTCTTTCTCCCTATGTCTCTGATTCTCTCTCTCTATGTCTCTGTCTGTCGGTATGTCTGTCTCTCTGTGTCTTTTTCTCTGTCTGTGTGCCTGTCTGTCTCTCTCTCTCTCTCTCTTAGAATGGAAGATCTCATGTTCTTTTTCCTTTGCTCAGTGCTCATTTCTATAAATTCAATTCTATACACTCATTTCTATACACTCATTTCTGTGTAGAAGCTAACTGTGATATGTTTCAACAAAGGCTGTTCTGAAGTCACGTAGAATTATTCCAGTTGTGATTCAAATTACATAGTTGCGCTACCATTCAGCTAGCATAAAGCAGATACAAAGAAAAAACGTAAGCTCAGAACACTCTCAAAAAGGAGCGCCAAGCCTACTTTATACTTGAACTCCCTACAACAATAGAGAAGGAGAGAAATATACATATTGTCTTATGTTCAAGATGACAAAGTCTTTATTCTTGAACTGACCAAAACAATCATAGACAAGACAGAACATATACAGGTGCTTCAGATATAGTATACAAAGAATAGAGGGAAGCGGAGGATTTATAATATCAACAAGACATAATCTTAGATCACTAGAAATTATCTCCATATTGTTGAACTTCTCAATCTAACATAGTTTGCGTACCATTCAGCTAGCATAGAAGCAATACAAAGCACAAAAACGTAAGCTCAGAACATCCTCAAAAAAGGATATGTTTGTAGATGATTCAACAATCCATGTTCAGACAAAGTGTATCTTTCAAATACCACCACAAACGAACAGAAGAAAAAACGAGAGAGAGAGAGAGGGGGAGAGAGAGAGAGAAGAGAGAGAGAGAGAGAGAGAGGAGAGGAGAGAGAAAGAGAGAGAGAGAGAGAGAAGAGAGAGAGAGAGAGCTGTTTTTGAAGAAGCTGATTTTTACAAAATCTTGAGCGTAACAAACTATGTTATTTTTCCTGCTCAAGTCATATTAACAAGCTATGTATTGAGAACTACAACAATAGACTCAAATGACAAAGAACTGAGTGTTTTACCATTAAAAGCTAGACTTAGCATATCACGGAAATATTTACGCACAAGATGATAAACTATGTGCGACAGATATTGTAACCAATACCTTCTCTATACATATCACGAGCAACACGATCAAAATAAAAGTCTCAATCCGTGGAGTTGACAGTTTTAATAAATCCAGCATCATGTATTCGGAAGATATTGTCTGGAACACATCACCAGGAAACTTGCCATAATGTCTCAGTTGCATTATGTTTGATATACATTACTCAGTTCTTCTATTATTTAGCACTCAGATCAGTTACTAACACTTTATATGGTGATCATCTTACTTAGAGAGAAAATCAAAGCTGATACTTAATGTCAGCATTGTTGATTCATTTGTTGATTATTTATGTGAAACGTAGACCCTCTTTGGACGAGTGTTCAATATACTGAAGCATATACACTGCTTACATCGCATCTTCTTAAATACGATTTATTCTCTCCCTCCCCCCCCCCCTCTCTCTCTCTCTCTCTCAACCTATCTCTGTCCCTGTCTCGCGCGCACACACACACACACACACACACACACACACACACACACACACACACACACACACACACACACACACACAAACACACACACACGCATCATACTGCACAAAAGAAATTTCAGATTTCAAGGATTTCCATAAAGTCTGGACAAAAATGAATCAAATGAAAAATGGAGCCAACTTACCTAGGTGTCCAATAATGATTGATACAAGTCACAAATTTCTTTCCGACATGGACAAAGCTGAAACTTTTGTGGAACTTTTTGCCCAAAATAGTAAAGTAGATGGTTTGACTCCTACCTGCAAACACTATAGGGAAATGGCAGCTAACAACCCTATCTACACTGATCCAATACCTCAGAATGATCTCTGGTTTAATTCTCCAATCACCTTAGAAGAGTTAAAAAAAACACTATCTTGTCTCTACGCAACAAAAGAAGTTCGGTAGGTGTCGATGCAGTTTCAACTGAAATGATTAAACATCTTCCAGAAAACTATATTATTTTTTTACACAA
>CM060310.1:26866502-26884002 GCA_030674185.1 Monoplex corrugatus
CTGATGGATTTTGGATAGACTGTACATGAAATTGCGTGAGTCAGACGAATATCTCTCAAACAAATTACGAACTCCGAGCTCTGTTCTTGTCCTTTCCCCTTCACCTCTGTACATACACACACGTTTTGTCCTTCCTCTACACGTACACTCACACACACACAACTCACACATACACAGGCACACACACTTACACACACACAGATACACACACACTTACACACAGACACACTCACACAAAACACACAATACTCACACACACACACACACACACACACACACAACACACACACACACACACACACACAACACACATGCACACATGCACACACACACACAAACACAGAAATACACTCACACACAAACACGCACACGCACCCACACTCACACCACACACACATACACACACACACACACACACACACAAACAAGCAAACAACACACACACATACAAATGCAAACAGAGATAGAGACAGAGAGAGAGAAGGGAGAGAGAGAGTGAGAGAGAGAGACAGAGACAGAGACAGACAGACAGACAGATAGAGACAGAGACAGAAAGACAGAAGAGAGAGAGAGAGGGAGAGGGAGAGGGAGATAGGAAGGGAAGGAGTAATTATTACACACACAGACACACAAACACACACACACGCACGCACGAATGCGCGCATATCTATCTATCAATGGATCTATTATATATATATATATGTATTAGATAGATAGATAGATAGATAGACAGATAGACAGACAGATGGATAGATAGATAGACAGATAGAAAAATAGATAGATAGATGGATGGATGGATGGATAGATAGATACATAGATAGAGAGATATATAGATGAATAGATAAATAGATAGAAACATGGAGAGATACATAGATATATAGAAAGATACGTAGATAGATACATACACAAACAAACACTCATTTATCTTTTCATCCCCACTACACACATCATACAAAAACCAAACAATCACACAGTGCCCCACAAAACAAACACAGAACAGACAGCGATCATCACTAAAAAGCCTCACAAGGACAGTTCCACCAATACCCAATTAAGCTAATACCTGTTTTATTCCCACTTTACGAGTCTGCACAAGGGCTGCTCTGTGAATTATTCTGTAGACGCAAACTGCCAACAGCATTGCACATCGTAAAATTACTGGTCTGTGCGACACGCAAGCTTCTCTAGAGACTTATTCATAACAACCGGTGGTCACGCAATGTGCTGTAATTATTAAACCAGTAGTGAGCAGCTGGCTGGAAATTTTTTGGTGGCTGATGTGAAGAGGTTAGTATCTGGGTTTCTACTGAACGATGCGAAGAACTATCTGTAATTCTGTCTCTCTGGCATTTGTTAGTCAGTCTGTCTGTCTGTTTATCTGTGTCTTGCTACAATAAAACTGGTCTGATTCCTATCTGTTTGAATGTTTTCATATGTTTTCTTGTCATTTTGATGGTGTCAGCTCTGTGTTTCATAGGTTCATACATTTCCTTTCCTTTTTTTTTTTTTTTTTTCTTTTCTTTTTTTTTTTTTTCTTTTCTTTTTTGTTGTTGTTGAAACCTTGGTTTGTGAAGGTTTCTGCAGGCTGATGGATTTTCGATAATCTGTATGTAAAATTGCTTGAGTCAGACGAATATCTCTCAAACAAATTACAAACTCAGAGCTCTGTTCCTGTCCTTTTCCCTCTATCTATGTACATGTAAATACACACACGTTTTGTCCTTCCTCTACACCTATACTCACACATACACATACACAGACACAGACACATACACACTTTCACACAGACACACACACACACACACAAACACACACACACACAAACACACACACACAGACACACACACACACACTCTCTCTCTCTCTCACACACACACACACACACACAGAAACAAACAAACAAACAAACAACACACACACATACAATCGCATACAGAGATATAGACACAGAGAGAGAAGGGAGAGAGAGAGAGACAGACAGACAGACAGACAGATAGAGAGATAGACAGAGAAAGAGACAGACAGAGAGATAAAGAGAGAGAGAGAGAATGAGAATGAAAGAGAGAGAGAGAGAGAGTGCATGTATTTATCATACACACTCAGAAAGAAACTCACAAACATACACACACACACACACACACACACACACATACACACACACACACACACACACACACACACACACACACACACACACACACACACACACACACACATGCATAAACACATACACGCTAACTTGTCCTTTCATTACCCCCCACACATCATACACACAAGCAAAGAAACAAACACACAACAGACGATAAACACTAACAATCATCACGAGGACATTCCACCAAATTCCAAGTAAGCCAATGCCTATTTTTTGCCACTTTGCGTGTCAGTAGGAGGGCTGGTCTGTGAATAATTCTAAAGATGCAAACTGTCAACAACAGTATCATCATCATCATCAACATCATCAGTTGCCCTGCTGCATGGCGTTGGCGACCATAGACTTCCAGCCATCTCTATCTCTCGTTGCCCCTAGCATCTCCCCACCCTCCTCATCCCCAGCCACTCTGCAAGTCCGTCCAGCATTCTCTCCCTGGGTCTACCTGGTGCTCTCTTTCAACAAACGCATACAAAGATAGAGACAGAGAGAGAGAGAAGGGAAGAGAGAGAGAGAGAGAAGAGTGTGTGTGTGTGTGTGTGCGTGTGTGCGTGTGTGTGTGTGTGTGTGTGGTGTGTGTGTGTGTGTGTGTGTGTGTGTGTGTGTGTGTGTGTGAGCAGGTGTATTTGTGTGCTTCTGTCTGTGTATGATAAATACATGCACCTCTCTCTCTCTCTCTCTCTCTCTCTCTCTGTCTCTTTATCTGTCTGTCTGTCTGTCTCTTTCTCTCTCTTTCTCTATCTCTGTCTGTCTGTCTGTCTGTCTGTCTGTCTGTCTCTCAACAGTCTGCCCTATAAAATGACAACATTACTGGTCTGGGCTATATGAAAACTTGTCTGGGGACGTATTCACAACTGGTGATCACGCAACATGCCGTTATTATTAAAGTATTAGTGAGTAGCTGGCTGAAGCTTCTTTTGGTGGCTGATGTGATCTGGGTGGTATCTGTGTCGGCCAGGAACTGTTTGTAGGTCTGTGTCTTTGGCTTTTTGCCTGTCAGTTATTCTGTTGTAGTGTCTATCTTGCAATATTTAAAACGTGCCTGGTCGCTAGCCATGGTAATATGTCCATTATTCTGATAATGTCAGCTTCATATTTAATAGGTACCATTCTATTCCCCACACCTCTCATTTAAGAATCTTACAAACATATAGGGTATGTCCAGGCTTAGACAATCTGCCAGACATTTGCAGACAGATTTGGATGGAGTGTATAAGTACGAAAATGTCCTGATGTGATGGATCCTTACTGAATAAGCTACAAACTCCGTACTTTTTTCTCTCCCTGTCCATCCGTATCTTTACATATATACATGTTTTTTGTTCCCCTTGTTTTTTTTATCCCATACGAATGCATACAGATACACATAGACACAGACACAGAGACACACGCACACACACACACACACAAAAGCACAAAACGGATATATGTATGCATACATACATACATACACATACACACACAAACACACACACATTTATACATACATACATAATATATATATATAATATATATATATATATATATATATGTACATATATAGATAGATAGATAGATAGATAGATAGATAGATCGATAGATAGATAGATAGATAGATAGATAGATATATAGATAGATACCTATAACATACGAACACACAAATATGCATAAACATGTACACACATGGACACACATACACGCGCACGCACACACACACACATGCACACACACACACACACACACACACAAACACACACACACACACAAACACAGCATACATATTCACACACACATTTACATACACACCTGTCTCTTCGTCTCCTTCCATACACTACGGAAGGAAACAAACATACAAACACACAAACAAACAAACAAACAAATAACAAACAAACAAATAAACAAACAAACAAACAAACAAACAAACAAACAAACAAACAAACAATACACTATGCCCTGTGAAACAAATGTACAACATCCATCGTAACTAGAAAGCCTCACAAGGACAGTTCTACCAAAACCCAATTAAGCTAATACCTGTTTTAGTCCCACTTTACTAGTCTGTAGGAGGGCTGGTCTGTGAATAATTCCACAGATGCAAACTGTCCACAGCACTACGCCTCGTAAAAAGGCAACAACACCAGTCTGAGCCACACGCGACCTTCCTTGGAGACGCACTCATAACAAGTGGTGACCACATAATGTGTACTAAAGTAGTCGTGTACAACTTTGTGTTCTGTCTTCAAAGCTGGCGTTTGAAGAGTAGAAATTCCATACTTTGCAAGCTCCATATCTCCAGAACTGGAAGGCTAAACACTTGATTTTGCCAAATGGCATTGATGATCTTGTGCAGACATTTTTGGTAGAACATTTCCATTTGTTGAATGTGCCATCAGTAGGAACTGTGTACATCTTGCAGCAGTACAGCAGCGCGCTCAAAATTTTCGCTCTGTACACAGCAATTTTAGTGGCACGTCTGATGTCTGGGTTTTGCCACATCCTCTTGGTCAACAATCTAAGGGAAGAGCTAGCCGTGGAAATGCACAGCAACACCTCCGCATCATCATCAGGTGCCCTGCCGCATGGCGTTGGCGATCATAGACTTCCGTTTGCCTCTATCTCTCTTTGCCCCTAGCATCTCCTCCACACTCCTCGTCCCCCAGCCACTCTGCAAGTCCGTCCAGCATTTTCTCCCTGGGTCTACCCAGTGCTCTCTTTCCCTCCAGCTTTCCCGTTGTGACCAGGTGCTCCAAATCCCCTTTCCTCATAAAATAGCCTATAAATGTTGTCTTTTCCTTATCTTCTTTATGAGTGATCTACTTGTGTATGCCTCCATCAAGACTGTCTCGTTTGTTTTCTTTGCTGTCCATGGACTCTCAACATTCTTCTTAGAAACCACATCTCCGCTGCCTCAATCTTCGCATCAAGTAACCCATTACTGCTCAATGCATTGCCCAAGTAAGACAAGAGTACTGCAAAGTAACACAGCTCATCTACAGTTCTGATGTCCTGATTCTTGTTGAAGATGAAAGGTCAAAAGCTCGAGATGATGTTGGCTGAACAATAAATAACATCTATCTTCCTGAGCTAATTGTAACCCCTAAGCATTTGTAATCTGCAGCAAGTAGATCAGCCACAGGTTGGATGTTCTCGTAAGTGTGTGTAGCCAGTGCACAGTCATCTGTGAAGAGAAATTCCAGCAGAATGGCTTTGAGCATTTTGGTTTTGGCTTGAAGTCTCCACAGGTTCAAGAGCTTTCCATCTGAAAAAAAGAAAATATGTACATCCCTTGCTAAGGTCACTGAATGTAACATTGAGCATTGCCACAGAAAGGATGAAGAGAATGTGGGCGTTAGAACTCAATAAATGCAAGGAAAATTAAATGATAATGATCATAATTTTTTTCACCCATTTTCTCGTAAATGTAAATGGTCAAAAAAAACAAAAAAAACACCACACACACACACACACATCCACACACACACACCACGCACGCACGCACGCACACACACACATACACACACAGACACAAACACACAATAGAACACACATACATAGACAGACAGAAGCACACAGAGTGGGACATAGAGAGAGAGTCTTGTGTCTATCTCTCCCTCTCTGTGTGTCTCTGTCTGTTTCTCTCTGTCTATCTTCCTGTCTGTCTGCCTCTCTCTCTCTCTGTCTCTCTCGTTCTCTCTCACCCATACAAACAGAACACAATTGCCCTCCAAATCCCATAGGAAAAACAAACAGACAATGCCCCACAAAACAAAGACAGAACAGACAGCAACCATCACTAAAAAGTTTCACAAGGACAGTTCCATACAAACCCAATTAAGCTAATACCTGTTTTATTCCCTCTTTGCTAGTCTGTAGGAGGGCTGGTCTGTGAATAATTCCACAGATGCAAACTGTCCACAGCACTACACCTGGTGAAATGACTACATTACCAGTCTGAGCCACACGCCAGCTTCTCTAGAGACGTATTCATACAAATGGTGATCACACAATGTGCTGCAATTATCGAAACCAGTAGTGAGCAGCTGGCTGAAGCTTCTTTGGTGGGCTGATGTGATATGGGCAGTATCCATGAATCTACTGGATAATACACAAAAAGTGTCTGTGCACAGTCTGTCTGGCTGGTTGTCTATATGTTTGTCTTATCTCTCTCTCTCTCTCTCTCTCTCTCTCTCTCTTCTCATCTCTTCTCTGTCTCTCTGTCCTTCATGTCTATGTCTTCTCTGTCTCGTCTCTCTGTCCTCCTGTCTCTCTGTCTCTGTCTCTCTCTCTCTCTGTCCCTCTCTATCCTAATTTTCCTCTCTACTTCTTTCTGTCATTGTGATGCTCCTCTTCTTTCTCCTCTTCTTTCTTCTCTCTTCGCATTCTCTCTCAAACAACCCACACCACACACACACACACTATAACAACATTGGCAATATAGAAACAGAGAGAGAGAGAGCAGAGAGAAGAGAAGGAGACGGGGGGGGCAAAGTCTGCTACTCTCCTTCTTTCTTTGTCCTGTTGTCTGTTGCTTGTTGACACGGTGGCTGATGTGTATGGGCAGTATCCATGAATCTACTGGATAATACCAAAAGTGTCTGTAGCACAGTCTGTCTGGCTGGTTTCTATATGTTTGTCTATTCATCTCTCTCTCTCTCTATCTCTCTCGTGCTCTGTCTCTGTCTTGTCTGTTTTGTCTTCTCCTCTCTCTCTCTCTCTCCTCTATCTCTCTCTCTTCTGTCATCCTAATTTTCTTCCACGCATACAACATTTTCTCTCTCATTTCCTATCTCTCTCTCTCTTTCTCTCTCTCTCTTCTCTTCTCTCTTACTTCTGTCCTCACACATCTCTCCAAACACACCCACACACACACACACACACACACACACATAACACACCATATCAGTACATACATAGATAAACAAAGAGAGAGAGAGAGAGAGAGAGAGAGACAGAGAGAGAGAGAGGGAAGAGAGAGAGTCTGTCTTCTCTCTTCTCTCTCTTTGTCTCTGCTCTGTCTGTCTGCCTCTCTCTCTCTCTTCTCTTCTGCTCTCCTCTCTCTCTCTCTCTCTGCTCTCTCTCTTTCTCCTCACCCATACAAACAGAACACAATTGCCCTCAAACCCATAGGAAAAAAAGCAAACAAACAGACAATGCCCTGCAAAACAAAACAGAACAGACAGCAACCATCACTAAAAAAGTCTCACAAGGACAGTTCCACACAAACCCAATAAAGCTAATACCTGTTTTATTCCCTCTTTGCTGGTCTGTAGCATGGCCGATCTGTGAATAATTCCACAGATGCAAACTGTCCACAGCACTACGCCTCGTGAAATGACTACATTACCAGTCTGAGCCATACGCCAGCTTCTCTAGAGACGTATTCATAACAACTGGTGATCACACAATGTGCTGCAATTATTGAACCAGTAGTGAGCAGCTGGCTGAACTTTCTTTGGTGGTTGATGTGACGTGGGTTAGCAGTGTCCACAAATCTATTGTATTATGCCAAGAAGTGTCTGTAGCACTGTCTATCTGGCTGGTTGTCTATATGTTTGTCTATTCATTCTCTGTCTGTCTGTCTGTCTGTCTGTCAGTCTGTCTGTCTGTCTCTCGTCATAATTTTCTTTACACATACACTAATCTTCTCTCCCATTCCCCACCCCTTCTCTCTCTAACACACTGACGCACAGAGAGAGAGAGAGAGAGAGAGAGAGCGAGAGAGAGACGCACACACACACACATGCACATACACCATATAACATACATGTATACACATAAAAAGAGAGAGAGAGAGAGGGAGAGAGAGAGAGGGTGAGAGAGAAAGACAGACAGACAGACAGAGACACAGAGAGAGACAGAGAGACAAAGAGAAGATGGAGATAGAGACACAGAAAACACACAGAGAGAGACACACATACACACACACACAGAAACAGAGGAGAGAGAGAGAGAGAGAGAGAGAGAGAGAGAGAGAGAGACTCTATCTCTCCTTCTCTGTGTGTCTCTATCTCTGTCTGTCTGTCTGTCTGTTAGTCTCTCTGTCTCTCTGTCTCTGTCTCTGTCTCTCTTTTCTCTCTCTCTCATATTAACAACATAATTTCCCTCCAAATCCCATAGGAAAAAAAACAAACAAACAAACAGACAGTGCCCCGCAAAACAAATACATAACAGGCAACAATCATCACTAAAAAGTTTCACAAGGACAGTTCCATACAAACCCAATTAAGCTAATACCTGTTTTATTCCCTCTTTGCTAGTCTGTAAGAGGGCTGGTCTGTGAATAATTCTATAGATGCAAACTGTCCACAGCACTACGCCTCATGAAATGACTACATTACCAGTGTGAGCCACACGCCAGCTTCTCTAGAGACGTATTTATAACACTGGTGATCACACAATGTGCTGCAATTATTGAACCAGTAGTGAGCAGCTGGCTGAAGCTTCTTTGGTGGCTGATGTGATATGGGCAGTTCCATGAATCTACTGGATAATACCAAAAAGTGTCTGTAGCACAGTCTGTCTGGCTGGTTGTCTATATATTTGTCTATTCATCTCTCTCTCTCTCTGTCTCTCTCTGTCTCTGTCTCTCTGTCTCTGTCTCTCTGTCTCTGTCTATGTCTATGTCTCTGTCTATGTCTCTGTCTGTCTCTCTCCATCTTTCTCTCTCTCTTCCTTATTTTCTTTACACACACTCACATTTTCTCTCCCATTCTCTATCTCTCTCTCTGACACTGTCTCTCTCTGTCTTTCTCTGTCTCTGTCTGTCTGTCTCTGACTCTGTCTCTCTGTCTCTGTCTCTGTCTGTCTCTCTCTCTCTCAAAATAACTCTGAGGCACTACGTCAAACGTGCATTGCGCATGTGCTTATACTTAAACCATAACCTCTCTGTCATTTCTCTGCACACTATGATATAAAAGTCATGAATTATGGCTTATTAGTTACAATGATGACCTGTGTAAGTGATGGCAAACATAATATTATACGTCTCATCCCGGATCCCTGGTGGTTTGAAAACACACCAATCAAGATAACGATACTCCGGTGTCTTTCAACTTTCCCAGCTTATAATAGAACCAACGAGAATAACTGGTAAGATATGAACCTCCAACCCTCAAGTTGTCAGCCTGTTGTTGCAAACATTTGTGACCTCCCACCACGAAATCAGTCTTAACTAGCATTTTGGGAATTTTGATGTATACATATCACTGGAAAGTGTACATTCTGCTGATTAGTTTGGTACTTGAATAAAGCTTGTACTCAAAAAAATGTAGAAGTTATGTATGTTTAAAGTCATTAAGTTGTACGTATGACGGCCATTTTGAGAAAAAGTTTTTGTTTGCTCTCCTACACATTTTTTTAAATTTCTTTATTTGGTGGCTTTGACCCAGTTTGTTTCTAATTTTCGCTGTCATTATCTGAAAGGTGCACCAAAGAGCTTTCCATCAGTATATTAACATGTGCGGGTACAGCACAGTTCATGGTTTATAATAAGAGACTAAAATAGGTACTTTTGGTAGGAAATTGTGTTCTTTCTGCTGCCATCAGTGTATTAAAATATCATTTTAAATTGATTAATCATAATTTTTCAAGAAAAAATTTCTGTGGGGAGATTATAGTCTACGGAAATCAATTTTGAGAAAGGTCAAAACACCCCAGATAGACCCTCAGTCACCTTTTCAGCTCCTAGTGCTGTTCGACTGACTGCGAGTTAAGACTGATTTCGTGGTGGGAGGTCACATTTTACCATAACGATAGATTATAAATCATATCACTTATATGAAACCATTGTCCTGCAACTATTCTGACAGGTACCATATTGGTTCCTTTAGCATGCATCTATTTGACATTTCTGGTCGATCTTGGGTTTCTTCATGATGATCAAAAGTGCATGTCACACTCTTCCAGAAGCATTCTTGAAGTTACTGATAAGTTGGTACATGTCTCTTGTTTTGTGGCATTTGTGATTCTCACAGATAACTCAAAACATTGATATGCGTGCATTATATGAGCATGAAACATCTAAATGATAATGACATCAGATGACCTTATCAATCAATATGGCTTAATAACTTATTTATTTATTCCCATACTTACGTAGTGACGGAACAATTAGCCAAGCTCGAGGAAAAAAAATCCCCAAAACAAAATAAATAAACAAAAAAATAAACAAAAAAAAAAAACACAAAACAAAAAACAAAAAAAAACAACACAAATAAACGACTGAATATCTATATACCATACTGATCAGCTAGGAAATGAACACACAGTGTGAAACAAATTAAATGAGCAAGCAAGCTATCCACAAAAAAAACACCAATTAAATGCGTAAGAGAAACGATTAAAGAGACTGCCTACATTCCAATTTACTTGCGTGCTAACTAACTAACTAACAAAACAAAGCAACACGCTGCCATCAAACCAAGCCAACAAGCAACCAACTAACTAACCAATCAGTCAGCTCACTGACCCATTAACCAAGCCTTGAGATGGTGATTGTGGTTGTCTGAGATACGAAAATAGATTGATTGATCGATTGATTGATTGATTGCTCGATTGATTGATTGACTGACTGCTGTCTGATTGATTGATATTGGGTTGGTCTGGATTGGTTTGGATTGGATTGGATTGAATTTGAGTGAGTGACTTAACTAATCAACAACATCACCATATAGTACGCAGAACACTTTGGACACCAAAAGAGTAAATACAAATGCAGTAGGGACAAGCACAGTATAATGCCAAGATTGGGTGATAGGATTCAAACGATACGAGTGTCTGGGGATCATACTGCTGTACGTGATAATGGCTGACACAGACAATACAATCATGTAAAGTAGGGAGCAACCGATAGCTGCAGCATCTTGAGAAATAACCAAGCGATCATTGCACTTGTCTGTAAAACTGTATTAACACACTCACTTATGTTAGACATTGAATAGAAATTACTTGTATCAGTACTATCTGCAGAGATGGAAAATTGCCTTCTGGTCTTTTCCATGAATCACACCAATTTACCTTTTCTTCTTCTTCTTCTTCTTCTTCTTCTTCTTCTTCTTCTTCTTTTCTTCTTCTTCTTCTTCTTCTTCTTCTTCTTCTTCTTCTTCTTCTTCTTCTTCTTCTTCTTCTTCTTCTTCTTCTTCTTCTTCTTCTTCTTCTTTCTTCTTCTTTCTTTCTTCTTCTTTCTTCTTCTTTCTTCTTCTTCTCTTCTTCTTTTTCTTCTCTCTTCTTCTTCTTTTCTTCTTCTTTCTTTCTTTTCTTCTTTTTCTTTCTTTCTTCTTCTTTCTTTTTCTTCTTCTTTCTTCTTTCTTTCTTCTTCTCTTCTCCTCCTCTACTCCTTCTTCTTCTTTTCTTTTATATTTCTTCTTCTCATTTTGTTTTTCTCTTTTTTTTTCTATCTGCATATAGCATCTTCAGTGCTGCAGGGGGTGGGGGAGTAAACTGATGTGAGCATTGGACTGGAATTTTTGAAAAAAAAAAAAAACCCGTGCAATGTCAGTCTTCTTCACATCTCTCCATCTGGGGTTTCCTTGGTTTGCATCTAACTCTAGAGAGACAAGTGTCTTTTCAATGTCTGATCGTTGAATCATCTGGTGGAGGTGAAGTTTGGTCTGATGATCAACCACACTTTTTTTGGTTGATTAATATGATAATGAACTTAGTGTTGCTGCCACCATTTCTCTGATCTGGGTGGTTTTTTATCATACCTGGTATGGTCTTGTTGTGAGCCCTCTAAAGACAAAGCATTTCGCAGACAATAGTTTTGTGTTCCAGAGGTTAGTCCAGGTCTAGGCCTGACACAGATTTGATAGGGTGGGGATAGAAGCAAAGCCGATGAGCTTGGCTTTCGTTTCAGTGGAATGTTAGTGAGTTTCTGTAACAGGGAACATTGATAACCCACACTCTTGTCTTCTGCGAAAATGCTACCGAGTATTTGATGAATCTCACGTCTTTGATCAAATTCATGTCTTTGAATCGGTGTTCATGCTAAGGTTTCCTAAAGTTATCGTCTTGGGTTTTTTTTTCTGAAGCCAATTGTCATGTTGCTGTTTTCACAAAAGATATTCAAGCTGGTTTCGAGTGCCTGCTGTCGTCCTTCTTGTTTATGCAGTAGGCGCCGATTGCTTGTAAACCAACATCTCGTTTAAAGACTAGTTCGGTTTGCTTTTCTAATGATTTTGCCGGTATAACTACAAACAATAGAGGTGATAGTACATAACCCTGCCACACTTCGGACGTGATTTCAAACCTGTCAGTAAATTCTTCTTACCAAACTTGCTGACCATAATTCATTTCTACCTCTGCAATCATAGGCGTTGAGGGATTAAAACGCTGAACTCAGTCTCTGTGCACCCAACGACTGGGCGTTCTTGTGGTGGGTGGAAGATGCAAACAAATTCTGGTTAACTTGGTGTGTCTGTGATAATCTAGCAAGCTAATGCTGTGAATCGTATAAATGCAAAGCAAATTGTATCGACAAAGAATTCTGCGAAATGCATGACTACAAACACGATGCTACAGTTTCTACAGCATTGCACTGCTGAAGTAGAACTGAAGAAAACTGAAAACATTGAAACTCTTAACCCTGGCAAACTCTATGTAGTTAGCGCTGCTAAACTCTACGCAGTGTAGTTTCTTACTGAACTACAGCCTTGTTATTATCCCACGTGATCTGTCTGTTTGAGCCTCTTGTGTTTAATTAGTTTTATTGTGGGGCAGGGCTGTAGAATGCTCTTAGCCACTTCTCTTGCTCTTCGTCCCGAGCTTGTATTGATTCTATTTGTGAGAGACTGCCTCCCTTCTTCTCTTCTCAACCAGAATAAAACTACTTCTTCTTGACACAGCACCTCATTTGTTTTCCGTTCTTTCTAAACAAATTGAAATAAATTGAAATGAAATGAGATAAAATGAAATAAAGTAAAAAAGAAAGATAAAATAAAATAAAACAAAACAAATGAAATAAAACTGAATGAAAAATCCAATCCAATACAATACATTCAACCGTAATGAAACAAAATGCAAATTTAATCAAACCACATTTCGGTTCTGAATTTCAATTTTCAAATGGAACTGACCTGCTCAGAGGGCCTCAGTCCTGGCCTGTGTGTCTGTTTTTGTGTTCTGTAAACATCAGCACATTTTATTATGTTAACAGTTTTAGTTGCATTTTACCCACGTGTATTATGTAATGAATAGTCATAAATGCACTCACTTCGCAATTTCAGTGGTTGGTTATTTATTGAATGACTGACCGACTGTTTTCACTAACTGATTTATTGATTGTCAGCTGGATTGATAAATAGATTGACTGATGCTGTCAGTTTGATTATTAAATTGATTGATGCACTGATTATCTGATCAGTGTCATTTTCACTTGAGTAGCGATTTTATTTTCTTATTGTACATATTGAGCAAATATCTATAATATATATATATATATATATATATATATATATATATATATATATATATATATATTATGCAGAAAAATTAGGAGATTGGATGTCTGACAACAAAAGCGTCGTTCTCTTGTGTAATATATACGATTAAAGAAAGTGACCACATATCTCCTCTCCTGGCACAACTTCACTGGCTCCCTGTATCAAAGCGCATACAGTACAAACTAGACACCATGTGCTACAAAAGCCTCAATAACGCAGCCCCCGATTACCTGTCAAGCCTACTTGAGATCTATCTTCCCTCACGTACCCTCCGCTCTGCCTCCGATCCTCTGACTTTTCGCTTTCCACGCACTAAGCTCAATACCTATGGTCCACGAGCCTTCTCTGTTTCTGGTCCACTCTCCTGGAACAAACTTCCTCTCTCAGTCCGTCAGCAGCCTACTTTTGTCTCCTTCAAGTCCGCTCTCAAAACTCACCTTTTCTCCTCTGCATAAAATCCTAACCTCACTCACCCCCCCCCCCCCTCTCTGCAGCCTGTCTCCGCTCGGAGGGGAATCACATCGTTATAATATATAATTGTGTATGATATGCTCTCTATAATTTTCCATTGCTTTTATTCTTGCTTTTTTATTGCTTTTATTCTTTCTCCCCATTTATAGCCATGCGTGTGTGTGTGTGTGTGTGTGTGTGTGTGTGTGCGCGTGCGTGTGTGTGCGTGCGTACGTGCGTGCGTGCGTGCGTGCGTGTGTGTCTGTTTCAGCGCTTAGATTTGATTTTATCAAGATTTTGCGCTATATAAATATTGTAATTAATTAATAATTAATTAAGTGCATTTTGTCACAGGAAAAGGAAGTTAATTTACAATATTAAATAAAAATATAAAGTAGTTCATTTCTCTTGTTTCATGCCATCCATGGTTCTTTACGTAACAGGTTACATTGTAGTTTGTTCCAAAAAGTGTTTGCAAGTTCTGTTAATTTATTATCCCAGCTAATTTAGAAGTACGTCGTTTCTTGTGTCTTCATGCCTGGAGGCTGTATGTCTTTCGGCAGGATTGATCTGTAACTGAACAAAACAGTGGGAGAATGAGTAGAGGGAAGGAAGAATAGACGAAATAATGGAATGAATGGATGAATAGATGAATGAATGAATAAATGGGTGACACTTTTTCGCTTTTGTTACTGACTGGTGATTTAGAGTGAAGTAGCACAAAATACAGAACAGTAAAATAATACATGTTTGCACGGAGATATGTATGTAAGTATATTATGTATGTATGTATGTATGTATGTATGTATGTATGTATGTATGCATGCATTGTGCGTACGTATGTACGTATGTATGTATGTCTGTATGTATGTGCATGTATGTATGTCTGTATGTATGTACATGTATGTATGTATGTATGCATGTATGTATGTATGCATGTATGTATGTATGTATGTATGTATGAGCAACACACACACACACACACACACACACACACGCACGCACACACACACACACACACACACACACACACACACACACACACACACACACACCATATTTAGGTGTCATGCCCACAATAATGATTTTTGTAAACTTTAGTTTTGTTTCTGGTATTACATTAAACAAACCTGCCGCCACCATCGCCATCATAATCATCATTATTATCATCACCATCATTATCATCATCATCACCATTATCGTCATCATCATTACTGTCACCATCATATCTCTCTCTACCTCTCTCTCCTTCTCTCAGTCTCTGTCTTTCTCACTTTCCTTCTCTCACATATACATATACAAACACAACATACATGCACACATACATGTACACACAAAAATAAATTTACAGAGAGAGAGAGAGAAAACAGCACACACACACACACACACACACACACACACACACACACACACACACACACACACACACACACACACACCACACACACACACACACACACACACACACACACACACACACACACACACACACACACACACACAACACACACACACACACACACACACTCCGCACACGTACACATGCAAGCACACAACACACACATACACACACAGAGACAGACATACACACACTCCGCGCGCGCGGCGCGTACAGAATCAAAGAGAGAAAGAGAGAGAGAGAGAGAGAGAGAGAGGCAGAGACAGACAGACAGACAGACCGAGACAGAAAGAGATAGATATACACAGAGAGAGAGAGAGAGAGATACACACTCACAAACACACAAAACACACAACACACACAGAATCACACACAACACACACAAAGATTCACACGTACACACGCAAGCACACACACACACACACACATGCGCGCGCGCGTGCGCGTACAGAATCACAGAGAGAGGAGAGAGAGAGAGCGAGAGAGAGAGAGAGAGGGCAGAGACAGACAGACAGACAGACCGAGACAGACAGAGATAGATAGACAGAGAGAGAGAGAGAGACAGACAGACAGACAGACAGACAGACAGACAGAGAGAAAGAGACAGAGAAAAGAGTTATAACTTGATGACCAGTATATATTCTTGCACATGATTGAAAAATGCGAAAATTGCACAAGTTAGGTTATCAGAGTAGGCTGCAATAAACTTAGGTGGAAGTTGTGAATTTCTTAAAAAACAAAAAAACAAACAAACAAACAAACAAACAAACAAAACGTATGGACGAAACGTTCTGTTCACTCTGTAGAAGTTTACTCAACTTTGTCCTAAAATACTTTATTCTAACGAATCTCTTTTTTTGTACATAATATTACCTTTGGAATTGAAATAGTATTCTTTGCATAGCTCAAAAAATGATGAATGTTTAATAAAAGATAAAGAAAATCAGAAAGGTGTGTTTGTGTTTTTGTTTGTTTGTTGTTTGTTTGTTTAGTGATGTCTTTCTTTCTTTCTTTCTTTCTTTCTTTCTTTCTTTCTTTCTTTCTTTCTTTCTTTCTCTTTGTTTTTGTTTCAATGTTTGGCTGGTTTAAAAGGAGAAATTGGGTTGTTTAATATTAAAAAGAAAAAAAGATGTTTGCCTTTGTGTTTATGTGTGCGCATGAGTCTGCGGCAAATATCTTTTAGCATGACTTTTTCAGCTGTCTAAACAAAGATTAGTTATCAAAATTGAGAGTCTGGACGTCATGGAGCCGAAGTCAAGATCACACTGACCAAAAAAAAAAAAAAAAAAAAAAGTGCCTAAAATCAGCGATTTATTACAAATATGTCTCAGCCATGTTTTTCTTAACAAAAGAGAGAGGAAAAAAGAGAGAGACGAGAGAGAGAGAGACAGAAGAGAGAGAGAGACAGAGGAGAGAGAGACAGAGAGAGACAGAAAAAATTGACATTATTTATGTTTTGTTCCGACTATTGAGATAGAATACATAATTTTCTCCTGGGTCATTAATCATTAAATCTTTTTTTCATGGTCACAATGACCTTGAAAGGTGAAAAATCTGTCTGCCTTCCCCTCACATTCATTTCCTAGCTCGTATATCATTGAATGATACCTCATCATTTGCGGACAAAGTCAACACCATAACTGCCTTCACATGATAAAGCTTTGAATCATAAGAGACTGGTCAATTACAGCCAATGAGCGCATATTACGTCGTTCACTCTATAGAGAATGCTTCATCACGGACAGAGACAATTCATGCCTCAATACCATTACTGCTCACAGACTGTGAATTTCTTGATAAAATCCCGAAGACAGCTGACAACGTGTAAAAGAAATAAAGGATGATTCTTACTGAGAGATGATGGAGAGAAATCTTGAGAGGTCAGAGGGCTGGAGAGAGAGACAGAAGACAGAGATAGACAGAGAGAGACAGAGAGTAGAGAGGGTGAGATGAAGAGAGGGAGAGAGAGAAAGAAAGAGAAGAAAAAGAGAGAAAGAGAAGAATAAGAGAAGAAATGAGAGAAAGAGAAGAGAGAGAGGGAGGAGAGAGGGGAAGAGAGACGAGAAAGAAGAGAAAATAGAAGAG
>CM060310.1:26901502-26926502 GCA_030674185.1 Monoplex corrugatus
TGGAACAAACTTCCTCTCTCAGTCCGTCAGCAACCTACTTTTGTCTCCTTCAAGTCCGCTCTCAAAACTCACCTTTTCTCCTCCGCATAAAACCGTAACCTCACTCAACCCCCCCCCCCCCCCCCCCCTCTGCAGCCTGTCTCCGCTCGGAGGGGAATCACATGGTTATAATATATAATTGTATATGCTATGCTCTCTATAATTTTCCATTGCTTTTATTCTTGCTTTCATTGCTTTTATTCTTTCTCCCCATTTATAGCCATGCGTGTGTGTGTGTGTGTGTGTGTGTGTGTGTGTGTGTGTGTGTGTGTGTGCGTGCGTGTGCGTGCGTGCGTGCGTGCGTGCGTGCGTGTGTGTCTGCTTCAGCGCTTAGATTTGATTTTATCAAGATTTTGCGCTATATAAATATTGTAATTATTAAATACACACATACACACATGTATACGCTCATGCGCTCCACACACACACACACACACACACACACACACACACACACACACACAAACATACACGTATGCACACACACACATACACACACGCGCGCGCGCACGCACACAGACAGACACACGCACACACACATTCACACGTAAACTTGAATTCTGAGTATCAAATTGGAAAATATACTGCAAAAATACAGCAAAAAGTTGTTTAAGCTTTCTGTTTCAACGCTGATAATTCCAACTATTCCTTTTTTTTTAAACCCGAGAAGAGTGAATTAACATTTAACCGTATTAGCTAAACCCAATGCTTGTCATCGTAGATTATCAGTCCCTGATACCTCAGGCACTGTTCAATGCTAGCACAACACTTATTGATTTTTCTGCCATTTACTAGGTAAGCTGGAACCAGGATTAACGAACTTGGTTATAAGATTATAGTGACCTGGTCTGTTTCACAATTTGATGAAATTATTCAACACTTTTGTTTCGTAAAGAGCTGCCTGTCTGTTGTGCAAAACAATGGAGACTGAAACATGTACTGAAGACAGCTAAGATACATGTCTAATTTATAAAGCAAATGTCTGCTCAGAAAAAGAGCCCATTGAGATATAGACCCATCAAGCCACAGGCACGTTGAGAGATATGGATTTTAAGGAACTGGGCAGTGTAAAGCAGGACACACATATATATATAACCCTACTGAGAGGACTCAGACATATTAAAATGCATACTATCAAGAATATATCGAATGAAACACGCGCCTACTCAGGCAAATAGACAATGCGGCACATACCCACTGAGGCACATCCCATCTAAAGCAGAGGCCCGCTGAGGAACAAATCTGTGGAGACATAGACCTTCTAATACACAGGACTGTAATGATATGGGCCTACTGAAATTCAGGTATTCTAAGTCGAAGGCCCGCTAAGGCAAACAACCCATTAAACAACGGGTTCACTGAGGCAATATATTCGTAATATTGACCCATTAAGATACATATTCACAGATCTGCTGAGACACAGACCCATTCAGACACAGACATAGAATGACAGAATCATTAAGACACAGATCCACTGCTGCACAGACTCATTGAAACAGAGACCTACTATGACGCAGACCAGCTAGGACACATACCGACAAAGGCACAGACCCACTAAAACACAAACCCATTGAAATACAGATCCGTTATCGCTCAGATCCATTAAGACAAAAATGAATAAATAAAATAAAACCTAATGCACAGACACATCAATACTCAAAACTACACATCTAAACATGTTTTCAAATGTACATAAAGGCCTGTTTTCCTCTTTTCTGTTCTTGATTGTTTGTTTGTTTTTCTGTCTTTTTTTTTTCAGAGATGGGTAAAAAAAATTAAACGCTGTAATTCAGTATTTGCAGATGATCTGTTCTGGAACATCCACGTTGAACATTTAGTCCACTTAAGCCTCATTGAATATGTAGTCTGAATTGATTGAGACTACTTTAAGATCCAGTTTATTTATTACATACCCAGTGAAAGAAAGTAAATCGTGTCGTTAGTATACCACGAGTATCCTCCCTTTTGTTCAGTGTCATTTTGTTGTTAATGTTAGAACCATATAGAAGACAACCACATCTTAAAAAATGCTGGGAATATGCACGAGGACAAACTGCATTTTGAGATTTTGTGCACATTTAAGCAGTGACTAAAGTACATTAATTATTAAAGGCTCATAAACGAAGAGTTAAGGCAAGGATACTGTGACTAAGGATGAGAAAAATAAAACGGTACCAAGGTACTCTGAAAGCCATCTTTATGAAGTGTGGCAGCAGCACCTTCAACGTGGAAGACAATGTCCACAGTAAAGTATACTGACAGCAGTGCAAGCAGGTTATGACCACAATGAACAGTGCTGAACAGCAGGTTATAACCACAATGAACAGTGCTGAACAGTTGCTATTCAACAGAAGATGAACTTGACGGAAACAAAATCCAGGACAGCTCCATGCAGTGTCTGCAGAAGCACATTTACCTCCAGGATCGGTCAAGTGTCCCACATGAAGACTCACAACAGACGATATAGATCACCATGCCTGTAATCTTATAGGCTGATGGGGAAGTCCATCATTATCATCACAATCATCATCATCGTCGTCGACTTTGTCGTTGTCGTCTTCGTCATCGTCATCGTCATCGTCGTCGTCGTCATCATCATCATCATTGCCATCATCATTGCCATCATAATCGTCATCGCCATTATCATCATCGTCATCGTCGTCGATGTCGCCGTAATCCCATCACTATTAACACCATCATCACCATCATCATCATCGTTACTACCGCCGCCGCTGCCCACCACCATCATCATCTTCATCATCATCACCATCACCACCATCGTCATCATCGTCAACTCCACCACCACCACCACACCACCATCATCATCATCATCATCAACTTCTTCTTGTAGAACCTGTTGACAGATCTCTGCCTCTTTGACAAATTGGCTCCAAAATTGGCTGAATGACCACCAAAACAGGAAGCGCTAAAGCCTTGGGAGACTTGCCTCACCCAATCATAGGGCAACAAATTCGTTATTTATTCTCTGAAGATGGTGCTCTTTCACAGACAGTGACAAATGATGTCCTGCTGCCCCAGTGTTTTCACCCTGTAAATGTCTTATTAGGATCAGAGAAAAAAAAAATTTAAAAAGAGAAATAATGAAAGTTTCTTGAGTAATGACACGAGAGTTTAATGGGGTTTTGAAACATTTTTCTTTTCCTAATTGTATTAGCAAAATCTAGTATAGAAACATTATTGAGGCAAATTGGTAAGACAAATGAAGAAAGTAATGCGAGACAATGTAAGGTCAGGATTGACAGCTTTTAATTTATGAGTGCCCGACTAGTTCAAAAGTCGTTACATTTGTTATTCTCGTAGAAAAAGAAAAGGAAACTTTCCTAGCATTTTTTCTATCACCTTTCAAGCGTCTAACCTGATGGCTCATGACATATACGCATACTACTACACCGACTGCTTCAGCTGAAAACATCTGAAATACTGAAAAAAAAAAAAATTATTGGCATAGATTTTTTTCTTTTTTCTTGTTTTTTTTATTTGTGGTTTTGGGTTTAATATCTCTGAAAGGTATTGACACAGTCCAGACTTCTGGATAAGTTGGCACAATGACTGGTTTCAGTTTCTCAACTAAGTAACATAATTCTTGAGAGTCACGGAGTTATCTCCCATGTAGAATTTCTCAAACCCAACATGTTCTGAGCTTACCACTTTATGCTTTGTGGCTGCGTCTATGCTAGCTGAATGGGTAGCGCAAACTTTTAAAAGAGTTATGTTACTTAGTTGATATCTAAAATTCTCCCTGCTTCCCTCTTATTTCCTTTGGTAATTCAGTTTCTCAAGATAACGTCTCCACGCTTGGACTACATTCCATATGTACTGACTCCACTGATGCCACGTGATAGAGTGATCCAAAATGAATATATCATGGTATAAGCCTTAGCCTGTGCATAAAACCCATGTGCTGGTATGGCTTTGAGATCCTATCTAGCCTATGGATTTTCTACCTTTTCTTTCTAGCGTAGGATGTCTGTTTGATATTTACTGTATTCCTTCAAACGTAAATGGTGGAATGTTTTTTACCATCCGCCTTATTACAAAGAGTGCAGAGCAGTATGAGTGCTTTGTTACGGTTGATCGTGGGTCCAGTTTCTTGGCAACATTGATATATTTTATCTAACTTGTTCTTGGACTGCTTTGTTTCTCTCTGATGCTTTTTACATGTACGTCTTTTGTAGACGATAAAAGACACCAAAGATGAGGTACTTAAGTCTCGGGAGGCTTGTCTAATCTAATCAGATGGCATATATTTTGCCATTTATTCCAGAAATGATATTTTCAACACAGAGATCCATAAACTTTGTTTTGTTATACCTGTCTCCGAGGACCTATAATAATCACTACCACTAGAATCGAAAGAAAATAAAAAAGAAAATCTGTAAAGAATAAATTTTAGGGGTTAAAACAATAGCATTATCAAATGACATCTATTATGCATTTATTCTAGAGACGATGTTTTAACACAGAGATTCATAATCTGTGACTGCTGCACCTTTATCTCAGTATCTAAGAACCTATAATAACTATTCTTGCTAGAATAGAAGAAAAGAAACCAATGGGAAGAGAAAAAATCTGTAGATAGTATTTTTAGCCGTTAAAATAGGAGCTTTAACCCTTTGACTCCCGCACCCTGACCACCAACTGCAACAAAATTAACCTTTAGCTTCCTCATCCTGTCCACCAGCTCCTTACGCGAAATTGGTGGATAGAATGAGGACATCAAAGTGTTAAGTTTTGCTTTGTCGGTGTGGTTATCAATGCAGGATCCTTGTGGACAGAGTGCAGGAATTAAAGGATTAAACAGTTTGGGGTTTGGAGTTTGCTCCAGAGGAATTCATTGACGATTCCATATGCGCTCCATCCAAACGTTTTATGAATCTGGCTGCAGTTTGTCCTCGTGCATATTCTCAGCAAAGTTTAAGTGGAAGAGATTAACGGAGAAAGGATGAGTGAATGAAGAACGTAGTGTGGGACAGAATGAGAGCTGGCATTGAGATGTGGTTAACTAGGGGCGCATAATCTTTTTCAAACAATGATCATCTCCATTCTAGAAATTGATCATCACATAGGTGTGGCATCCATCCCATAATTCTCTCCATTTTGAGATTTTGTGCACATTTAAGCAGTGACTAAAGTACATTAATTATTAATTATTAAAGTACATTATTTATCTACATAGAAGTGTCTGGACCATTACTTTGGTACGTGTTCAGTCTCTCTAACCCTCGACCCCCATCCCCACCCCCACCCCCATCCCCATCCTTCTAGGACCACAATGTCTTCACAGAAAACAGCCTTCTAGATAAATTGACACCAACACTGGTATCCATGATCACTCAGAAACGAGGCACTCAAACTTTGCCAGACTTGCGTAATCCAATCAGAAAACAGCTATTACGTCAACCACTCTGAAAGCGGTGCTTTACCACAGACAGTTTCTCCTGCATATTCGCCCAGAGACAAGAATAAACTCGGAAAATAGAGACATAGGTGTATTGAACACAAAAAAAAGAAGGAAGGTTATTTATTCTGGAATTAGGAATAGGAGTTGGAAGTGTCTGTAGAATGCTCGTGTATATCTGCTCAGCTAATTTCAATTAAAAAAGACAATTTACTAGACAAGGGGAGAGCTCCAGGAAGGGAAAATGAACTGGGTTCAATGTAAGGTTAGTAGGTGATAACTTGTGAGTCAGGAATACCTAGCACGTTCTGAGAGTTGTTTGGTGTGTGTGTGTGTGTGTGTGTGTGTGTGTGTGTGTGTGTGTGTGTGTGTGTGTGTGTGTGTGTGTGTGTGTGTGTGTATGTGTGTGTGTTGTGTGTGTGTGTGTGTGTGTTTGTGTGTCTTTGGTGTTTGAGTACATGTGTTTATGAATATTGTGTGTGTGTTAGTGTGTGTGCTAGTGTGTGTGTGTGTGTGTGTGTGTTGTGTGTGTGTTTTAGTGTGTGTGTGTGTTGTGTTGTCGTGTGTGTTCGTTTGTGTGTACGTGTGTCTATTGGTATTCATGCCTATGTATGCGTCTCTATATGTGTGTGACAAAAAGAATGCTATTAACATTTTTCTTCAGATTTTCTGGGGTGGATCTTTGCCATATTGGTGGTCACAGGTGTAGAACACAGAGGAATTGTCAATGGCAACAAAATCAGGGCTACACAGACAGAATAAATGCCTGCAGTCAGCACATTTTCATAAGATGTGTGAACAACATTTTCTCAGAAACTTACAACATCTTTTAACTGTCGTGAAGCTACCAATGGCCCTGTTTTATGCTAAGTTTTATCCCAATAACTGACAGATCATGAACATACTAGTGACACTGAAAAGTTCAGAATTTCATTTTTGGTTATCATGGTTTTATTAATCAAAAAAGGAATATAATAGTGATATTGAAAGTACAAAATATCAATTTTGATTATAGCGTTTTATACATAAAGAGATTGCTAGAATGTCTTGACCATTACTACCCCAACCTGTGGGGGCTACAACGTCTTCACAGAAAACAGTCTTCTGGATAAATTGACACCAACACTGGTATCCATGACCAAACAGAAACGAGGCACTCAAACTTTGCCAGACTTGTGTAATCCAATCAGAAAACAGCTATTACGTCAACTACTCTGAAACCGGTGCTTTACCATAGACAGAGACAAATGGCTTCCTCCTGTAAATTCGCCCCGAGACAAGAATAATCTTGGGAAATGGACAGAATTTCAGTGTATTAGGAAAAAAGAAGGACGTTTTGGGGGGAATTAGGTTATATGAGTTGAAAGTGTCTGTAGATTGCTCGTGTATATCTCCTCAGCAAGTTTCAATGAAAACCCATAATTTATCAGACATGGGAAGAGCCTGATGAAGAGAACATAAACGGGGTTCATTCAATAAGAGACTAGCAGGTAATGGTTTGTGACTCAAGATAACCTTGCATGGTCTGAGAGTTTTTGTTTTCTCAATATCAAACAACTTTCTAGAATTCTGTATGGTTTAAGATCTGTTTGTGTGTGATTGAGTAATGTTATTTTGTGTGTGCATTAATGGGTATCTATCGAATTTCTCAACTTTGTCCATTGTTCTTCACTTCCACCAACGTCTTCCAGAGCATTAAAAAAAATGTACATGTTCAAAACAAATGCAGTGCTCTGGAAGACGTTGTGACATTGAAGAACAATGGACAAAGTTGAGAAATTCGATAAATGAAGCTTGTGAAGATATCCCTGAAGTAGATAGAAAAGCAAAAAAAGAACTGGATGACAAAAAAATGTAGGCTTGATGGAGAAACTGATGAAGGTAAAGAGAAACGAGGAGATACACAGGAAGATAAACAAAGAAATCAGTAATAGGTGCAATGAAGCTAAGGAAGCTTGGCTGAAAACAAAATGCAAAGAAATAGAAGATCGACACAAAACGGATCCTCAGGGTATGTACAGACGAATTGAAGAAATTGTCCACAGGAGCAAGACATGCACATCAACTGGTTGCTTTAATCGAAAGATGATATCTTCTCACGGAAAAAGACAAAATATTAGACAGATGGGAGGGTGCATTAAAGACCTTTTTGAAGATGACAGAAATGAAGAACACATTATGAGAAAGAACTTTGAAGGACCACCCATAATGAAAGATGAAGTTAGAGCAGCAGCATTAAAAAACATGAAACCAGGAAAAGCCCCAGGACCAGACAACATTGCTACAGAGATGATTGAAGCCCTGGAGAAATTTGGTATAGAAAATATAACAGTCCTCCTAAATGAAATTTACGACACTGGAAAAATCCCCACAAGATATGTCAAATGAATTTTCATTGCACTTCCAAAGAAGACATGGGCTATAGAATGCGAACTCCATCGCACAATCAGTTTGATGAGTCATGTAACCAAGATGCTATTAAGAATAATCATGATGAGGACAAGGAATAGAATCAAAGGAGAAATAGCAGATGAACAGTGTGGATTTGTGGAAGGGAAAGGAACTATTAATGTCATATACATCCTAATAATTATCATAGAGAGGTCAATCAAATGAACAAGGATTTATATCTATGGCTTTGTTGATATACCAAGGCTTTCGATCGGATAAGACATGAAGAATTGATCAACCAACTAGAAAGACTCAATATTGATGGAAAAGGTCTACGAATAATCAGAAATATGTATTGGGAACAAACAGCTGCGATGAGAATAGAAAACTATATAAGCTCTTTGCAGAACATCAAAAGAGGAATCAGGGTTGTGTTTTGTCACTTTACAGCGAAAACATCATGAGAAACCTAGAAGAAGACCCTGGATTAAAGGTTGGAAGGAAAATGATGAACAATATTCGATACGCAGGTGACACCGTGCTAATTGCAGAAAGTGAAAGGGACCTACAAAACCTTGTGAATATACTAGAAATAGAAAGCAAAGGTAAGGGTTAGAACTAAACAGCAGGAAGACTGAAGTCATGGTGATCAGTAAAAAACATGAAAGCCCCTCATGCAAAATAACAGCAAACGGCACAACCTTGAGACAGGTTGATAAGTTTAAATGCCTGGGAACGATCATTTCATCAGACGGCAGATGCACATCAGAAATAGCCAGCAGAATCGACCGAGCCAAAACAGCATTCAAGAAGATGAAAAGCATTCTTACCAACAAATGCCTATCAATTAACATCAGGAAGAGAGTTCTTGAATGTTATATAAAACCAATACTGTTGTACGGTTGCAAGGCGTGGACAGTCAACAAGCAGAGCCAGAGCAAGATTGAAGCAGCCGAGATATGGTTTCTAAAAGAATGTTGAGAGTTCCATGGACAGCAAAGAAAACAAACGATACTGTCTTGATGGAGGCAGACACAAGTAGATCACTCATAAGGAAGATTAGGAAAAGACAGGCAACATTTATAGGCCATTTTATTGGAGAGAGGAATTGGACTACCTGGTCACAACAGGAAAGCTGGAGGGAAAGAGAGCATAGGGTAGACCCAGGGAGAAGATACTAGACGGACTTGCAGAGTGGCTGGGGACAAGGAGGGTGGAAGAGATGCTTGAGACAACAAGTCATAGAGACAGATGGAAGTCCATAATCGCCAATGCCATGTGGCAAGGCACCTGATGATGATGATGATGATTAATGGGTATGTATCACTATTGCTGTTTTTTTTTATCTAACATTATTTGTGACAAAACTGAATCTCTGTAGAGGATGTCTTAAAATAATAAGTAACATGTCAATTGTTTAAAAGTTTCTTTCCTTGATGTAAAAGAAACACACACACACACCACACCAGACACACACACACACACACACACACACACACACACACACACACATACACGCACACACACTCTCTCTCTCTTTCACACACACACACACCACACACACACACACACTATCACACAACACACACACACACACACACACTAATCACACACACACACTATAATAAATATAATACATATATACATACACACACACACACACACACACACACACACACACACACACAACACCACACATTCACACACACACACACACATACACACACACACACACACGCTACACACACACTACACACCTAGTCACACACACACACACACACACACACACACACACAACACAACACAACACACAACACACACAACACACAACAACAACACACAAACACACACACACACACACAAACATACAAAGTACTAACACATACAGATCCTACATTAGCCAGGATGACAGCAAGTACCTCCTGATGCAAAAAATCTCAGACTGCTCTGCCTCCCATCTGCCTACCATAATTTAAAGGGAGGGGGCAGTAGCAAATCTCTCTCATTTGTCAACTAATTCTGGGCAAGACGTTGCCAGAGGCTATGCATAGTGATAGAAAGAGACGGGCCTGTGTGCACGTGAATGCATCAGTGATGAAGGGGGGGGGGGGAAGAGGTGTGTAATCAGGTCTGCAGGTCTTGAGGGATTTGGTCCTGCTGCTGCTGGTGTGTGTGTGTGTGTGCGTGTGTGCGTGCGTGCGTGCGTGCGTGTGTGTGTGTGGTGTGTGTGTGTGTGTGTGTGTGTGTGTATGCCTGTCGCAAAGTCTTGTGAAAGCTGTCAATAGGATGGAATCTGATTATGTTGTGACGTTGACGTAGCTGACGTTGCTGACGTTTCTTTGAATGGCGGATGATTGTGGGGTTTTTGCGAGGAGACGCATTTTGAATTCTTGGCAGGATGTGGGTTAAGACCTCGCTATGACAGTGAAAGAAATAAGGGATGACAACGCCAGCACAGAGCGGGAGAGTTATTTCAGCAGACAGATAGACAGATGACCAGAGGGAATGGGATTCGAGAGAGAGAGACAGAGACACAAGATAGAGAGAAAGGAAGGAGGGAGGAGGGAGGAGGAGAGAGATAGAGAGCAGAGAAAGAGACACAGAGAGAAAGAGAGACAGAGAGAGAGAGAGAGAGAGAGAGAGAGAGAAGAGAGAGAGAGAAGAGAGAGAGAAGAGAAGAAGAAGAAAGAGCAGAAGAAGAAGACGAGAAGAAGATCATGAAGACGACCATGAGCGAAGACGACGACGACGCGACGACGACGGGCGAAGAAGAAGAAGAAGAAGAAGAGAGAGAGAGAAGAGAAGACAGACAGAAAGAGAGAGAGAGAGAGGGAGAGAGAGAGAGAGAGAAAGAAAGAAAGAAAGATAGAGACAAAGAGACAGACAGAAAGAAAGAGCGATAGACAGAAGATTTCCTGATAAAAACAAAAACAAAAACAAGAACTAATTTCAGAATTGGACTTAGGCATACAAACCTGACAAAGTACGAATAGTCGCACCAATACAGAAATGTGCAGTCAAGAATTGCCACACATGCACCAGATTCTCAAGTAAAAGCGTTATCTCACCTACAACACGCCCCTACACAACCGTATCACTTCGAAATCATGCCATTCGAAACAAAAAAAGCAGGAAGGCAGTGGAAGAGATTTTGTATTCAGGTTGTGAATATTTCCATCACGAGCACACCCAGTTCAAAATCCAGGAGGCGATGTGAATCAACACGCAGTTAAACTAAAACTGACGTTTGTGACCTTAACCTTCTGACTCCCGCACCCTGCCAACCAGCATCCTGAATTGCCAACCACTTTAGCAAAGCAAACACTTAACCATTTGACTCCCTCACCCTATCCACCAGCTTTCTGCAGGAAGCTAGAGGACAGGGTGAAGGAATCAAAGGGTTAAGTTTTCACAGTTGGTGGATAGGGTGTGGGAGTCAAAGAGTTAAAACATATATCCCTGATGCGACATGCGCTGCCTAATGTGGACAAAACAGCTTCTGATATACAATCACTGTTCACTGTTGATACAAAAGCTTCCGATTTTTCTGTCCTTTGTCAAGTAAAGTTGAAAGCAGGCTTGCTGAATTCAACTGTTGAAGTTGTCTTAAAAGCAGCTTTATCTTCTATTCCATTGAGTAAGTCAGTGAAACCCGACAAGTAGAGTGAAAATTTGTGGTGGACCAAGGAATATGAACAGCCTTTTGCTTTAAAAAAAAAACAGAACCCTTTATATTTTGGCTGCAAGATAAAACACTGAACATAACTTGAATATGAAGAAGGCTAAATTTCAATGTAATAGGGTAATAGCACACGCGAAGAAGAACTATGGATCACTTTCTGTAACAGTGAAGTGTCTAAATCAAAGGTATATATACAAAGCGTGGAAAAAGGTTAAAGAATTAAAACATGATCATAGACTTCAAGTCAATCAAATTAAGTTTAAAGAAATGTATTTCCAAGCTCATTTGAAAAAAGCTATTGCATTATATATATATAACACACATATATATACATATGTATATGTAAATGTATACATATATATATGCATGCACACACACACGCGCGCGCACACACACACACACACACAAACGCACGCACACGCACACACACACACACACATATATATATATATATATATATAATATATATATATGACATGATCACAGATCAGTTAACTTAAAAAGAAACTCATAGTAACCTGAAGATATAACAAGAAGAAAAAGAGATTTATGATGATCCAATTTCTGAAAAGTGCCATTATATCAACGCTCCCATTCAATTTGACGAATTCATAGAAACCGTGGCATCTCTTTTATCCAACTAATCTTCTGTCGGCTTTATGGGATTTCCTATCAGATACTAACTCATTTGCTCAGGGTTGGAAGAAATCATTACACTCATTTTCCCCCCAGAAATTTTGATTTAATGGATCTTTTCCAAAAATGTGGAGCAGCCATGGTAATTCACATCATTAAGGGAGGTAAGTCTAGGTCACTTATTCACAGTAGAGACCAATATTTTAACTTCCCATAGTGGGAAACTGATGGGAAAGATTGTTATTCAGAAGCGATTGTTTCATTATTGTAAAAAACGAATATTATACCGGCACATCAGACAGGCTTTAGCAAAAGGACGATGTACAGCTCATCTTAAAATAAAATTTACAAATCAGATTAAAATGTAGTTTCTCCTAGAAAAAGCACTTTGGATACGGCTTTTTTGTTTTATTTGTTTATTGTTTGTTTGTTTATTTGCGTTTGCTTGCTTGTTTGTTTGTTTGTTTTCTAGACAGGCATACGATACTATTTGCCATTCAACACTGCTTTATAAATGAAAGAACACTCGTATTATGGGTCAAATGTGTTACCTATCTTATCCTGTAAATCTGTATGGGTAAGATGGGGAAACTGTGTACTCTTCATTTAAAGAAATCACATTGCATACCTCAGGGGTTCAGTTATAGCCTCCATATTGTTCAATATACTTAATCATGATTTACCAATATTAAAAAACTACTATATTTATGTATGATGTGACGATATTTTGATTTTGCATTGTTCTATTTTATTTATTTCATTTTTTACTGTCGTTGTTGTTTTCGTTTGTTTTTTGTTTGTTTCGGTATTAAGTTTCATATTCTATACAAAGTTGACACAGGCGCCTACATGAATTGGCGTAAAAGCTGGCCTCCACGACCTCCCAGCAGGGGGGCACTAAAGCCTTGGGAGACTCGTCTAATGCAATCAGAAGGCAGCTATTTCGCCGTTTATTTCAAAGTCGATGTTTCACCGTATGTGGATAGAGAAATGGTGCCTCACTACACGACTTGCTCAACCTAGGCATTTCTCACTAGAAATCAAAGACAAACATCTACGTGTAAAAAATTAATTATATTTTCTTGGATTCGGAAATTGAGAGTTTTTAGGCTTCAAGAAACTGACCTCACAGATCTTCGCAACAAAATCTATACAAAAGTAGTAATAAAGGAGAAAATGTCATAGACACAGGGAATTCAAATAGATGCTGTTTTGTTTGTTATCTTGTTCATTTGTTTGTTTATTTGTTTGTTTTTGTTTTAAGCTACTGTTTGTGTCATCATCTTGAGTGTTGCGGAGAGAAAGAGTTGGGGAGAGGGGGTGGGGGGGTGGGGCAACAGCGAGGTAGAAGGCCTGAAGTGAAGAAACCCTGGACGTCAAGATATCTTTCAAGCCAGCGTTCCGAGTTCCTGTGATCTGCCTCCTGCTTTATATTCTCGTCACGGGAAGAACTTTTGGGCGCGTTCTACAATTTGGAGGATGTCATCACGTTATCTGTTGAGCCTGTTAATGGGGTTGCATTCTGGTCAGGTGACCAAAGGTTAACAAGAAACACCAAGAGGGTGCCATTGCCTCGCCACTCTTCAGACAATCACCTCCTAAGCTCCCGACGCCACGCGACAGTCATTTGAGGGGGTGCGGCTGTCCATGCGTTGCATGATCCATTGGGACTTAGTCACCAGTTACCTTCTTTACAAATCGAACCTCAAGGTGGCAAGATGACAAACCCCGGTACATAGCCACGCAACACGCACCAACTAGGTTCATTCCAGTCTCCAGACCAAGAGAGAAGGGAAGAGCCCACTCTCGAACCTATTTGGTCTTCATCACTCGGGGAAGCCCGCCTTGCCACCAGCTTGCATAGCTGCCAGCTCCTTCCTCCTTATCACTTAACTGTTCGTTGATGAATATGATAGTGGACTGAGGTTGTTCCCATCATTTCTCTGAACTTGATGATTCTGATGATGTCGAGTGCGATCTTGTTGACAGCTCGTTTTAATTAAATAACGCATCCCGCAGGCTGCCCGTAAGAGAGGTGAAGACCAGAGTGGGGCCACAGAGGGGTCTATCATTCTCTCTTGGTTCGGAGAGTGGGCTGGACCTGGTTGGTGCCCGTTGTGTGGCTATGTCCCGGGGTTTGTGCTCCTGCGGATTGAACGGGATCTAGTTCTGGCTTTGGTATGTTGGGTGGGAAAAAACATAGAACTGCTGAGCTGGGCTTTTGTTTCAGTGGAACTGCTGGCGTATGTTAGGAGTCGGTGAAATTGATAGTTGACATTATAAAGGCACACAGTGTGTGTGTGTGTGTGGTGTGTGTGTGTGTGTGTGTGTGTGTGTGTGTGTGTGTGTGTGTGTGTGTATGTGAGTGTGTGTGTGTGTGTGTGTGTGTGTGTGTGTGTGTGGTGTGTGTGGTGTGTGTGTGTGTGTGGAGGGGTGGTGGTATCAGAAGCATATCTGATGCGTCTAACGTTTCTAACGTTTCTTTAAAAAATGCAACGTTTTCGTGTTTGTACATTCATCATCATGCCAGCACTTAAGCTTAATATGTTATGTACACATGAACCTACTACTACTGCTGCGACTACAACAACAACTATACACTACTACTACTACTACTACTACTACTACTACCACAACATCACCACACCACCACGCTACCATCACCACCACCACCACCACCCCATCATTACTACTACTACTACTACTACTGCTGCTGCTGCTGCTGCTACTACTACTACCACTACTACTACTTCTACTACAGAAAATTTTCATTAACCCAAATGTTCAGCATGTACATAACTTGTAGACACAAAGCGAACACACTAAGACAGACATGATCTTTCTTCATTCCTTTTGAAATATTGCTCTACTAAATCATAAATGAAAGGAAATAGGTGAAAATAATCTATTCAACCTACAAAGAAAGGGAATGTTTCTTTCATGCTGGAAATGTAGGCACCACTCATAATGATTGATATTTTTAAACAGCTGCAAAACCATTTATCTATAAATGGAAAATTGACAAATGTTTTCGGAATGTACTTATTTTTCAACAAATGCCCATCAGTTAATACCAGGAAGAGAGTTCTTGAATGTTTTACTGAACCGATAATGTTATACGGTTGTGAGGCGTGGACAGTCAATACACAAAGCCAGAACAAGATTAAGGCAGCCGAAATGTGGTTTCTAAGAAGACTGTTGAGAGTTCCTGGACAGCAAAGAAAACAAACGAGAGAGGCTTGATGGAAGCAGACACAAGATCATTAATAAGGATGATTAGGAAAAGACAGGCAACATTTATAGGCCATTTTATGAGGAAAGGGGAATTATAGCACCTGGTCACAACGAGAAAGCTGAAGGGAAAGAGATCACCAGGTAGGCCAAGGGAGAAAATATTGGACGGCCTTGCAGAGTGGCTGAGGACAGAGATTGTGGAATATGTGCTTGCGGCGACAAGGAATAGATTCTTATTGAGGGCCATGATTGCCAACGCCATGCGGCAGGACACATGATGATGATGATGACTTATTTTCCAAAGTCAGTTAAATAGGAGATTCACAATTAAACAGTGTACTGCCAAAAAAAAAATCCATTTGTTCATTTTGCACAATTATACGCCGATGCTTTCTGAACAGAATACATACTCTCTTCATGACATGTATTTAACACTTAATGCTGTCATTGAAACTGCCACTGTGGGTAATATTCCTATATTTGTTTCGGTGTGATATGTGTTGGTCATATGCCAACATCACCTTTTCCATATATCTATGTCAATATGTGCATATATGTCTATATCTATTATCTATTCTCTCTCTCTCTCTCTCTCTCTCTCTCTATATATAATATATATATATATATATATATATATGTATATAAACGTATGTATATATATACATATATGTATATATATGAATTTGCATCATCTTCTGTTGCCTAGTGGTGATTAATGTAATGCTTTGTAAAACAATAGGAGAGGATTAAGAACATTTTAAAACTTTGAAAAGCCGGTCTGGCTGTTTGCTCTGATAGTTTCATTGTGTTTTTCCCAGAGTAAGACAAAAATCCACTATGTATAGACGACCCAACAGAAAAAAAAAGAAAACATTTTTCTGTTAGGTCAGGATAACACATAAACATAAAAAACAGTATCCTGTTTTCTGTAGCAGAGTTATTAATCTAACTAATTTGATATCCAAGACGAATTAATACTTCATGAAATTGTATTTGGTTGTTCTGGAAATTACTGCTTTTGTTCAGATTTGTATAAACGTGATTGTGATTTAAATCGACTCACATTGACTATGTGTGTGTGTTACTGTTTCTCTTTCATTAAGTCTGTATGAGAGTATACCTGTATGTCAGTCTGAGAACAACAGTCCCATTCCATGGGTGTCTCTGATGTTCATGGGTATTTTTTTATAAGATACGAAGCAAACACATAGTCTGGTATGCAGTATGTATCATGTGCATTTGTGTTTGTGTGTATGTGTGTGTGCATGCGTGTGCGTGTGTGTCTGTGTGTGTGTCTCTCTCTCTTTCTCTCTGGTGGGTGTGCCTGTCTGTCTGTCTGTCTTTCTGTCTGTCTGAGAAAGAGAAAAAAGTGTGTGTGTGTGTGTGTGTGTGTGTGTGTGTGTGTGTGTGTGTGTGTGTGTGTGTGTGTGCATATGCATGTACATGCGTGTATGTTTGTGTGTCTGATTTTGTATGTGTTGGTGTGTGTATATGTATGCATGTGCGTGTGTGTATAAGAGAGAGAGAGAGAGAGAGAGAGAGAGAGAGAGAGAGAGAGAGAACAGAGACAGAGACAAAGACAAGACAGAGACAGAGAGACAGAGAGAGTGCTTTCATTAGCTTTCGCTCAGAGGAAAATGGGATTCTTTGAATAGCTGAACCATCTTCGTTTTTGATTGTTTTATTTATTTTCAATAGCCTACAAGGTGTTGACACAGACCAGCCTTCTGGGTGAATTGGCGCCAAAATTGGCCTCGATGACCTCTCAATAGGGAACACTAAATCCTTGGGAGACCCGTGTAATGCAATTAGACGACAGCAATTACACCATTCATTTTAAAGACGACGCTTCCTGGCAGACAGAGATAAATGGTTTTCCGCCACAGATGCCTGTTAATTTCGCACCAGAACTAAAAACAATTGACGTTCAAAAGAGAAAGAATGTAACTTTCAGAGAGAATCAAGCGGAAGTTTAAACGCCTACTGAAAATGTACGTGGCCTATTGTCACACATCTCAGCAAAAGTTCAGGACAAAAACACATTCAAAAAGGAACGTAGGATGGATACAAAAGAAAGCAAGAAAGAAACAAACAAACAAGGAAACGAACGAACGAACGAACGAACGCACGAACGAACGAACGAACAAATAAACAAGTAAACAAACAAACAAACAAACAAAACAACGAGGTGCTATGCAGCAATGAGAAGTGGGCACTGATGAGGCAACAGCATCTGGCATTTTCAAGGACTTTTTTTTATGAATTTAAAAATTATACCATTGGTTTTCAAACGTGTTTTATGTCAACTGTATGCTTCACTAACTTTTCTTCTGTAAACAGAAAACACCAGTAAAATGAAATACACACCATTGTTATTAAATGATAAAATACACACCACTGTTTTTAAATTATCCTATTCTTAGATACAAAGAAATAACGTGTACAGTAACATTTGGAAACGTATACGATCCTCTCAACCAAGAACAACTACTTCAAAAGAATTTGAGCTTACAGTCTTTTCAAATCCTTTCCGAACTCGATTAACCCTACCCAGACGTGACAAGCCAAAACAATAAAATCAAGATGATCAGCTTAATCGGTCATTCCTCTTTTTTTCTTTTCGTTTTATCATTAAATTGTTTATTCTATGTTGCTTTCCTGCACCTCTTAATGTTCACACAATTTTCTTAACATGTGGGTGTCCATGTTGCCTTGAATTATCTATCAACAGGATGCTGTAAACAAACAACTGACTGGAAGAAAGTAAACAGCTGTACACACCACAAACTGCACCAGAAACTAGTCTGCCGTGGTGCTGTGGTTAGCGTAATGGGTTACCAACTGGAAGGTTGTGGATTAGAATCCCCATCAATCCTTTCAAAAGCAATTGTGGGATTTTTCGACTCCCACCGGCTTCTCCTTAGAGCTGAGCGTGATAGTGACTGAATGAGAAGACTGGGACGCCAAAATCGAGTCTCATCCACTTCACGGATACGTCATTGACGATGTTGCTCAAGTCTTCTGGCCATCACCACAGGTGTCTGTAACTCTCAGGCCTGGTTGACACTGAGATATATTATGTAAGTAAGCATAGAGTGCAGCCCTGTCACAAAGTATCAATCCTAGTTGGAACCCCATCGTCATCTTTGAATTGTGAAAAAAAATAATACTAAAAAGCCTGTCCCAGCTTCTGAGGCCATTAAGGTGGCGTAGAAAAGGGGGTGATGAGCGAGCACGAAATAAATTTCTCTGAGTGCGATGGACCTGAAAACAAATGCAACAGAACGATATTTAGCGGTAACTTGGTCATCATTACCCCAAACATCAGCATAGACAGTTATAACGTTATAGGATATGTCATAATTATGTAATCTGAGTTTCTATGACACCATAGACCCCCAAAAATAGAAATGATTATGATAACATGGAAAACTCCTCATATAACAACACATTGTACAGATTTGTAAGCGACATTTTACGATAAGAAGCAAAGTGCTCTTTTGTTGGGCCTCCAACCCCACCCCCCTCCCAAATTTTGTAATTTATCGGTCTCTTCCTTCGTATGTGAAACCCACCCGCCTTTTCTTTCCTTTTCTTCTCTTTTTCTGTGGCGCATCCAACCTTTTTTCCCCTACTTTTTTCAATGTGCATTTTTTTCCGATTCTTTTTGCTCTTGTTTTTTTTTTCTAATTATTTCCAGCATATCTCTCTCTCTCTCTCTCTCTATCTTTCTCTTTCACTCTCTCTCTCTCTTCTCTCTATTTCTGTCTCTTTGTCACTCTTTCACACCCTCTTCCTCTCTCTCTCTCTCTCTCTCTCTCTTTCAGTCTCTTCTCTCTGTCTCTGTCTCTCTGTCTCTCTTTCGCTTCCTCTCCCTCTCTCATTCACTATCTCTCATGAAAATAATGATATATTTGTAGAATATGTTAGAAGTGGATATTGAAAGGGTATATAGACACTTAAGGGTCTACTATACATGTTAACAAAAACAAAACAAAAACAAAAAACAAACCAACTCAAAAACAAATAAATAAAAGGCATAGTGATGTCCCTTGTTAACAGAGTATTTTGGGGCAGTTATGTGAAGATTATATTATTATCACTAAATGTAAGGTTTGGGTGGTCTAGCCCAGATGTTTCATCATATTACAGTTTTGATGTGTGTGTGCGTGCGCACGAGCGCGCGCTCGCGTGTGAGTGTATATGGATGTGAGTGTGTGTGTGTGTGTGGGTGTGGGTGTGTGAAAAAGATTTTGGTTTGTTTAAACCTAGACAAATTATTGGCCTGAATGTGGGAACACTGTTCTGATATTTTTTGTTGTTGTTTTCTTTGCATTATGTAGTAGTGGTAAAATGGATGATTGTTCATTATATATGATTTGAATATGTTCGACTGTTCAAGAAATGGATGTTCGATATTTTTTTTGATTATGCGTGAAGAATTTGCGCACATACAAAGAGTGGATTATGTGTCGCACTACTGGAAAATTGTTATCCCCCTTGTCAAAAGACCTTTTCGGGTAATGACAATAAACAGTTTCAGTTTTCAGTATCTCTCACCGCCCCCTCCATCTCTCTCTCTCTTCGCTGTCATTCTCTCCCTCCCTCACTCTATGTCTCTGTCTCTCTCTGTCTCTCTTTCTCTGTCTCCCTGTCACGCACACACACACCACACACACACACACACACACACACACACACACACACACACACACACACACACACACACATACACACACACAATTCTCTCTCTCTCTGTCTGTCGCTCTCTCTCTCTCTCTCTCACACACACACACACACACACACACACACACACACACACAACACACATATATATATATATATATATATATATATATATATATATATATATATATATATATATATATACACAGTAGTTTCTTTCATTCACATTGTTATTTGTTTGTTTGTTAACTAATAATGGACAGATTCTTTGCAAACAATAAAGTTGAACAATTACTTGCTACTGTTTGCGTCTTTTTTTTTATTCTTGTATGTGATGTTTTCTGTTCCTTTCTCTCGATCTCGCTCATTACAGTAAGGCCCCTCAGCCGTTACTCCTTACCCTGTTATTACTTTATGATGTACTTGTGTGTGTGTCTGTGCTTATGTGTGTATGTGTGTATGCTTTGTGTGTGTATGCGTGTGTGTGTGTGTGTGTGTGTCTGTCTGTCTGTGTGTGTGTGTGTGTGTGTATGTGTGTATGCTTGTGTGTGTATGTATGCGTGTGTGTGTGTGTGTGTTTGTGTGTGTGAATGTGTATGTGTGTGTTTGTGTGTGTGCGTGCGTATGTGTCAGATAGCAGTTTAAAATCCTTCGGAGGCTAGTCTTATCTAATTAAAAGATAGACATTACACCAATCGTTTTAAACAAGACATTTTAATGCAGAATTCGATTAATGGCTTCTTTTTCCTTCATTCTTGTCTACAGCCTGCAAGGATTTCACCAGAACCAAAGACAATTGATGTGTTAAAGAGAAAAAAACAACCTTTCTGATGGTTGCAAATAAGACTATCAACGTTCCCTGAAGATATGTATGAGGCCTGTGGGTAACAATCTCAAAAATATCAAGTAAAACATTGACTAAAAAAATGAACAGTTACTGAAAATACGAAACAGTTCTGTTGCGATGTGAAATTAGAAACTGGAAGTTTTTTAAGTCAAGAGTGTCTGATATTATCAAAGATTCTTAAACTTGATTATGGAGAAGTTCTATAAAGCTGCGATTTTTTTCAGGTTGACTGCTTGTTAACTTCATGATTTATTTATCTTTTCTTCAGAGAAATACACCAGTAAAAAAATGTTTTTTTTTGCAGATACAAATGAGTAACATGCACAGTAAATCTTTGCATTTCCAAACTATCATCCCAAACAACAACAACCGTACCATCAAAATTCATTTTTAAAAATGAATTTGCATTCACGAGTTCCCAACTCACATTCACAAATTAATAATTTCATAAATACGTAAATGAATAAATGAATGAATAGATAAGCAAAATAGATACATACGTAAAATAAATGAAAAAATAAGTACAATAAATAAAGATACTGAATAAATACATGAATAGATAAATAAATAATACATAAATACATAAATAAATACATAAATAAATACATGAATAAACAAATAAATAAATAAATCGATACATAAATGAATGAATAAATAAATAAAGTAAAAATTTGTGAAAAGAAAAACTATGAAATACAAATTATTATTATACGTGGATTAACTATGAAATACAAATTGTTATTATATTGTATCATTTTACTTTTTGTTCCTTTAGTTTTGCTTCTCAAAATCTTAATAACATTTTGATAGAGACTCGTGTCCTTGGCAAATTACCACCATTCAGGAAACACTAAAGCTTTGAAAGACTTGTCTAATCCAATTCTACGACAGTTATCAGGAAGTTCATTCTAAAGACGATGCTTTACCACAGACAGAGATGAATGGATTCCCGTTATAGATTGGTCCAAAGCGTGTAAAGTTCTCATTACGAACCGAAGATAATTAACGTTTAAAAGAGAAAGAATGCAACTTCGTAAGATTTACTAGTGTAAGTTTTGGTGTCACCTGAAGATGTATGTGACCTGATCTGACTCATCTCAGGAAAGTTACATTAAAAAGTACACTTCTAAAGGAACAGTCAGAGAAAGAAATAGCAAGTAATGAACAATGTGACATCAAGACCTGGAGACTGGTGAGTCAAGAGCATCTGACATTTTCAAAGAATCCTTGCTACTTCTATCGAAGAAAATCTGTAAAACTTCGTCTTTAAGCAATGTTTGCATGTTAAGTGCATGCTTTATCAACTTTTCTCTACGATGAAAGACTGTAGTAAAATATATGTGACTAGTTCTTGCGAACGGGGTCACAAGTCGCAACGTGTGAACTGAGATACGGCCTGAAAAGGTGGTGAGGGTCGATCTGGGTGATTTGAGATTTTTGTTCCTACACATTGTCTGACCATTAATTATCAATTATTGCAAAGATTAAAGTGAAATTTGGGCTGAAAGAGTGTTAAAATAACATTTTAAAGTGATAACCCATCGAGAATGTGCAGATTTTTTCCGTGAAAATGTGTGTTTGAGCTTTAATTTAGGCCATGAAACCGTACAGGGCCTCAGCATATCGCATACCGTTGGAATCAGCTCGCGAAATAGCTAGTATGTAGTGCAGAACCACTTTATCTATCACTTCACTAAGTTTGATGAAGATAGAATACTGGTTGCTAAGGAAAAAGCAGAGAATTTTGTTGTCCTTTTTAACTCTGCTTTTCTCAAAATGGCCGTCCCATCACCCACTCCCTTTAAATTACTGTAACTCGCTCAATTTTCCAGTTAGACAGTTGAATTATACATCATTGGAAAGAGATTTTTTCTGCTTTCCGGTGATATAAATATCTCTATACCCCCCCAAATTAAGTTGTGACCCCATTCGTGAGAACAGGTCACATATAGAGATAAATATTTTCGAAACATCTAATGAGAACCATAGAAGTAACGCATACAATGAAATAGGGCAATTTTAAACTACTATTACAAACACCAACACATCATCAACAACATTCAGACTTGAAATCTCATTCACATTGTATTTCGTAATTGATGTATACAAAACGTAGTTAGCAAAATCACAAAATGTACATAGATAGTGTGGTTTGATCAGGGTTTTTTTTGTTCTTTTGTTTTGCTTTCCCTATTTCATATGTGGACAGGGAAGAGCCTTCTCAATAATGTGTCGCCTGAATTGGCTCTAGGCCCATTGGCAATAGATGGTAAAGCTTTGAGAGACTGTCTTAATCGATACGAAGACAGCTATTACACCATTCTTTAAAGACTATACTCCATCGCTGAGAAAAATAAAGTTTATCATCTTCTTTTTTTCTACAAATCTGTCGATAGTCAGTGAATTTATCTCTAGCGTAAAAAAAAAAACACACACACAAAAAAACACTTTTAAAGAAGGAAGAATGTTACTTTCTGGGAGACACAATTAAGGGGTTTAACGCTTATTGAAGATTTATGTGGCCCGTTGTTGCACATAATTATCAGCAAAGTTCAGTGAAAATAAAAACGGTAACAAAGGAACAGGGAGAGGAATAAAGACAAATAAGGGGTTCAAATAACGGTTTATATTTGAGGCTGCTAAATCAAGGGATCTGATATTTTTTAAAGATTCATTTCTGCTGTAATAAAAAGTAAAGAATTACCAAAGAGTTTCCTAGTGTTTCCACTCAAATGCATGCTTTATAAACTTTTTTTCTATGAAAGACAAAAATAAGACTAATTGGAAACCATTATTCCCGAAATGCATCAGTACATACAGAGAAATAATGTGCCCAATGAAACATTGCAATTCTAGACTTGCATCATAACCAACAATAACTATATCAACAGAATTTGAACATATCATGATTTCAAACAAAACATTGCCATTCTAAGCCATCATCATCACCAACAACAGCTACATTAACAGAATTTAGACATAACGTTTTTAAACTATGCTCCAAACCGTATTTACCCTACCAAACATGACTAGCCAAACCAAAGACTTACATCATTTGGCCATCCTCATCTTTTCTTTCTTTTTGTTATTAGCATCCTTTTCTGTTTTTATGATTCCTTTTATAGTGGTCTTTGTTCCTTGTTCCTTGCTCTTCCACACCTCATAATGCGTTGACCAAGACGGAATCCTTGATAAATTGGCGCCAGTATTGGCCTTCATGACTCCTGAACAAAGAATGCTAAAGCCTCGAGGGACTTGTATAATCCATTCAGAGGACAGCTATTACAATATTCATTCTAAAGACGATACTTCACCTGGGAGTTTTACAGCTTCCAGAGGATGTATATGGCTTACCGTGACATATCTCAGCAGAGTTAATTAAACGATATACTTAGAAACGAAGAGCCAGGTGAAGAAAAGAGAATAAATGTGGAGCAGTGTGACATTTAGAGCTGGGGGCTGCTGTGTCAGGAGCACCTGACCTTTGCAAGAAATAGACATCCTCTGGTAAACAAAGAAGTGATCTTTAAAAAGTTCGTTGCTCAGAGTGTTTATGTTTTAACCGCATGCTTTCCAAACATTGTTTTTGAAGAAACAAACATCAGTAAAATTGCACAGGAACTGTTAACCTTATAATGGTTTGGTTTTGTATATACAAAGAAATAACTTATACTGTATCATTGCAAATATAAACCACCATCACGACCACCGACAACTACATCAACACAATTTATACTTAAAATGAATTCACACTGGTTATTTGCTGATTCACATTCTACCTACATTAACAGGACTAGCCGAAATACAAAATTTACATTATTAGCATAGAACGATTGTTTGTTTGTGTGTTTTGTTTATGTATTTGTTTGTTTGTTTGTTTGCTTGCTTGCTTGTTTGTTTGATGGTCCTTTTCATTTGTTTTTTCCACATCTTGTAACGTACTGACACAGACCGATGGTATTGGTTAATTGGCACCCAGAGTAGCCTCTGTGACTTGCATACAGAGGACACTGAAGCCATAGGAGACTGGTCTAATCCAATTAGAAGACAGGTATTTCATTAATCA
>CM060310.1:26931502-26934002 GCA_030674185.1 Monoplex corrugatus
GATTGTGTGTGTGTGTGTGTGTTGTGTGTGTGTGTGTGTGTGTGTGTGTGTGTGTGTGTGTGTGTTTGTGTGTGTGTTTGTGTGTGTGTTTGTGTGGTGTGTTTGTGTGTGTGTTTGTGTGTGTGTTGTGTGTGTGTTGTGTGTGTGTTGTGTGTGTGTGTGTGTGTGTGTGTGTGTGTGTGTGTGTGTGGTGTGTGGTGTGTGTGTGTGTGTGTGTGTGTGTGTGTGTGTGTGTGTGTGTGTGTGTGTTGTGTGGGTGTGTAAATCCGTGTACGTGTGTATTTGTGTATGTGCGTAAAAAAGGTGAAAAAAGAAATAAAAGGAAGAAGAAGATAAAAAAAAAAGATAGAAAGAAAGAAAGAAGAAAGAAAGCAAGCAAGAAAGAAAGAAAGAAAGAAAAAAAAAGAAGTGTAGTTGGCAATATTTTTGGTTGGTTGGGTTGGTCCGTCGATTGGTTTTGTTTCATTTTGTTTTGTTTTTTGGGGGTCGTCGAGAGACATTTTTTGTTTATATGACAATCAGTGATCTTTTTTGTTCGTCCATCCTCCCCACCCTCATCCATCACTTCCATTTTCTCGCGAAGGTGTGGTGACACCCTTAGAAAGTGATGGATTGTACTGACACGCACGGGCATGCACACGAACACACACACACACACACACACACACACACTCACACACACACACACACACACACACACACACAACATAATATATATATATATATATATTGTGTGTATATATATATATACATATGTATACATATATTATATATGTACATATATATATATGCATATATATATATATGTGTGTGTGTGTGTGCGCATGTGTATGTATGTGTATGTGTGTGCGTGTGTGTGTTCGTTTGTATATGTGTGTATGTGTGATGTGTGTCTCTGTCTCTCTTTCTTTGTGTGTGTGTGTGTGTTGTGTGTGTGTGTGTGTGTGTGTGTGTGTGTGTGTGTGTGTGGTGTGTGTGTGTGTTCACTAAATATATACATATATATATATATATATATATATATTATATTTCTGTCTCTGAATCTGTCTCTCTCCCTTCTCTCTCTCTCTCCCCTCTCTCTCTCTCTCTCACTCTCTCTTTCTCTCTCCCCTCTGTCTGCCTCTCTCTGTCTCTCTGTCTGTCTGTCTCTGTCTGTCTGTCTGTGTGTGTCTCTCTCTCTCTCCTCTCTCTCTCTCTCTCTCTCTCCCTCTCTCTCTCTGCTCTCTCTCTCTCCTTTCTCTGTGCATATGTTTGTATAACCTAAGGCAGGGAAACGAGAAGTGTTTGATGTGAATGTTGCTTAATGAATACCACGTTTCCGCTTTCCTTGACTCGGAGATAGCATTCTATACATCGATTATACCAGATACTACTGATATACCAGTGCTGGAAAGAACGCTTGAATGAATTCAGGAAAACATCCTGATATGTTCTTTTTCAACGAGAGCTACACTATAGAAAAGGCATTGAAAAGCATGCATTCTGTCTATGGGTTGGTTGAATTGAATGGAAGTTTACAGACAACAGCTGTGTACACACATTTTGGGGGTATTCTTACTTATTGTGCATATGATAGTCAGTTGAAGGAATGAGTGTAGACAGACAAAAATGACTGTTTATGTATGTATGTATGTATGTATGTATGTATGTATGTATGTATGTATGTATGTATGTATGTGTATGTGTGTGTTATGTTGTATGTTGTATGTATGTTTGTATGTATGTTGTATGTATGTATGTATGTTGTATGTATGTTTGTATGTATGTTATGTGTTTTTGTATGTAGTATGTATGTTCGTATGTATGTATGTATGTATGTTTGTTTTGTAGTGTACGTATGTATGTATGTATGTTGTTGTATGATGTGATATATGTATGTATGTATGTGTGTATGTATGTATGTATGTATGTATGTTTGTATGTGTGTATGTATGTATGTATGTATGTATGTATGTATGTATGTTATGTATGTAGTGTTTATGTATGTATAATGTATGTATTTATGTATGTATGAATGTATGTATGTATGTATGTTATATGTATATGTAGTATGTTGTATGTATTATGTATGTATGTATGTATGTAATGCTGTGCATGTATGTATGAGTATGTATGTATGTATATGTATATGTATGAGTATGTATGTGTCAGTACAAATGCGTGTGCACGTGTGTGGTGCGTGTGTGTGTATATAAATGTATATGCTTGTTTGTACTTGTTTGTGCGTCTGTGTGTGTATGTATAGATTGTGTGTGTGTGTGGCGCGCGCGCGTGTGTGTGTGTGTGTGTGTGTGTGTGTGTGTGTGTGTGTGTTCAGGCGCGCACGTGCATGAATAAATGTGTACATGTGCGCACAGATAACCATTCACCCCAAAACACATCAAACACACTCTCATACACAATACACACATCATAGACACAAGCACAGAGAGAGAGAGAGAGAGAGAGAGAGAGAGAGAGAGAGGAGAGAGAGAGCGTGAGAGAGATAGAGAGATAGATA
>CM060310.1:26939002-26946502 GCA_030674185.1 Monoplex corrugatus
TGTGATGCCTTAGTGACACTGATCCCACCCGCTCATTTCAGCTCTACAACAAGCTACCAAACCCTGGTTCATACAGTCAAAGTCTCAATGCCAGTAAGTCCATGGTAAAGCCAGAGAATACAAAGCCCATGAAGCCACCCACCCAGCAAAGGAGATTCTGCAACGCGACTGGATCATTTCTGTGGAGTACCACAGTGCCTGGTCAGTTTCAGCTTCATTTTCTGAAGATGACGTCTCCACGCTCGGAATGAATTCCATATGCACTGACGTTACAGGTGCCATGTGACGGTGATCATAGCATAAGCCATGAGCCTTAAGTCTGCACATCAATACACATACACACACACGCGCGCGCGCGCACACACATCCACACACACACACACACACACACACACACAATTAAGCAAAACACACATCATCATCATCATCAGGTGCCCTGCCGCATGGCATTGGCGATCATGGACTTCCATCTTTCTCTATCTCTCGTTGCCCCAAGCATCTCTCCCACCCCCTCGTCCCCAGCCACTCTGCAAGTCCGTCCAGCATTTTCTCCCTGGTCTAACTGGTGTTCTCTTTCCCTCCAGCTTTCCCGTTGTGACCAGGTGCTCCAAATCCCCCTTCCATAAATACATACAACAACAAATACATACAACACACACACAAACAACACATTGCACAACACTACATCATACCACGCTACAGACCTACACACACACCACCCACACATTACACCCACAACACACACACACACCACACACACACACACACACACACACACACACACACACACACACACACACACACACACACACACACGCACCACACACACACACACTACACACACTCACACACACACACACACACACACGACACACACACACATACACACGCACACACATAAACACACACACACGCACACAACATACACACACACACACACACACACACACACACACACACACACACACACACACATACACACACAAAACATATAGTAGGTTTTGTGGTTAAAGAACCGTGTAGGAGACACGAAAAACCCGGGTTGGGATCGTAGAGATTTTTCTGTGGTCTTACAGTAAGACATCGTGTTTCCATTGTGCATAAAGATAAAAAAACAAAAACAAAAAGTGAAGAGATAAAGAAACGCATTGCCTGATTAAACTGAAGCATGCAATAGCAAATACAATGAGAGAGAGACAGACAGACAGAGATAGAGACAGAGACAAAGAGGGAGAGAGAGAGAGGGAGAGGGAGGGGAGAGAGAGAGAGAGAGAAGAGAGAGAGAGAGAGAGAGAGAGGAGAGAGAGAGAGAGAGAAGAGAGAGAGAGAGAGAGAAGAAGAGGAGAGAGAAACATACGCAGAGGAAAGAAGATAGCAGAGAAAGAAAAAATGAAAGACAGACAGACAGAGAAAGAGAGAGAGAGAAAGAGAGAGAGAGAGAATGTGTGTGTGTGTGTGTGTGTGTGTGTGTGGTGTGTGTGTGTATGTGTGTGTGTGCGTGTGTGTTTGTGGAGAGAGAGAGAGATAGAGAGACAGAGACGCAGAGGCATAGGCAGAGAGACAGACAGACATAGAGATAGGCAGACTGATATTACAGAAAGACTGAGATCTTTTGCTGTAATATCGGTGTTTTATTGCCATAAGCATTCCGAATCCCGTTGACAATAGGGAATACAGAAACATTATGACCACAGTAAAGGGAATCGAACTACAGCAATCGTAGATTCCACAAGAGACAGCGACGGAAAGTGAGACAAATGAGAGAGACAGAGAGAGAAAAGAGAGAGAGAGAGAGAGAGAGGAGAGAGAGAGAGAGAGAGAGACAGAGAGAGAAGGAGAGAGAGAGGAAGGAAGAGACAGGAAGAGGGATGAAAGGACACACACACACACACACACACACACACACACACCACACACACACAACACACACAACACACACACACACACATACACACACACAGGCAGAGAGAGACAGAGATACAGAGAGACGGAAAGAGAGAAAAGAAGAGAAGAAAAGAGAGATAGAGACATACAGACATACAGACAGACAGACAGACAGGCAGAGAGACAGAGATAGATAGTTTAGAGGCAGAAATAGAGACAGAGACGGAAAGAGAGAAGAGAAGAGAGAGACAGAGAGAGAGGCAGACAGAGAAGGGGATAGAGAGACAGACTGACCGACTTACTGAAAGTCTAAACAGACAGACACAGAAAATGACACACAAAGATAGGGACAGACAGAAAGAAAGAAAAGAAAAGAAAGTGAGACACAGACAGACAGGCCGAAAGACAGAGACAGACAGACATAGAGACAGAGACAGACTAAAAGACAACAGAGATGCTTGTTATAGTAATGATGGTTTATTGTCAAAGAACTTTTGAAATATTAAATCACGATTGCCGTGGTGAATACACAGAATGATGAGCGCTGTAAATCTAACACAATATAGCTATTGCATATTGAGTTAGAGTGAGAGAGAAGAGAAAAGAGGAGACGAAGACAGAGAAGAGACAGACAGACAGACAGACAGACAGGAGAAGATAGAGACAAGAGACAGAAAGACAGGCAGGGAACAGAGACAGACAGAGACAGAGACACACGAGAAGAAGAGAGAGAGAGGAGAGGGAGAGAGAGACAGAGAGAGAGAAGACAGACAAACAGACAGAGAGACAGAGAAAGACGAAAGAGAGAGAGACAGAGACAGAGAGACAGATACAAAGGCAGACAGAGACAGAGACACACAGAGAGAGAAGAGAGAGCAGAGAGACAAGAGACAGACAGACAGAAGAAAGACAGAGAGCGAGAGAGGCGGAGAGGGATTGAGAGGAACAGAAACTGAGACAGAGATAGAGAGACAGACAGACAGACAGAGACAGGATAGACACAGAGAGAGAGAGAGAAGACATACACACAGCAGCAGAACAGAACAGAAGAGGAAAGGACAAGAGACAGAAGGACGAGATGACAGAAAGAAGAGAGAAAAGAGGACAGACAGACAGACAGAGACATAGACACAGAGAGAGAAGAAAAAAGACCAACGACAGACAGACAGACAGACAGAGACAGAGGCAGAGAGACAGAGACAGAGGAAAGAGACAGAGAAAGAGAGAAAGAGAGAGAGAGAGGGGGGCGGAGAGGGACGCGAGTGACACAGAAAGAGACAGAGAAAGACAGATATGGACAGAGAGGCACAGAGAAAAAACGGACAGAGACAGAGAAAGACAACAGGCAGGTGAACAATGAGGTTTATATAGGAATTATGGTTTATTGTAAAAAATATATTTGGAATCATGTCTGCTATTGGGAACACGCAGATTTATGGCGGCAGTAAATCGAACACACAAATACAATTATATATTGAAGAGAGAGAGAGAGAGAGAGAGAGAGAGAGAGAGAGAGAGAGAGAGAGAGAGTGAGACAGACAGACAGAAGAGACAGAGGCAAAGAGCAGACAGACAGACAGACAGAGACAGAGGTAAGGCAGAGGCAAAGGCAGACAGAGCAGACAGACAGAGACAGACATAGACAGAGGCAGAGCAGAGACAGAGACAGAGAGACAGATAGACATAGAGACAGACAGACAGAGACACAGAGAGAGACGGAGAGGAGAGAGAGATTGAGAGAGAGAGAGATGAGAGAGAGAGAGAGAGGAGAGAAGAGAGACGGAGAGATGAGAGATGGAGATAGGAGAGAGAGAGAGAGAAAGAGTGAGAGATAGAGTGAGTGAGAGAGAGAGAGAGGAGAGAAAGAAACAGACGGGACAGACAGACACAAACAGAGAGAGAGAGAGGGAGAGAGAGAGAGAGAGAGAGAGAGAGAAGGAGAGACAGAGAAAGAGAGAGACAGAGAGAGACAGACACCGACAGAGAGAGAAAGAGAGAGAGAGTGAGAGAAAGAGAAGAGGAGAAGGGAGAGAGACAGAGAGAGAGAGGGAGAGAGAGGGAGAGAGACTGAAAGAGAGAGTGTGTTTGAGAGAGAGAGAGGGAGAGAGACAGAGAGAGAGAGGTCATATATTCCATACATTTCTATTGTCGATGCAGGACATCTCCCACCCTTTCTGTATCACTCCACTCCCAGGTTTGTCCAATATTTTCATCTTGGTGCTGTTTTTCCCTCCGACTTTCCCGTTGTGACTAGGTGCTCAAATTTCTATTACCTCATAAAAATGTCATATAAAGGTTGCTTGTCTTTTACTAATCTTCTTCTTGAGCTTGCCTCCTTCAACATTGTCTGGTTTTTGTTTGTTTTTTGCTGTCTATGGAACTTTCAACATTCTTCTTAGAAACTACATTTCATTTCAGCTGCCTCAATCTTGTTTAAACTTTGCACGTTGACTGTCAATGATTCACATACGTGCAGCAATATCGGTTCTATTAACACTGAAGAACTCTCTTCCTGGTCATTACTGAGTGGCGATTGTTGGTAAGAACGCTTTTAATTTTCTTGAATGCTGTTTTAGCTTTTTCCGATTCTGCTATCTATTTCTAATGTGCATCTGCCATCTGGTGAGATGATTAATTTTTGTCTTAACTGAAGAAAGTTTGGGACCCAAAACAGGTTAGTCTTGCTGAAAGGAGATTCGTATCCGTGCAGACTCACGCATTTCAGAAAGAGGAGAGAGAGAGAGAAAGAAAGAAGAGAGAGAGAAAGAGACAGAGAAGAGAGACAGAAAGAGAGACAGACAGAAAGAAGAGAGAGAGAAGAGAGCAGAGAGGAAGAGAGAGAGACAGAGAGAAAAGAGAGGGAGAGAAGAGAGAAGAGACAGAGACGAGAAAAAAAGAGAGAGAGAGAGGATGAGAGAATAGTGATATATTATGTTTGTCAATTGGTTCCTACTTGATTTTATCATTATGTCAAATGTCACTCATTTTAACCTTCTTTTTTTTTTGCAAGAGAGAGAGAGAGAGGACAGAGACAGGCAGAGACAGACAGAGATAGAGAAACAGACAGACAGAGAATGTGTGTGTGAGATGAGGAGGGAGAGAGGAGAGAGAGAGACAGAAACAGACAGACAGACAGACAAAGAAACTTCAAACTTCAAACCGCAAACATCTATTTTTGAAGGACAGTGGCATAAAGTCCCATCGGACCTGTCTTAATGCTAGTCCTTCTAATTCTGCATATGTAATATAATCAAATTAAAAGACAGATAATCATGACAGATGCAATATAAAAGAAATCATTAGAATTAATTGTAAGAAACATTTTAAATGTAAATGGAGGAAAGAGAGAGAGAGAGAGACAAAATCAGAGACAGAGAGCGACAGAGAGAGAGACAGACAGACAGAAGAGAAAAAGTGATAGAGAGAGAAAGAGACAGACACAGAGAAAGAGAGAGATTTATATGTGTGAGAGACAGCAAGAGAGAGAGAGAAAGAGAGAGAGTGTGAAAGTGAGAGAAGAGAGAGAGAGCAAGTGAGGAAGACAGAAAAGATGGGAGCAGAAAGAGAGAGAGAGAGAGAGAGGAGTGAGAGAGAGAGAGAGGTCATATATTTGTTTGGGATCATAAATGGTTTGAGGATTGATGGTTTAATGTCATAATGTCATAAGCATTTAGAACTTATCAGCAAGAGAGGAACTGCAAGTTTATTACCACACTAGGACAAAAGGCATCCAGGGATCGCAATGAAATAAATACACAAAAACAAACAAACAAACAAACAAACAAACAACAAACAAACAAAACAAAATACACCACAGACACAGAAAAACACACACACACACACACACACACAACCACACCACACACACACACACACACACACACACACACACACACACATACGCACACGCTCACACACACACACACAACACACACACACACACACACTCACCACTCTGCTCTCTCTCTCTCTCTGTCTCTCTCTCTCTCTCTCTCTCTCTCTCTCACACACACACACACACACACATAAATAGACATACATCTACACAGACGCAGATATTTAAAATATCACTCAGAGAGAGAGAGAGAGGGGGGGGGGAGGGGCGGGGAAGACAGAGAGAGAGAGACAGAGAGAGAGACGCACTCAGAGAGAAAGACACACTTACACACACTCACAATCACACGCACACACACCTCTCTCTCTTTCTCCTTTCTCTCTCTCTCTCTCTCTCTCTCTCTCTCTCTCTCTCTCTCATACACACCACATAAATAGACACACAGCTACACAGACGCAGATATTTGTAATATCATTTAGAGAGAAGAGAGAGAGAAGAGAAGACAGACAGACAGACAGACAGAGAAGACAGAGAGAGACAGAGAGAGAGAGACGCACACAGAGAAACACACACACACACACACACACACACACACCACACCACACACACACACACACACACACACACACACTCACACACACCTACACGTGTATATACGCGCGAGTGTATGCGTTTGCAAAGGACGAAAGAGTGAGTAGGAGATAGAGAAAGACAGAAACAGAGATAACCAGACAAAGAGAGACAGCCACCCAGCCAGCCAGACCTTAAAGACAAAAGGAAAGACAGAAATCACGAACACATAAAGCCTTTTAGGAAATATTTTTGTTTTATTGTTTGTTTATTGTTTTTTTTTTTATTTTCATCTATTTCTCAGAGGGGATGGGCAGGGCTTTTTTTGGTTTTTGTTTGTTTGTTTGTTTGTTTGTTTGTTTTGGGTCTTTTTTTGTGTGTGCGTGTGTGTTTACTTTTTTATTTTATTGTTTTTTTCATAAATCCTATTGTGAAGATGTACATGTTCCCATACTTTGCTTTTCGTGTTTCTCACTTCCTAACCCTGTATTCTTTCTTTATCTATTCGTCTTATTCTTTGATTTGTCGATTTGTTTTTGTTGTTATTGTTTGTTTGTCGATTTGTTTTTGTTGTTATTGTTTGTTTGTCGATTTGTTTGTTTGTTTGTGTGTTTGTTTTTGTTTGTTTGCCGATTTGTTTGTTTGTTTGTTTGTTTGTTTGTTTGTTTTCTGTGGACACCTCTTGGTTTCAGACTTTTTTTTACTTGATATTCCAAAAAATGTATTAAAATGAATGACATTTGACATGATGATAGAATCAAGGAGGAAATATTTGACAAACAGCAATATATCACTGTCTCTTTCTCTCTCTGTCTCTCTCTGTCCCTCTGTCTGTCTCTCTCTCTCTTTCTTGCTCTCTCTGTCTCTGTTTCTCTCTGTCTCTGTTTCTCTCTCTCTCTCACTCTCTCTCTTTCTCTTTCTCTCTGTCTACCTCCCTCCTCTCTCTCTGTCTCTGTCTGTCTCTTGCTCTCTCTGTCTCTGTTTCTCTCTCTCTCTCTGTCTCTCTGTCTCTCTCTCTCTCTGTCTTTGTCTCTCTCTGTGCCCCTGTCTCTCTCTGTCTCTGCTCTCTCTGTCTCTTCTCTCTCTCTCTCTTCTCTTCTTTCTTTCTTTCTTTCTTTCTTTTTTTTTTTCCCATTGCCCCGGTTTTCCCATTTTCCACATCGGCTGTTATCTTTATCATCATTATTCCCACTCTCCATTACAGTTCAACA
>CM060310.1:26951502-26954002 GCA_030674185.1 Monoplex corrugatus
TCATGTACCATGTTGTGTTCTGTTGTGTTCTGGTCTGTCCTGTTCTGTTCTCATGTATCATGTGTGTTCTGTTGTGTTCTGTTGTGTTCTGTTCTCATGTACCATGTTGCGTTCTGTTGTGTTCTGGTCTGTCCTGTTCTGTTCTGTTCTCATGTATCATGTTGTGTTCTGTTGTGTTGTGTTCTGTTCTGTTCTCATGTATCATGTTGCGTTCTGTTGTGTTCTGGTCTGTCCTGTTCTGTTCTGTTCTCAATTATCATGTGTTCTGTTGTGTTCTGGTCTGTCCTGTTGTGTTCTTTCCTGTCCTGTCCTGTCCTGTTCTGTTCTGTTCTGTTCTGTTCTCATCTATCATGTTCTGTTCTGGTCTGTCCTGTTGTGTTCTTTCCTGTCCTGTCCTGTCCTGTCCTGTTCTGTTCTGTTCTGTTCTCATCTATCATGTTGTGTTCTGGTCTGTCCTGTTGTGTTCTTTCCTGTCCCGTCCTGTCCTGTCCTGTCCTGTCCTGTCCTGTTCTGTTCTGTTCTGTTCTGTTCTGTTCTGTTCTGTTCTGTTCTGTTCTGTTCTGTTCTGTTCTGTTCTGTTCTGTTCTGTTCTGTTTTGTTCTGTTTTCAATACATTTCACCACTATGCGGCACGGACTGTTTCATTGACAAGTCGCGACAAAGATAAACACAAACCCATGTGCCAAGTAGGAAACCAAGACCTTACCAGCTCATAAAACTTACGTGCGGGTTCATGGCTTATGCCATCATAATTTTCGATCTTCTACATCATATGGCATCTTCGGCGTCAGTGTGCGTGGACTTGTTTCCTAGCGCGGAATAATTCTGCTTCAAGAAACCGAAACTGAAAACTGATGGTCTCATTCATTCTAGTTTCCATTTGAAAATATAATCATTACTTTAAGCAAACTCCTCGTTTGTGGCTCTTTTAAATTCCTGCTAATATTCATGATTAGCTTTTGAATTGAGTACAAAACCGTTGTGTATTGCTTGATTCAGAGTTGGTAAGTGGCTGTTCGTTTACAGAAAGAAATTAAATGAATAAATAGCTAGATACATAAATAAATAAATAGAAAATCAAATCAATCAATCAATCAATAAATGAATAATACATTGTTAAATAATTGTTAAATGAATTGATAAATAAAAAATGAAGAATAGATGCAAATGTGTCGCTACATAAAACATTCATTTGTCCATTCAGCATAACCATTAAAAATCAGCTGTGTTCAGTTAGAGACGATGTCACGTGCATGTCAGTTTTAGTGTCAGTTTCTTAAGATAGCGTTTCTTAAGATAGCGTCTCAATCTTCGCCATAGAGGTCGGGGCAAGAGGGTTTGTGGGCACCTCCGCTTATGATCTCATGAAACAACTCGCCATTTCTGGGAAGAAGAGGACTAGAGCCCTTAAAGCGATGGCAGAGGCAGCAGAAAGGAGCTCAAGCTGGATCTGGGCAAGGAGGAACGAAAAAGTGAACTTCATAAGGATTAAATTCCCTACAGATGATGTGTGCCCCGTTAGCACATTGGTAAAACCGCGTACCGCAGTTCTGAAGCGCAGAATCGCCCAGGTTCGATCCCCGGCGTGGGAAAAAAAAAAAAAAAATAGACAACAGCAGAAGGGCATCCAGGAGTCATGACCTGGATGTGGCCCGGCCCCCCGAGAGTGTAAGGAATTCAGGGCCGAAACACTTGTCTAAAGGGGGTTACTTCTCTGAAGACCTTCTGTTGTCTAGCTCTCCCTAGAGTTTCTTTCTACCGATGTCACGTGCATGTCAGTTTTAGTGTCAGTTTCTTAAGATAGCGTCTCAGCACTCGGCAGTAAATTCCATATCCACTGATGCCACTGATGCCACTGATGCCACGTGAGAGAGAAGACATGAAATATACATAGCATTGCAAGCCATAAGCCTGCATATAAGCCGTACACACTAGCAAGATCTTGAGTTGAAAAAAAAAACACCAACTGCACCCGATATTACCAAAGAGGTCATCTTTGGTATTACCAGATAGCCACCTACCCAAATACTGACCAGACCTGACATTGTTTTACTTCGGTGACTTGGACGAGAATTGGTGCTTTCAACGTGGTAAGACTGTTGATGATAACACCACCAGCCAACCTTATGGGAGTAGAAGCCATGACCAACATGTTATCAGTAGTACGAGCGACGACTATATCGAAACCATCACCACCGTGTTATCGTTACCATGAACTTCAGATAAGTGGAGACGAAATGCACTTCAAAAGACTGTCCAGTGTTACAAACTCACTGACCTCTCGCCTATCGCTTGGAATGTTTCAGTGGATTTGTGGAAAGTAGATAGCGTATTCGAACGTGAAGACAGCTGTGTAGATTGGTCCTGAGTTGTTGATTGCGGTAAAAGGCGTCCATGCAGATACAGAGTTCTACAGAGGTAAACAATCATACCATACGTACATACATACATACATACATACATACATACATACATATATACATATATACATATATACATG
>CM060310.1:26976502-26984002 GCA_030674185.1 Monoplex corrugatus
TATGCCAAATTCCTCCAGGGCTTCAATCATCTCTGTAGTAATGTTGTCTGGTCCTGGGGCTTTTTCTGGTTTCATCTTTTTCAGTGCTGCTCTGACTTCATCTTTCATTACGGGTGGTCCTTCAAAGTTCTTTTTTATAATGTGTTCTTCGTTTCTGTCATCCTCAAAAAGGTCTTTAATGTACTCTCCCCATCTGTCTAATACCTTGTCTTTTTCCATGATAAGCGTACCATCTTTTGATTTTAAGCAACCAGTTGATGTGCATGTATTTTTCCTGTGAACAATTTCTTCAATTCGTCTGTACATACCCTGAGGATCCATTTTGTGTCGTTCTTCTATCTCTTTGCATTTTGTGTTCAGCGAAGCTTCCTTAGCTTCATTGCACCTATACCTGATTTCTTTGTTTATCTTCCTGTATATCTCCTCGTTTCTCTTTGCCTTCCTCCTTTTCTCCATCAGGCCCAAAATTTCATTAGTTATCCAGCTCTTTTTTGCTTTTCTATTTGCCTTAGGGATTTCCTCACAAGCTTCATTTATAGAACTTCTCAACTTTGTCCATTGTTCCTCACTGTCACCAACGTCTTCCAGAGCACTGAATTTGTTTTGAACATGTACATTAAATTTTTGACGTATCATTTCATCTGTCTTCAAGAGTCCAAGGTTTAGTTTGATGTTGCTTTTGGTCTGTTTCCTTTTCCTCAATTTCAGCCTAAACCTTCCCACTACCGGATTGTGGTCACTGTTGCAGTCTGCGCCTGGTAGTGTTTTTGCTGACAGTAAAGAATTTCTAAATCTTTTGTTGATCAGGATGTAGTCAATTTGATTTTTGGTATTATCTCCTGGACTCATCCAAGTCCATTTTCTTCTGTTAGGCTGCTCAAAGCAGGTGTTTCCTACTATGAACTCATTCATCTGTGCCCATTCTACAAGCTTCCCCCCTCTTTCGTTTTGTGTACCAAGGCCATGAGGTCCAACTATATCCTCCACCCTATCCTGTCCCACTTTAGCATTAAAATCTCCCATTATGACTGTAACTTCCTGTGATTTACATTGGACCTTGGCCATCTCTAAAACTTCGTAGAAGTTGTCGATGTCTTCCTGAGTACTTGCGGATGTTGGTGCATACACCTGTATTTATGTTGATATCAAAAGGTTTCCCTCTGAATTTGATCAGTAAAACTCTGTCGACACTGCCCAGTATCCTTAACTGCTTTTGATATGTCTTTGTCCATTATGATGCCTTACTCCTCTTTCATGTGAGTTACCACCAGAGTATATCACTGTGTATTCTCCTGATGTTATCATGCCTGCCTCTTCCATCTCACTTCCCCTAGTCCTAAAATACTGATGTTAAGCCTTTCCATCTCCATTTTGATGTGTCTAATTTACCTTTCTGCAACATTGTTCTTATGTTCCATGTTGCCACCTTGGTGTTGAATTTAATCTTGGTTTTGGTCGCAGTAGCTGGCTGACGATCTGGTGTCACCTGCGCCCATGACAGTCCCTACCGGACGAAGGTGCTCCACAGGAGCACCTATTGACGTCGTTAACTTTCTTCTTTATTCTTCCTCTGTCCATGGATTTCCTGGGGAAAAGTACGATGGTGGTTTCCTCTTGCCTTCCATCGGTTTTTTTTATTTTAGGGTTGACTCCCTTAGCCTTACTCTCTCCCGAGATGTCCACAAGGCAGTGGAGCTATTTACCCATAGCTTGGGGATCTGGTTCGAGGGCACCAGGGCGTGTCCACACGCGGTGGGCCTGCATGCCTCACGTCTGGGGGCCAGACCTCCTCCGAGTCCTACGAGATTCAGCCTGAGTCCGTGAGGTGCTCAGTTACCGCCTGTCGCCACGAGGAGGCACAGCGTAGGGCTTGCTGATGGAGAGGCTATGTACTGACAGGAAGAGACTTACGCATTGCTCTTCTTTTCGCACAGCAGTGCTAACCAGCGGTGCAGGCCGAAGCCGACACACTAGACGCATCACATCTGCCAATATGACAAGCACATACATACATACATACATACATACATATATACATACAAACATACATACACACATACATACATATATACATACAAACACGCATACATATATACATACATACACACATACACACATACATACATGCATGCATACATACATACATACATACATATATACACACAAATGCTACATACATATATACACACAAATGATAATACATACATACATGCATACATCATAGATAATACATAATAATACATACATCATACATACATACATACATACATACATACATACACACTTACATACACAAATACATACATACATACATTTTTCTTTGTGCTGTCTCTTTATCTTTTCTTTCTTTCTTTCTTTCTTTGTTTATTTCTTCCTTTCATCCTTCCTTCCTTCCTTTCTTTCTCTCTTTCTTTGTTTCTTCCTTTCTTTCTTTCTGGCTTTCTCTCTTTCTTTCTCTTTTTCTTTCTCTCTTTCTTTGTTCCTTCCTTTCTTCCTTTCTTTCTTTCTTTCTTTCTGCCTTTTTTTTTTTTTATTCTTGTTGATTTTTTTGTTTGTTTGTTTGCTTGCTGGCTGGCTTGTTTGTTGTGGAGTGACTTTTAAGACTTCTTGTTATTCTTGAGTTGTTGATAAATAATTTGCTTGAGTGATGCCTCAAATTCACTAACACTGCTGATGTCTGTATCTTTCGAGCTTGCTTGTCGCAGGTATATATTGTAAGAAAGTAAGCGTAGAGAGGGCAACCCTGTCATGCAGTCTCAATTCTAAATGGAACTCCATAGCATCACAACTGTCATCCTCATTTTTTATCATCACAGCATTGGTCGTGTGTGTGTGTGTATGTGTGTGTGTGTGTGTTGTGTGTGTGTGTGTGTGTGTTGTGTGTGTGTGTGTGTGTGTATGTGTGTGTGTATGTGTGTGTGTATGTGTGTGTATGTGTGTGTGTGTGTGTATGTGTGTGTATGTGTGTGTGTGTGTGTGTGTGTGTGTGTGTGTGTGTGTGTGTGTGTGTGTGTGTGTGTGTGAGGCAACGCGAGAGACAGAGAGACAGAGGCAGAGAAACTGAGAGACAGAGACAGAGACACAGAGACAGAAACAGAGAGAGACAGATAGAGAGACACAGAGATAGAGACAAAGAGAGAGAGACAGAGTGAGAGACACAGAGAGTGAGAGGGACAAGGAGATAGAGACAGAAAGAGAGACAGAGAGAAAGAACATAAACAGAGACAGCGAGAGAGAAAGTGAGTGAGAGAGAGAAAAACTGAGAGAGAGAGAAAAAAAGTGAGAAACAGACAGACAGACAGACGTAGAGAGACAGACAGACAGAGAGAGAGAGAGACAGACAGACAGACAGAGCAAGCCAGCCAGCCAGCCAGCCAGCCAACCAGCCAGCCAGAGTGAGAGAGAGAGGGAGAGACAGACAGACAGACATACAGACAGACAGACATAAATCAGATTGTCTGGACTTTAATAGCCTGTTCTTATGGTTACCTCAGTTTCAAAGAGTTTGGAAGAATGCTAGAGAGAACTACTGAGCAGCTTGCGATTGGAGACACATAAGAGCAGCGCAAAAGAGATGAGGCAGGAAATAATATAAAGAACAAGCTATATGGCTTGACGATTTTATTGACGACTCATCTTTCAAAAAGGAATGATTTATTAATATTAGCAAAAACGTTGATAGCATCGTTTGCAAACATGGCGATACTGATCAATCATTAATATAATGTCATTACAGAAAGTTATTGGAGTCAGCAAAGCGTGTAGGAAAAATAAATTACTTCAAATGTCCGTTCTCTCGTTTTTGGTGGATATGAATGCAGCTATCTTTTATCAGGATGTTCAGTCTGTCAAATTTCTTGCATGGAGAACGTATTTTGCAGGATTTAACGAAATATATTTGCTCTCTCTTTCAGTTTGTCTGTCTGTCTGTTTGTCTGCCTGTACCTCTGTCCCTGTCTCTGTCTCTGTCTGTCTCTCTCTCACTCCTTCTCTCTCTTACTTTCTCTCTCTCTTTCACTCTCTCTCTTTCACTCTCTCTCTGTCTCTCTCTCACTCCTTCTCTTTCTTACTTTCTCTCTCTCTCTCTTTCACTCTCTCTCTGTCTCTCTCTGTTTCTCCCTCCCTCTCTCTCTTTCAATCTCTCTTCCCCCCTCTTTCTTTTTCTTTCTCTCTTTTTGTCTCTCTCTCCATCTCTTTCTCCCTCTCTCTCTCTCTCTCTCTTTCTCTCTCTCTCTCTCTCTATTAAACCAAAAGAAGAAACATAATAACGAACAATACTTATCTTGTGAGAGAAAGAGATGAACATAAAGAAAGAGCCAGTAAGGGAAACAGGGAAAGAGAAAAAGAGAGAGAGAGAGAGATAGAAAGAGAGAGAGAGAGAGAGAGAGAGAGAAGAGAAACAGACAAACAGATAGAGACAGAGACATAGACAGAAAGACAGAAAAAGAGAGAAACAAATCAGATTGTCTTGGACCTTAATAGCCTGCTCTTATGGTTAACTCAGTTTGGAAGAGTTTGGAAATAATGCTAGAGAGAACAACTAAGCAACGTGGGATTGACGTCACTCAAGAGCAGTGCCAAAGAGATGGAGCAGGAAATATGTAAGAACAAGATATATGGCTTGACAGTTTTATTGACGACTCATCTCTCAAAAAAGAATGATTTATTAATATTAGCAAAAACGTTGATAGCGTCGTTTCCAAACATGGCGATACTGATCAATCATTAATATAATGTCATTACAGAAAGTTATTGGAGTCAGCAAAGCGTGTAGGAAAAATAAATTACTTCAAATGTCCGTTCTCTCGTTTTTGGTGGATATTCAGGCAGCTATCTATTATCAGGATGCTCAGACTGTCAAGTTTCTTGTATGGAGAAAGCGTTTTGTTCGATTTAACGAAATATATTTGCTCTCTATTTCTGTCTGTCTGTTTCTGTGTCTATCTGTCCATGTGTCTGTCTGTCTATCTGTCTGTCTGTCTATCTGTCTGTCTGTCTGTACCTCTGTCTCTGTCTCTCTCTGTCTGTCTGTCTCTCTCTCTCTTTCTCTCTCTCTCTCTGTCTCTGTCTCTCTCTCACCCTCTCTTTCTCCCTGTGTCTCTGTCTGTTTCTGTCTCTGTCTCTGTCTCTGTCTCTCTCTCTTTTTCACCCAGTCTTTCTCGCTCTGTGTGTCTCTGTCTCTCTCTCTCCCTGTCTGTCTGTCTGTCTCTCTCTCTCTCTCTCCTTCTCTCTTTCTTCCTTTCTCTCTTTAAAACTAAGAGAAAAAACATAATACATTTTGTAAAAAAGATTGATCTTTTATGAATAATATGTTACCAGCGAGAGAAAGAGATGGATATAAAGAACGAAGGAGGGATAGAGAGAGGGAAGGGGAGAAAGAAAGAGAGAATGAAAGAGAGAGAGAGAGAGAAAGAGAGACGGACAGACAGAGACAGAAAGAGAGAAACGAATCAGATTGTCTTGGACCTTAACAGCATGCTCTTATGGTTAACTCAGTTTGGAAGAGTTTGGAAATAATGCTAGAGAGAACAACTAAGCAACGTGGGATTGACGTCACTCAAGAGCAGTGCCAAAGAGATGGAGCAGGAAATATGTAAGAACAAGCTATATGGCTTGACAGTTTTATTGACGACTCATCTCTCAAAAAGGAATGATTTATTAATATTAGCAAAAACGTTGATAGCATCGTTTCCAAACATGGTGATACTGATCAATCATTAATATAATGTCATTACAGAAAGTTATTGGAGTCAGCAAAGCGTGTAGGAAAAATAAATTACTTCAAATGTCCGTTCTCTCGTTTTTGGTGGATATGAATGCAGGTATCTTTTATCAGGATGCTCAGTCTCTCAAATTTCTTGCATGGAAAACGTATTTTGTTGGATTTAACGGAATATATTTGTGCTCTCTATTTCTGTCTCTGTCTCTCTCTCTGTCTCTCTCTCTGTCTCTCTCTCTATGTGTCTCTGACTCTCTGCCTTTCTTTCCTTTCTCTCTCTGTCTCTCTCTCTCTTCCCCTCTCTCTCTCTCTCTCTGTTTCTCTCAGTCTCTCTCTGTATCTGTCTTTCTCCGTCTATGTCTCTCTGTCTCGCTTTCTTTGTCTCTGTCTGTCTCTGTCTCTGTCTGTCTGTCTGTCTGTCTGTCTCTCCGGCTCTCTCTTAATCCAAAATACGAAACATAAAAATTTCGTAAAGGATGTTATATCGAACTGAGAAGATATTCATTGGTATAGATCATTTATGAATAATACATAACCAGCGATAGAAAGAGATGGATATAAACAAGGAAGGAGGGATAGAGAAAGGGAAGAAAAGAGAGAGACAAAGTCAGAGACAGAGACTGAGACAGAGAGAGAAAGAGAGAAAGAATCAGATTGTCTAGACCTTAATAGCCTGCACTTATGGTTAACCCAGTTTCGAAGAGTTTGGAAGAGTGCAAGAGAGAACTACTGAACAGCTTGGGATTGGCGACACACAAGGGCAGTATTAAAGAGATGGGGCAGGGAATATAAAGAACAATCAATATGGCTTGACATTTTTTTGTCTCATTTTCTACGCCACTTCAATGGCCACAGAAGCTGAAACAGTTTTTATTATACGATGATGATGATGTCAATGTGGATGATAATCATGATGCTATGGAGTTCCGTCTAGGATCGAGACTGCATGACAGGGTTGTACTCTACGCTTACTGTCATAATGTAATCTGTCGTCAACCAGGGACGAGAGATACAGACACCTGCGGTATTGGTCAGAAGATATTATGAGCAACACCCTCAATGACGCATCTTCGAAGTGGATGAGACTCGACTGTGTGGTTCCAGTCTTCCGAATGAGCCCTTATCACGCTCAACTCAGGGTAGGAGCCGGTTAGAGCCGAAAAATCCCACGATGATATTTTGAAGGTACTGATGGGGATTCGAACCCACAGCCTTCCAGTCTATAATCCGTTGCGTTAACCACCACACCAATGGCTTGACAATTTAATTGACAACTCATCTCTCAAAAAGGAATGATTTATTAATATTAGCAAAAACGTTGATAGCATCGTTTGCAAACATGGCGATACTGATCAATCATTAATATAATGTTATTACAGAAAGTTATTGGAGTCAGCAAAGCGTGTAGGAAAAAATGTCCGTTCTCTCGTTTTTGATGGATATTCAGGCAGCTATCTTTTATCAGGATGTTCAGACTGTCAAGTTTCTTGTATGGAGAACGTATTCTGCTGGATTTAACGAAATGCATTAGTGCTCTCTTTCTGTCTCTGTCTCTCTTTCTGTCTTTCTCTGTCTCTGACTCTCTCTCTTTGTCTCTGACTCTGAGTCTCTCTCTCTCTCTTTCTTTCTTTGCTCTTTCTTTCTCTCTCTCTCACACTTTCTCTCAGTCTCTCTCTCTCTCTCTCTCTCTCTCTCTCTCTGTCTCACCCTCCGTCTCTCAGTCTCTCTCTCTCTCTGTGTCTCTCTTTGTCTGTCTCTGTCTCTGTCTCTTTTTCTCTCTC
>CM060310.1:27001502-27006502 GCA_030674185.1 Monoplex corrugatus
AGATCTCTCTCGCGCGGGGCCATACAACTCCACTCACTCTTCACGCTTCATAGTTCACTGTTCTCGCGTGAGCAGAGAAGTGGACTGTCCACTTTTTTCGATGCGTGAAGTTGAAGTTCCTGGTTACCATTGGCCATTTCAATTCTCCTCAAATGCAGGACGGATTACTGCAAAGAAAAATTGATCGAGCTAGTCCGGGCAAGGTCCATCCTCTGGAATCCGTGTGTGGCTGACAACAAGGACGAAGATGAAAAAACACAAATTTGGAAAGACTTGGCGAAAATTCTGAACGAACCCAAAGTTAAGAAGATGATGGAATGTACGGTGGAATTCTCCTCGTGATTCTGTACAAGAAGAAATGTTCTCGACACCATAATTTTTTATGCTTTGTCTCTTTCGCTTCCTCCCGAGCACGAGCAATATCAGGAGAACTTAGTCGGGAGAATCCATCTTCGGAAAAAATATACGAATATTGTCTCTGATCAATTGCGCAAACAGCACTGAATTCTGGCACTGTCAACACAAAACAGACACGTGAGCAGTGAGGCGTGAGCTCCTGTGGCCCAGTGCATGAAATGTGAGGCGTGAAGCATGAGGCATGAGACGTGAGGCGTGAGTTTCTATGGACCAGCATGAAAGGTTCACTTCAGTTCAGTCCCTACAGCGTCTGTTAACGCCCTATTGGTAACTCGTCCTATAGGTTGGACGCAGATGTTTTCCATCCCACACGTCCTGACTAATAACTCCTCCCCCAGGAGAACTTAGCACTGACAACTGGGTCTGTCACATATATCTCATCACTGGTACCAGTGGCCAGCCAGCTAGCTAACACAGCAATGCAAAAAATAATACAGTCCACTTTACATTTTATGTACATTCCTTCTGTTTTAGAAACATCACAAACTTTCATATAGAATGAATTAAAAAAAAGGTGTTTTTTAGTGCACATAAAATCAAAAGAGGAAGCAATACGTTGAAACGTTGGGCCTGTGCTTTAGACGCTATACATATCGTTGTGTATGCTGTGTCTGGAAAGCTGGAGGGAAAGAGAACACCAGGCAGACCCAGGGTGAAAATATTGGACGCACTTGCAGGGTGACTGAGGACAGAGAGGGTGGAGGATGCACTTGCGGCGACAAGGGATAGATTGGTATGGAAGGCCATGATCGCCAACGCTATGCGGCAGGGCACATGATGATGATGATGATGATGATGCTGTTTTCAATGAAATATGTTGATAAGGCTGAATATACTGATAGGGCGTTAACAAGCGTCATCCATTCTTGAGGAAGTCAACGTTCTCCATTTCAATCGGTCAGCAGTTAGCACGCTGATGTCACTGATTTCAATCCAACTTTTTTTTTACTCACTAGAGGTCTTTCTGGATGGTTTGTTAGCAATTGTTCTTGGGCTGGCAACTCTTTCATTTCCCCTTAATGCAATTATTCCATTTTACGAAATATTGGGAGGTAATAATAGCTACCATTCTACAGATATGTCTGTTATTGCTTCTTCGTCGAACTACTGTGGAAAATGTTGGGGAGATATGATGTCTGCTGTTACAAGGGTTAGAAATGAAACCTACATCTCATGCACATGGCTGATCGGTTGAGAAGAGCTAGTTCACAGATTTTCATTCCCGCATTCACATACGCACGTACAAAAATTGGGTAGGCCCTACAGTTATGGTTTGGTCAAACGAAAACTGAAAATGACATGCTTGCAGCTGTATTGCTGCCCCAGGAGCAGTGCCACAGACCTAAACAATATATTTTTCGGTCCGGGGTGCCAGACGGACGTTCGCCAAACACTAGCTACACCAATCATGATTCAAATCTGCCCTGACCTGAAATGTTTCTATCAATGTGTCATGGCATTTTCTATTAATCCAATATTATATTTAAGAAACTATTTGGAGGTAATGACAGTTAGCATTCTACCAAACCCGAAGCTGTGTTTTGCTTCTGCGTCGAACTTCTTGACAAAACGTTGGAGACATGTGATGCCTGCTGTTGTACGGGTTAGAAATGAAGCTGACATCTCAGGCACATGGCACTTAATATAGTCCTGCCGTGGCTTAACAGTCCACTACAGCACTTAGTTGGCCAGTCTTCTGGAGAGAACCCTGACACTTGACCAAGGCATTATTTCTCCATTTGCAGAGCTCATTGGAAACTGGGGATTGACTCGGCCACGTGCTGGAAGACTTTGTGTTGATATTATCTTGGCAATATCGGTCATGCATTTAAGATTAGCTTATTATCCCTCTAACTCGCTCAATACCTTAATCAGTTATCAACTTTTAGACTAATGCAGGAATGAATGTGTGCATAAATGAAACTCTCAATCCAGACAATATAATTTATAACAAAATTAATCTAAATCAAAGTGAATACCCACACTGAAGCAATTAGGGACTGAAAAAAAAACCACAGTAGAATCAAAATGCATATCTAATGTAAAAAAAAAAGAAAAAAAAAAGACAAGCGCAAATATTAGACCAACTGCCTTTTGTCAAGTGTACAAAAAGGACAACAAAGATAAAAACAGTCTAAAATCAGCAAGAATTCCCTGATGAAAATGATACATAATTTATACAAAAAAACATAAACATCACAAAACTAATACTGGAATGCCAAAGAAATAAGTGGGAAGCAGGGAGAATTTTTATAATATCAACCAAAGGACATAACTCTTGAGAGTCACGCAGGAATTATCTCCCATGTTGTGAAACTTCTCAAATCTAACATAGTTTTGCTACCCATTCAGCTAGAATAGAAGCAGATACAAGGCACAAAAACTGTAAGCTCAGAACACTCTATAGTGCTTTGTATCTGCTTCTATGCCAGCTGAATGGGTAGCGCTAGCCATGTTAGATTTGAGACGTTTCACAACATGGGGGATAATTCCTACGTGACTCTCAAGAGTTATGTCCTTTGGTTGATATAATACTGGAATGATAAACTGGGGAAAGAAAAGAGACCTGGGTCACTGGTACTATCACAGGACCACTAATCCCTCTTGTGGACAGCTCTGTAGAAGACGGACCATCAGAACGTGACAACCCTGGTATGTTTGCAAACGAGTCAGTCGACAGACCACTAGCAAATGATCCGACATGACCGCAATCTTTGATGGTAGCTACATGGCTTCCATTGACCTTGGGACTGGGATCATCAGTCCCTTCTGGGTACTGACCTTGGAATAAGGATCATTAGTCCCCTACTTGGTTCTGTGGCCTTGAATTTTGTACCAGGATTATTAGTCCCCTCTGAGATCTGTGACGCTGACCGTGGGACTTGGAATGGTAGTCCTGTAAAAGTTCTGTGAAACTGATAAATGGACTGATCGATTGTTGAGGTGGATGTGTGGTTGAAGATTGGTTTCTTTTTGTCTTTCGTTCTTTTCTTTCTGTCTTTCTTCCTTTTCTTTCTTTCTTTCTTTCTTTCTTTTTTTCTTCTTTCTTTCTTCTTTCTTTTCTTTCTTTCTTTCTGTCGTTTGTTCATTCGTTTCGTTTTGTTGTTCTTTCTTTTTTCGCCTTCTTTTTTTCTTTCCTTTTTTCTTCCTTTCTTTCTTTCATCCATTTATTCGTTTGTTCTTTTGTTTTTCTTTTTTCTTTCTTTCATTCCTTTCGTTCATTCTTTTTTCTTTCTTTTCTTTCTTTTTCTTTCTTTCTTTCTTTCTTTCTTTTTCTTTTCTTTCTTTCATTGATTATTTTTTGTTTGTTCTTGTTTTTGATCACAGAGTTGGCAGCCAGTGTGTATGTGCACAAACGACTGCCTCACACCTCATTGCAGACATCCCTATCTAAAGTAGCATCACACATCGTTTCAAATTATCTAAGTTGCACTAAAAGAATAACTTGCTTTTGCTGCATTTCCCAGCCTGCAACATAACAACTGGCCTGCTGGCTGTCCATCATAATGCTTCAATAATTCTGGTGGTGCCAGCTTAGTGCTTTATAGATCCGTTCTTGTCTGCCCCTTTCCTGTTTCAAGACCCGTCTAGTACATAGAGTTTTGAACAAAATCACAGAGTATGGAATTAATTGCTGGCAGGTTTGGATGGAGTCTGTATGAAATCGTCTGCATGCTGTATAGCCTTTTGAACAAACTCTAAACCTCTTAAGCTGCCGGTACTTCATTTCCTAACTGGTTGAAACTTAAAACAGTAGCAAGGGTGTAAGTGGCGTTGCCTTCAGTTGTCATAAAAGTAGATGTGGAAGGGCTAAGGTGGTTTTGGGTTCGAATCCCGGGGTAAGCTACATTAAAACTGGCCATTTCACTGTCCCATCTTAACATCATTGTTGTTCTGCTGATGGTGTCTGTATAGTATTAGATAAATCCGCTTTCCCCCACTTCCCTGGGATGGTTATCCCCGTGACCATATCACCAGAGGTGCGTGCTGACGGAAAAAACTGAACTCAATCAATCAATCATCAGTCAATCAATCAATCAATCAATCAGCTAAGGTGGTGTTTGTTGCTATCGTCACAATGGTCTCGGTCATGATGATGATGATGATGATGATGGTGGTGGTGGTGGTGGTGGTGTGACAGCGGCGATGATGATGATGATGATGATGATGACGATGGTGGTGGTGGTGGTGGTAGTGGTGGTGATGATGGTGATGTTGACAGTGGTGGTGACGGTGGTTGTGGTGATGGTAATAGTGGTAGTGGTGGGGGTGGGGTGGTGGTGGTGGTGATGAGATGGTGATGATGATGATGATGATGATGATGATGATGGTGGTGGTGGTGGTGGTGGTGGTGATGATGACGTTGATGATGATCATGATGATCATGATGATGATGACGACGATGATGATGATGATAGCGATAATGATGACGTGACGAGAACGACGACAGCAATGACGACGATGATGGTGATGATGTAACGGTGATTATGATGGAGACCATATGACAAAAATGACGGTAAGGGCGATGCTGCTTCTGCTGCTGCTGCTGCTGCTGCTGCTGATGATGATGATGATGACGACGA
>CM060310.1:27011502-27014002 GCA_030674185.1 Monoplex corrugatus
AAGTTTGATTCTTTTTTGAGACACAAATTTTTCATTTAAATGTTCATGAAATCGAATCCATGATGCTAATTCTAGCGAGTTGTAAGCTTCCTTTACCGAGGTGTTAACATGTAATTCTATGGAATTTTCAGAATGGAGGGCACCGGATTTAGCTGCTCTGTCAACTACGTTGTTGCCATGAAGACCAACATGAGAAGGCACCCAGCATAAATTGATTTCCGAACCATTTATCTTTAAACAATGTATTAGATGATTTGCCTCAATAATTAAGTCAGGTCTTGTGTCTGTATCAAAAGACTGTAAGGCATATAATACAGATTTTGAATCAACAAAGAGAACTACTTTGAATGACACAGGCCGAAGGCTTATTAAATAATGCAACGCTTGAACAACAGCGACCAATTCTGCTGTATATATAGATACATTTGCCCCAATGAAAAAAGACTTTTTAATGTTAAATTTTGGAACATAAAAGGCTGCTCCAGCGCTCTGGTTTGCTAAGACTGACCCATCGGTAAAAATGTGGAGGTGGGTACTGTACTTTTCATCGATGTGTTCACAAGCTGTGGATAGCGTAATGTTGACATTATCATCTTTTTTAACTTTTGCATAATCGAGATCAAATGTGGCATTTAGCATTTCCCATGTAGGGATAGGCGTTATCGTTGGTTTCTCAGCAATTTCATCCATTGATATGTTGGACTGTTTGATCAGGCCAGATATGTAAGTTGCGGCTGTAATTTGTGATGAAATGTTTTTTGCTCGTTTTGGAAAGTCAGTATCAGACCTGATCTTAATTTCTTTGCTCACAAAATTATCCACTTGTGAAGTAGTTCTAATTGCAAACTTTGCTGTAGCTAACTCACGATGGTTGTTTAAAGGTAGAATTCCAGCAACTTTGTACGTTTCCAGAGTAGAAGCATGAGTTGGTACACCTAATGCAATTTTAAGACTTTTGCAGTCCAAGCTCTGAATCTTTTTTAGTAAATATTTGGGTGCATTGAAGAAAACTTCTTGCGCGTAGGATAATTTAGACCTGACCAGCGCTGTTGACAGATGAATCAGTACATTTGTATCCATTCCCCAGGGTAATTTGCTTATTATCTTTAGAAAATTTAAGGTTTTTCGCGCTTTTGTTAAAATATAATCAAAATGGACATTCCAGCTTAATTTGGACGTGATGTAAACTCCCAGGAATTTTACGACCTGTTTGTAATTTAACACTTCACCAAGCAATTTGAAAATAGGCAAGTTATTTGAGTTACCACCAGGATCAAACAGCATCATGTTAGTTTTTTCTGCTGACAACGACAGCCCATTTTCTAACATATAGTTTCCAAGATTATCAAGATCAATTTGATACAACTTCCTGATGTAATTTCGCGTTCTCTGTGGAGTTGTCTTTTTTAAAGTGATATTCATCCAAGTGCATATATCATCAGCGTACTGTACTAAAACAACACGATTTGAAAGAGCTTTAGGAAGATCCTGTATAAGGATATTAAATAAAATAGGTGCTATCACTGAACCTTGTGGAATCCCCATGTCGAGGCATCGTGAAGAAGAATAACTAGCTCCCACTCTTGCCTGAATTGTTCTATTAGCTAAAAAAGATTTAATGTAATTGAACATATTGCCCGATAAACCAACAGATTTTAGCTTGAACAATAAACGTTTATGCCAAACTTGATCGTAAGCTTTTTTCACATCAAAGAAAGTAGCTAAAACACTTTTTCTGCGGGCAAACTGTTGTTTGATCTGAGTTGTAAGTTTAACTAGGTGCTCAACTGCGGATCTTCCTTTTCTAAAACCTGCCTGGTTTACCGGAATAACGTTATTTTTATCACAGTAGTGTAAAAGTCTGTTTAAGACCAATCTTTCCATTAGTTTGCTTGTGTGGGACGTTAAAGCAATAGGTCTGTAACTGTTTTTATTCGGTTTTTCGATTTTCCTGTTTTTAAGATTGGTATAACTATAGATTTTTGCCAGATTTGTGGCACAGTTCCAGTAACCCAGCATTTCTGCAAAATTTTGTGTAGGAAAATAAGGTAGTTTTCAGGGAGATGTTTAATCATTTCAGTCGAAACTGCATCAACACCTACCGAACTCCTTTTGTTGTGTAGAGACAGTACTGTGTTTTTTAGCTCTTCTAAGGTGATTGGAGAATTAAACCAGAGATCATTCTGTGGTACTGGATCAGTGTAGATTGGGTTGTAATCTTCCATTTCTCTGTGATGTTTGCAGTCAGGAGATAAACCTTCAACTTTACTGTTTTTGGCGAACAGATCCACAAAAGTTTCTGCTTTGTCCATGTCTGAAGGAAATGTGTTACATGTTTCAATCATTATCGGACACCTAGGTAAGTTGGTGTGTGTGTGTGTGTGTGTGTGTGTGTGTGTGTGTGTGTGTGTGTGTGTGGTCCCCTCTGTCTTCGTTCCTTAATAGTTCCCCATAGGACTGATTTAGAAAGGCCACTGGATTTTGTTACTTGTCCACACCA
>CM060310.1:27034002-27041502 GCA_030674185.1 Monoplex corrugatus
CAGAGACCAGCTTGAGGGTTAAACCATGACCGCTGCTTTATCAACATGGCGTTTTAAGCAATCTAGCTAACGCCATAATGAACACAAAAAATATGTGCAACAGGGCTCGTCCCAGTTAACAGATAGACTTTAGTCTGCTTAATACTTTTTAGGTTTCTAAGCAATGACCATGCAAGTTATGAATATAAAACTGAAAGTTGAGAGGGAGAGGGAGAGAGAGAGAGAGAGTGTGTGTGTGTGTGTGTGTGTGTGTGTGTGTGTGTGTGTGTGTGTGTGTGTGTGTGGTGTGTGTGTGAAAGAGAGAGAGAGACAAAGAGAGAGAGAGAAAAAGAGAGAGAGAGAGAGGATGGACAGGCAGAGCCAGTGAGACAGAGAGAGTCAGAGAGAAAGACAGAGACAGTGGGGAAGAAAGAGACTGAAAGAGAGGAGGGGGAGAGAGAGAGAGATGGCTTGTTTAACCCTTTGGCTCCCACATCTTATCCACCACCAGCAAAAAATTAACCCTTTGACTCCCTCACCCTATCCATCAGCTTTGCTCTTTTAGTTGACAATGCAGGATGTTGGTGGACAGGGTGAGGGAACCAAAGGGTTAAAATAGCAAATCACATATATCAAAGTAGCAATGTTTGTGTTAGCAAGTTTTTTCTCCACTGTTTCTGCAGTTTCGAATGTATATACTTGGAAGTCATAGCGCCAATGTCAGGGTCAAACAGATAAAAAAATAACCTCTTAAAATCAGCACTTTTAAGGGAAGATGTATGAAAAGTGCTTTCCCTGCTTCCTTCTTTCTATCAATCTATTTTTCTTTCTGTCTTTCTGTCTTTTTTCTTACTTTCTGTCTTTCTTTCTTTCTGTCTTTCTTTCTTTACATTTTGTTTTTCACTGGGGTTTTTATTTCACAATCCACTATTGCTCTTATATCTAGTCAAGTTCTCTTTCATGGTTTTTCAAGCTCAGAGTAACATTGCAAAGTAGGTTTTTCTTTGAATAGTTCTGGTACAGAAACGGACACTGTTAGGAAGGCTTGATTGTATATTTGTTTGTTTGTTTATATTCCTTATTTATCTTTCTAAACAAGTCCCAGTCCCTTCTAAACACAGGATCTTCTCTGTTAATTACCCGTGGGTAAGTGAAGTAGGGTATTTTGTGTTGTAGTTTCTTTGTTATGTTTGTTCATTTCTTTGTTTTGTGGTTTCTTTCTTTCTTTTTTTCTTTCTTTCCTCTTTCTTTCTTTCTTTCTTCTTTTCTTTCTTCCTTTTTTTCTTTATTTTTCATTTCTTTCTTGATTTCTTTCTTTCTTTTCTGTCTTTTTCTTTCTGTCTTTCTTTCTTTCTATCTTTCTTTTCGTCTTTTTCTTTCTTGTTTTCTTTCTATCTGTTTTTTTTTCATTGATTTTTTGTTTGTTTTAGTTTGTTGTTCTTGTTTTGTGTTGCTCTCTCTCTCTCTCTCTCTCTCTCTCTCTTTCTCTTTCTCTCTCATTCTCTCTCTCTCTTTCTCTCTCTCTCTCTCTCTCTCTCTCTCTCTCTGCTTCTCTCTCTTTCCACAGACACACAGACAAACACACTCACGCGCATGCATACACACACATCTGTCTGTCTGTCTGTCTGCCTCTCTCTCTCTCTCTCTTTCTCTCGCTCTCTTCTCTCTCTCTCTCTCTCTCTCTCTCTCTCTCTCTCTCTCTCTCTCTCCCTCTGATCTTTTTCTCGTTTGTTTAAATGTTTGAAATCCCGTTTTAAATAAAGGATATGCTTTCCACTTCTGTAGTAGTAGTCATCATCATCATCAGCTGCCTTGCCGCATGACGTTGGCGATCATGGACTTTCATCTGTATCTATCTCTTGTTGCCCCAAGCATCTCTTCCACCCTCCTCGTCTTCAGCCACTCTGCAAGTCCGTCCAGCATTTTCTCCATGTGTCTACCTGGTGCTCTCTTTCCCTCCAGCTTTCCCGTTGTGACCAGGTGCTCCAAATCCCCATTCCTCATATGACCTATAAATGTTGCTTGTCTTTTCCTAATCTTCCTTATGAGTGATCTATTTGTGTCTGCCTCCATCAAGACTGTCTCATTTGTTTTCTTTGCTGTCCATGGAACTCTCAGCATTCTTCTTAGAAACTACATCTCGGCTGCCTCAATCTTGTTCTGGCTTTGATTGTTGACTGTCCACGCCTCACATCCGTACAACAGTATTGGTTCTATATAACATTCAAGGACTCTCTTCCTGATGTTAATTGATAGGCATTTGTTGGTAAGAATGCTTGTCATCTTCTTGAATGCTGTTTTGGCTTGGCCGATTCTGCCGGTTATTTCTGATGTGCATCTGCCGTCTGATGAAACGATCGTTCCCAGGTATTTAAACTTATCAACCTGTGTCAAGGTTGTGCCATTTGCTGTTATTTTGCATGAGGGGATTTCATGTTTTTTACTGATCACCATGACTTCAGTCTTCCTGCTGTTTAGTTCCAACCCCTTACCTTTGCTTTCTATTTCTAGTATATTCACAAGGTTTTGTAGGCCCCTTTCATTTTCTGCAATTAGCACGGTGCCATCTGTATATCGAATGCTGTTTATCATTTTCCCTCCAACCTTTAACCCAGGGTCTTCCCCAAGGTTTCTCATGATGTTTTCGATGTAAAGTGAAAACAGATCTGGTGACAAAACACAACCCTGTCTGACTCCTCTTTTGATGTTTTGGAAAGAACTTATATTGTTTTCTATTCTTCTTGCAGCTGTTTGCTCCTAGTACATATTTCTGATTATTCGTAGATCTTTTCCATCAACATTGAGTCTCTCCAGTTGGTTGATCAATTCTTCATGTCTTACCCGATCGAAAGCCTTGGTATAGTCAACAAAGCATAAATATAAATCCTTATTCATCTCAATTGACATCTCTATGATAGTTCTTAGGATGTATGTGGCATTAATAGTTCCTTTCCCTTCCACAAATCCACACTGTTCTTCTGCTATTTCTCTTTTGATTCTATTCCTTGTCCTCATCATGATTATTCTTAACAGGATTTCTGTTACATGACTCATCAAACAGATTGTGCGATGGAGTTCGCATTTTATAGCCCCTGTCTTCTTTGGAAGTGCAATGAAAATTGATTTTGACATATCTTTGGGGATTTTTCCTGTGTCGTAAATTTCATTTAGGAGGACTGTTATTTTTTCTATGCCAAATTCTTCCAGGGCTTCAATCATCTCTGTAGTAATGTTGTCTGGTCCTGGGGCTTTTCCTGGTTTTATCTTTTTCAGTGCTGCTCTAACTTCATCTTTCATTATGGATGGTCCTTCAAAGTTCTTTTTTATGATGTATTCTTCGTTTCTGTCATCCTCAAAAAGGTCTTTAATGTACTCTCCCCATCTGTCTAATATTTTGTCTTTTAAGCAACCAGTAGATGTGCATGTATTTTTCTTGTGGACAATTTCTTCAATTCGTCTGTACATACCCTGAGGATCCGTTTTGTGTTGGTCTTCTATTTCTTTGCATTTTGTGTTCAGCCAAGCTTCCTTAGCTTCATTGCACCCATTCCAAATTTCTTTGTTTATCTTCCTGTATATCTCCTCGTTTCTCTTTGCCTTCCTCCTTTCATCCATCAAGCCCAAAATTTCATTAGTCATCCAGCTTTTTTTGCTTTTCTATCAGTCTCAGGGATTTCTTCACAAGCTTCATCTATGGACTTTCTCAACTTTGTCCATTGTTCCTGACTGTCACCAACGTCTTCCAAAGCACTGAATTTATTTTGAACATGTACATTAATTTTTTACGTATCACTTCATCTGTCTTTAAGAGTCCAAGATTTAGTTTGATGAGGTCCAATGTAAATCACAAGAAATTACAATCATAATGGGAGATTTCAATGGTTAAGTGGGACAGGATAGGGTGGAGGATATAGTTGGACCTCATGGCCTTGGTATACAAAATGAAAGGGGAGGGAAACTTATAGAATGGGCACAGATGAATGAGTTCATAGTAGGAAACACCTGGTTTGAGCAGCCTAATAGAAGAAAATAGACTTGGATGAGTCCATGAGATAATACCAAAATCAGATTGACTACATCCTGATCAACAAAAGATTTGGAAATTCTTTACTGTCAGCAAAAACACTACCAGGCGCAGACTGCAACAGCGACCACAACCCTGTAGTGGGAAGATTTAGGCTGAAATTAAGGAAAAGGAAACAGACCAAAAACAACATCAAAAGCAACATCTGTAGTAGTACAAACGTACAAATACTAACCAACAGAAGCAAGTCTAACAGCAGCTTGCCCGTCGCAGCTATTCCATTGTTCATCCGTCTTTCCTTCTTTCTTTGTTTTCCTGCTGGAACATAAATACAAACAGAAAATAAACTTGGATGTTATGAAAAAAAAGTGTGCTTGCCTGCAGGCGTGTTTGTTCATGCGCAGTCTTGATATGCTTCTGATTTCACGCTCGTGTGTATCTGAGCAAGGGTGGTTGGGCACTAGTGCGCATGTGTGTGTGTGTGTGTGTGTGTGTGTGTGTGTGTGTGTGTGTGTGTGTGTGTGTGTGTGTGTATGTGTGTGAGTGTATTGTGTGTGTTTTGTGAGTGTATATGAGTGTGTGTGTGAGTGTGTGTGTGTAGTGTGTGTGTGTGTGTGTGTGTGTGTGTGTGTGTGTGTGTGTATGTGTGTGTGTTCGTGTGTGTGTGTGTGAATCTTTCTTTGTCTTTTTGTTCGTTTGCTTGTTTCTGTTTGTGACTGTGAGTATGCGAATGTGTGTGTGTGTTTCAGCGTGATGATTACACATTTTTAAAATATTATATATATGTATATATATATATATATATATATATATATATATATGTATATATAGACATATACATATATATATGTACATATATATATACGTATATATAGACAGACAGACAAACAGACAGACAGAGAGCCACAGAGAGAATGGCTAGACAGACAAATAAATAGACAGACAGACAGACAGATAGATAGATAGATAGATAGATAGATAGATAGATAGATAGATAATAGATAGATCGATAGATGGGTAAACAGAGAGAGACAAACAGACAGACAGAGAGACAGACTGACATACAGACAGGCAGACAGAAACAGAGAGACAGACGGAGACAGACAGACATACAGACAGACTGACAGACAGACAGACAGACAAAAAATAAAGGAATAGACAGACAGAGAAACAGATAGGTCTGAGACACACAGAGAGACTGAATAACTGATTGGTAAACAGATTGATTGATAAATAGCTAGATCGATCGATAGTTAGGAGGGAGAGACACAGAGAGAGAGACAGACAGACAGACAGTCAGACAGACAGACAGACAGAGAGAGACAGAGAGACAGAAAGAGAGAGGGAAAGAGAGAGAGAGTTAGAGAGAGAGAGAGAGCGTGAGAGAGAAAAACAGAGACAGAGACAGAGAGAGAGTTAGAGAGAGAGAGTGAGATAGAGAAACAGAGACAGAGAGAGAGAGAAGAAAGAGAGAGAGAGAGAGAGAGAGAGAAGAGAGAGAGAGAGACGGGGAATGAGACAGTGGGGAGTAGAGGAGAGATCAGCGTGCCTGATTCAGGCTGTTCTATGAAATTCTGTTAGACAAAGAAGAAAAGAAAAGTAAAACAAAAAGAAAAAAAAGGAAATGATTTTTTTGTATGGAGAAAGATAAGAGTGCTTGCTTCAACAACAGAACGGGGTCCCCAGACAGAGACATTCTCAATATTACGTTCTGGCGACACGCAAGAGGTAGGAATAAAAGCATAAACGTTTTGGTTTGCTATAGCTAATCTCGTGAGAGTACAGAAAATAGGTTCCCTGTCTGTTTATTTGTATTTGTCTTTGTGTCTGTCTGGTTGGCTGGTGGACTGGATGATGCCTGAATCTCTCTGTCTCTGTCTCTGTTTCTCTCTCTCTCTCTTTCTTTCTTTCTCTTTCTGTCTCTCTATGTCTCTCTCTCTCTCTCTCTCTCTCTCTCTCTCTCTCTCTCTCTCTCTCTCTCTCTCGCTGTCTCTATGACTTTGTCTCTGTCTCTCTGTCTCTGTCTGTCTGTCTGTTTCTCTCTCTCACTCTCTCTCTCACTCTCTCTCTCTTTCTCTCTCTCTTTGTCGTTCTCTCTCTTTCTCTTCTCTCTGTCTGTCTCTGTCTCTCTCGCTCTGTCTGTCTGTCTCCGTCTCTCTCTGTCTGTCTCGGTCTCTCTGTCTCTGTCTCTCTCTTTCTCTCTCTGTCTCTATGCCTCTCTCTTTGTTGTTCTCTTTCTTTCTTTCTCTGTCTGTCTATCTGTCTGTCTGTCTGTCTGTCAATCTGTCTGTCTGTCAATCTGTCTGTCTGTCTCTCTCGCTCTCTTTGTCGTTCTCTCTGTCTCTCTCTGTCTCTCTCTGTCTCTGTCTCTGTCTCTGTATCTGTCTGTCTGTCTCTCTCTCTCTCTCCTCCCTCTCTCTCTCTCTCTTGTTCTCTTGTTTGGAGTTTAATGTCCGCACCCACATAAACGATACAGCAGACGGATCTTATTTGCAACCAGAGTAACACAAACAAAACGTTTGTCTGCACTCACCTCACTTTACTCTCTGTCTCTGTCTCTACGTTTTTGTCTCTCTGTCTCTGTGTCTGTGTCTGTTTCTGTCTCTGTCTCTGTCTCTGTCTCTCTATCTCTCTCTCTCTGCCCCCCCCCCCCCGCCCTCTCTCTCTCTCTCTCTCTCTCTCTCTCTCTCCATCGGGTTTAAATAGGGCAAGTCACTGCTATCACAGACACACACACTCACACACACTAATCCCATTTTCGGGACACGAGACGGACCATTAGAACGTCAAAACCTTTGTGTGTGTTTGTCTTCAAAGTTCAATAGGAAACCTTAGCAAACTTTGACCTGTTACCTGTGGTATTAGTCTTGGCTTCCACTGACTTGAAACCAGAGATCCTTAATCTTACTACCGGTATTGCGGCGATGGTTTTGAGATGGATTATTGGTCCTCGCTGCTCCGAACGTGATCCTTGAGATCGGATCTTTATCCATACTGGTTCGTGGCGTGATCTTGGAACTGGGATTATTGGTCCCCTTTGTGCGCGAGTTTTTGGACTGGGAACTTGTCCATCTGGATGCTGTTCAGGCAGATCTTGGCTGGGGTGATTAGTTCCCACTGTTCTGTGGCGCTGATTTGGACTAGAGATCATTAGTCCTCTATCGTGGTTTAGCAGCATTTTGGGACTGGGATATTAGTCCACAGTGAGTTCTTGGCTCTGAAGTTGGACTTGGGGTATGGTCCCATTGAGATCTGTGATGCCGATCTGGGTTCTGTGGCTTGTATTATTGGGACTGGCATCATTAGTCCACAGTACCTTCTAGTGGTTGACTTGGGAAGAGTCATTGGTTTCCATTAGGTTCTGTACCACGATCTTGGGACTGGGTCATTGGTATCATTGGTTCTGTGGCTCTCTTATATTGGGACCGGGCCATTAGTCCCCATTAGGTTCTGTGGCGTGATCTTGGGACTGGGTCATTGGTTCCCATTAGGTTCTG
>CM060310.1:27046502-27049002 GCA_030674185.1 Monoplex corrugatus
CTTAAAGAGACTGATGCACTATTGTGAAAAGAATAAAATAATACCAGTAAATCAGGCAGGATTTCGAAAAGGCAGGTCACCAGTAGAGATCCTAACAAAGCTAACTACTAATATAAAACAACAATTTGCAAGACGTCAATGTGTTTTAGCTTCATTTTTTGATATAACGAAAGCATACGATCAAGTGTGGCACTCCCGATTGTTATTCAAATTTAAAAGTATTGGGCTGACAGGTCACATTTTTGGCTATGTTAAGTGTTTCTTAGAAAATAGAGTATTTCAAACGAGGATTGAAAATGTATATTCCACGAAACGAATTCTTCAAATGGGTATCCCTCAGGGATCCGTTATAGCTCCCCTTCTTTTCATGATATTAATGCATGACTTACCCAGTAAAGTATCTAAGCATGTAGTTTTAGCTCAATATGCTGACGATTTATGCATGTGGATGCAGGTAAATATGAAAAAGAAAACTCCTTTGCGCTGTATCAATTATACACGCAAGTGCTACCAATTAGAACTTGATAAAATAGCGCGATACATGGTAGAAAATGGGTTACATCTATCCCTGGAAAAAACAAAAATAGTTTTATTTAATAATGGAGCTAACCCAGTAAATATTCCCACTTTCAAACTGGGAGATACTCTTCTTCAGTTTAACGAGTCGATTAAATTCTTAGGAGTTTTCCTTACAGCAAAATTATCTTGGAATCAGCATATTGAATACGTATTAACCAAAGCTCAAAAAAGTTTAAATTTCATAAAAATAGTTCGCAAACAGACATGGGGTCAAGATTCATCAACACTTGTTCATCTTTGTAAATCGCTTGTTAGATCTAAATTAACCTATGCTCAAGAAATCTTCTTCAGTGCACCGAAACACTTACTAAAAAAACTGCAGAGCATAGATTGTAAAGGTTTCAAACTTGCACTGGGTCTTCCAATGCATGCTTCCTGTCTTCGGACATATAATGAAATCAAACTGTTGCCACTTGATGAGCAAAGGAAAGTCGCTTCTACTAAATTTTTGTTAAGAAACACTACCGTAGAAAACATCTCAGAAACAGAAATTAAACTGAGATCAGATACCGACTTTCCAAAACGAGCTAAATCAATATCTTCACAGGTCACACTTGCAACATACACATCTGACGTCATGAAAGGCTCAGGAATTGATCTAGACGTAGATCCTGTATCTATACGACCTTCCTTTTCGCCAGTACCCAGTTGGGAACTCCAAAGAGCACGATTTGACGTACACCACACTAATTTAAAAAAAGGAGACAATATAAACTTACTGGCAAGTCAGGTTAAATGTCATATAAACGACGTATATTCTGATCATTTGAAAATTTACACTGATGGGTCAGTAATTGAAAGAAAAGCAGGCTCAGCGTTTTTAATACCTGCTCTCAAAATTGAAAAATCTTTCTACATAGGACTTGATAAATCTATCTTTACAGCTGAACTCTTTGCAATATTAATGGCTTTAAACTTTCTGATAAGTCTTCCTAGGACAATTTTTCAGATACTTCTTTGCGTTGATTCAAAATCAGTACTTCAGGCTCTTGAATTATCAAAATTACAAACAAGATCAGAAATGATTCTGGAAATAAGTCACTTGATTCATAATTTATCTTTAAGAGGCACTGATATTACTTTCTGCTGGATACCTTCTCATAGTTCTTTTAGTTATAATAATAAAGTTGACAGGGCTGCCAAACGGGGAGCTAATAACTCACCAGATTCAAACAATATCCAGCTTTCTCTCTCGTTGCACGAGAATTACACTTTAGTGGACAACTACGTCTGGAAGCAGTTCCAATTAAAACAGAAAAAGTATGATAAATGTCACATGAATTTTGAAGTTAGCAAAATACTTAAGCAGCTTCATGCCAGCAGAACTATACAGTCCCTTATGTACAGATGGAAACTTGATGCATTCAAAACAAAATATACCAATAACATAGTGTGTCTGTGTGGAAAGAAGATAACACATAGTCATATTCTTTCTTGCGTTAGGGTAAAACGACATATTCCAACACTATCTGTGAGTACAGTTTCTGACATATTTGCCTCATCATCATTACTGTATGAATTTTTTGTTAGCCTGTCAAAAAGTCCTATAGCGAATTACCTTTAAAATGTTATTTGACTTGTTCATTGTTGTGGTTAGTCAATTATTAGTTTTACTTTTTATTCATTTCTTCCGGATATTTACTAATTTTGTTTGTCAGTTTGTTTGTTTAAATCGATAATTATGGTAACATTATTTGTTAGTTTTACCTTCCCCTCTTCAAAACAGTTGTTTTCTGGATCATCTTTTCTCAAAATCAAAATTGACAATTTTCAAATATCTTCTTCACTCCTCCTCTATCACTCCCCCCCCCCCCCCTTTTTGTTTTTTTTTTTTTTTTTGTTTTTTGTTTTTTGTCTAAAATCACTTTAGTGAATAGACATTAAATCAAAGACCACCACCACCACACACACACCATACACA
>CM060310.1:27061502-27064002 GCA_030674185.1 Monoplex corrugatus
ACAACCAAAAGCGCCATTTACACATCACCACACACAGACACACACACACACAGACACACACATACACGCACATACACACAAACACACATATTACAAACATACACACACACACAGACACACACACACACACACACACACACACACACACACACCACACACACACACACACACACACACACACACACACACACACACACACACACACACACACACACACACACACAAAAGGCTGGCGATAATATGCATCTTCCGATATTTTCCAGAGATTTTAAAACGGCAAGGGATGAATTAAATATCTTCCAAAGTATCATAACGCGCAACAATATCCAAAATGGAATCCAACATTTTCTCCGTTATATTTTTCGTTTCTTTCCATTGCACCATTATAGAAGTGGCAGTGGAAATGGCAATAAAGATAGTGGCAGCGCCAATAGCAGTCACAGCAAGCCCAGCAATAGTAACAGTTACAGAACAAATGAAGAAGACAAAAATGTCTTCGTTTTTCATATTTTTTATAAGCTATTTAAAAATAAAAGGACAAAGAAGAAGAAGACAAAGAATACAAGGTTAGGATGCGAAAGGAAAAGAAGACAATAATAAAGAGGATGAATGAAAAGAAAACGAAGAAGAAGAAGGAAGAAAAGGGAGGAAGAAAGAAGAATGCATTAAGAAGAAGGACGGAAAAAGAATTAAGAAGAGGAGGAAGACAGAAAAAGCAGAAGAAAGAAGAAGACGGAGAAGGAAGAAAAAGAACAGGAGGACGAAAAGAAGAAGAAGAAGAAGAAGCAGAAGGAGAAGGAGGAAGACGAAGAAGAAAGAGAAGGAAGAGGATAAGGAAGAAGAAGGAAGTAGAATGAAGAAAAAAAATAAGAAGAATAAAAAAGAAGACAAAAGAAAGAAAGAAAAGAAGAAGAAGAAAAGAACAAGAAGAACAAACAACAACAACAGCAACAACAACAAAACAACACAACAAAAACAACACGATCAAGAACATGAAAGAAAAAGAAGAAGAAAGAAGAAGAAAGAAAAAAGAACAAGAAGAAAGAAGAAGAAGAAAAGAAGAAAGAAAAAGAAGAAAAGAAAAGAAAGAAGAAGAAAGAAGAGAAAAAGAAAAGAAGAAGAAAGAAGAAAAGAAGAAAAGAAGAAGAAAAGAAAGCAAGAAGAAGAAGAAAAGAAGAAAAAGAAAAGAGGGAGGAAGAAACAAAAAAAAACAAAAAAAAAAAAAGAAGGAGGAAGCAAGAAATGAAGCCGCAAGATTGTCATGCTTCTCGTCGAAGAGCTTTTAACGATCCGCTTGTACCGTAGGGAAACTCGGGAGAAAAAAAATAAAAGTTGACGAGTAAAAAAGTGAGAAGACTGAAGCAGAAGAAAAGCAAGTGTAGTCAAGGAAGTCACGCATAGATTAGATTACTCGAAGAAGAATTCCTAAGTTACGACGCACAGAGAAGGGAGGGAAGAGAGAGAAAAAGAAGAAGAAGAAGACGAAGAAGAAGAAGAAAGAAGAAGAAGAAGAAGAAGAAAGAAGAAGAAGAAGAAGAAGAAGAAGGAAGAAGAAGAAGAAGAAGAAGAAGAAGAGAAGAAGAAGAAGAAGAAGAAGAAGAAGAAGAAGAAGAAGAAGAAGAAGAAGAAGAAGAAGAAGAAGAAGAAGAAAGAAAGAGAAAAGAAGAAGAAGAAGAAGAAGAAGAAGAAGAAGAAGAAGAAGAAGAAGAAGAAGAAGAAGAAGAAGAATGAAGAAGAAGAAGAAAGAAGAAGAAGAAGAAGAAAAAACGAAGAAGAAGAAGAAGAAGAAGAAGAAGAAGAAGAAGAAGAAAGAAGAAGAAGAAGAAGAAGAAGAAGAAAGAAGAAGAAGAAGAAGAAGAAGAAGAAGAAGAAGAAGAAGAAGAAGAAGAAGAAGAAGAAGAAGAAGAGAAGAAAGAAGAAGAAGAAGAAAGAAGAAGAAGAAGAAAGAAGAACAGAAGAAGAGAAGAAGAAGAAAAAGAAGAAGGAAGAGAAAACAAGAAAACAACAACAAGAAAAGAAGAAAGAACAAGAGAAGAAGAAGAAGAAAAAGAACAAGAAGAAGAACAAAACAACAACAAAAGAAAAAAAAAACAGAAAAGAAGAAGAAAAGAAGAAAAGAAAAGAAGAGAAGAAAAAAGAAGAAAGAAAAAAAAGAAAAAACAGAACGAAGAAGAGGAAGAAAACAAAAACAAAACAACAAAAAAACAAAAAAAAGAACAGGAATCGATAAATTTTCTACAAGAAAATAAGAAAACCGCCAACTTTTTTTTCATCCTGCATCTTTTTTTCTCTTCTCTTTTTTTTGTTTGTTCTTGTTGTTTTTTTTGTTTTCTTTTCCTTTTCTTTTCTTTCTTCTCTTCTTTTCTTTTATACGTCCGCTTGTACCGTCATGGGTATCTCTGGGGAAAAAAAATAAAAAGTTGACGGTCAGCAACCAGCTGGAAGATCTGAAGCAGAGAAATGCCATGTGTTGTCAAGGTTTCTGTCACGCCATCGATTT
>CM060310.1:27079002-27081502 GCA_030674185.1 Monoplex corrugatus
TGGTGAATCATTGATCCTTCACCCATCCTCATCCCCGCTTTAAGAATTTGCCCGTGCAGGCTCAGGAAGTCTGCCAGATAATTGCTGACAAAATCAGGTGGAGCGTATATGGAATTACCCAAACGCGATAAAGCCCTCTCGAGCAAGCTACAGATTCTAAACTCCATAGTGTACGATGTCCAGGCCAGTCCTCACTATATCTGTATCGATGTGTGTAGAGTGGTGTTAATCAGTCTCTCTCTGTGTAATTTGGAACAACGTACGTACGGTTAGTGGAGTTTGACATCCACCATCTGTTGCTGTCTCCATGATACTAACCGGCAAACACCGATGTCCCATTATACGCCGCGTAGTTTTATGAGTTAATATACACACTGGACAACTTGTCCATTTTATGCACACGGATTCATGACATGGGACAGAGAGGAGAGAGAGAGCGGGGGGAGGGCGATAGATGGGGGAGGGAGAGAGAGAGAGAGAGGGGGAAGAAAGAGAGAGAAAGAGGCAAACATAAAGAGAAAGAGAGAGAGGAGGGAGGCAGTGAATGAGGAAGAAAGAGAGGACAGAGAGAGAGAGAGAGAAAGAGAGAGAGAGAGATAATGAGAGAGAGAGAGAGAAGGAGAGAGAGAGAGATGTTCGCAGGGTATGAGCCTGGTTCGTAAAAAATAAATAAATAAATAAACAAACATGAATAAATAAATAAATAAATAAATAAATATTCAAAAGATGATAAATTCACAGAGCAGAGCAACAGTTATCCAGATGGCCCTTGTGGCTTTGTTACAACTAGACTCCTAAAATAATTATCCTCCAGAAATGCTCCGTCTGTGACACGCTCAGAAGGACTATCTGGCCTGTGGGCACTCCACTACATATCGGGGTAAATACGTGCAGAAGGAACATGATGATGATGATGACGATGATGATGATGATGATGATGATGATAACAACAATAGTAATTATAACAGTAATACTAATAACAATGATAATACTGATAACGACAATCACCATCCTCCTCCTCCTCCTTCTCCTCCTCCTCCTCCTCATCATCATCATCAGCATCATCATCATCATCATCATCGAGAAATGAAAGGGGGAAAAAAAAAAACGATTGGTCAACCTGTTCTGACATTCTCTTCGTTAAAAAACAAAGTCACAGAAAAGTCAACTACATGTACTTATCCAAGTCACTGTGACTATGTGAAGAAATATCAGGCCAAAATGACATAACACTTGGCATGAAGCAAGACTTGCACAACGTTTAAAACAGAATGTAAATATTGTCAGAAATTCGTGATAATGTGCTGTTCATACGCCCGTCCAGAATATTCAGCGCTGATTTTTAGGCAATTTATTTGATTTATGTGACACTGACACTAAAACGACGATTTCCAAACTTATGCATTCGAGCGACTCGTCAAGAGCCTATTTCTTTGATCGAAATTCGGTAAATTTCGAGAAACAGCTAGGAAAGTCTTGTCAATGCATTTTGTCTCTCTCTCTCTCTCTCTCTCTCTCTCTCTCTCTCTCTCTCTCTCTCTCTCTCTCTCTCTCTCTCTCTCTCTCACACACACACACACACACACAAACAAAACAAACAAACAGAAACCTCTCTCCGGTCGATATAAAACAATCCCTTTCCCTACCCCCCCCCTCTCCCCCCGAAGTGGTTTTTTTTTTATGGATATTGAAATAATATATTTCGTCCTACCTAACAGGCTGACGGCCACAATAGCTTTGCCAACGACACAAAATTGAAGAGACGAAAAAGTGTAGTTGGCTTAAATGTGTAACTTTATTAAATCGCCTAACTGATTCTTAATAGAGTTAAGAGAGAAGAAGGAGAAAAACAAAAACAAAAAAACAAAAAAAACGAGACATGCGGAACGTCCGTTTCCTATGAATTCTGTCTTGAACACATTAACTTCCACGTCTAGTTAAAATAATTTTCTAACAAATTAGTCTCGATATTCCAATTCACGACAAAAGCTGGGGTAAGGATAATGGTAAAATTGCCCCATAACTCCGATCTCCTGGGGAAATTGAAGATTATAGACACCTCAACTTTTTTTCTCAGGACCAGCGTTGCGTGGGAGATGCCAGCCTCCTACGATACGAGTCAAAAGACATTCAGCAGCAGAGGACCAGCACACAGACGCAAGGGAGTTAATAACGATACGGCACTCTACAATTACTTCCACTATCATGCGGCTTGCTACGATCACGCATCTTTCGATGTGACCTGGAATGAAAATATACCCCGCCCGAGCTAAAATTAATTTGTGTCTGTGATATTTAGTTCTATTTGGGCTGAGAATCGTAAACGTAGCGACTGCATGTGAAAGAGACCGAATCATTACACAATTTTAAACTAGCTGAATGAATAAGTGCGTCAGTCCATCCATCCATCCATCTCATATGTCCATCCACCCGTCCATCAATCAATCGATAATATAGTAAAACTTTCTGCAGAAAAAAAATCACTGTATGAAATAGAGAT
>CM060310.1:27096502-27109002 GCA_030674185.1 Monoplex corrugatus
AATGAATGAATGGATGAGTGAATGATGAATAATGAATGAATGAATGAATGAATGATGAACGGATGAATAATGAATGAATGAATGAATGAATGAGTGAACGGATGAATGAATGAATGAATGAATGAATGATGAATGGTGAGTAAATGAATGAATGAATGAATGGATGGATGGATGAGTGAATGGATGAATGGATGAATGAGTGAATGAATGAATGGATGGATGGATGGATGGATGAATGAATGAATGAATGAATGAACGAACGAATGAATGGATAGATGGATGAATGAATGAATGGATGGATGATGAATGGATAGTGAATGGATGAGTGAATGATGAATAAATGTATGAATGAATGAATGAATGAACGAATGAACGAATGAATAAATGAATGAATGATGAATGAATGAATGAATAAATGAATGAATGAATGAATGAATGAATGAATAAGTAATGAAATAAAAGCAAACACTCATCGTGCCATTCCTGCGATTTCCATTTTAATACAGAATGTCACTTATCGCAGAAAATCCACAGTCTGTACTTTACGGGGTCACAGTGACCTTGAAGAAGTATCATAAGAAATATAACATAACGTGAAGCGAGGCAAATGGTGGACTGTCACAACAAATGTGAAAAAAAAAAAAACAGAAGGTAAACAATTAGTTTATGATATTGGTATTATTGTTTGAAGTCGCTGAGAGAGTACATCAATTTCTCTCAGAAGTGCTAGTTGTAAGGCATTTTTTTTCCTTTCCGGTTTGTGTGACCTTGATCTTGGCGCACTTATTTCCAGACTTGAGTATTCGCAGTTCCTCAGTAATCCACATCTTTCACCAAAAATGTGTCATCACATGGCACCTGCGACATTTGGAATTCATTCCGAGCGCGGAGACGTCATCTTGTGAAATTGAAACTGAAACTGAAACCGTAAAAAAAAGATCTATCCAGAAAGAGTTGAAAAAGTCACGATAGCGTATTTTCGTCATTGATACAAACATACACACACACGCGCGCGCGCGCACGCACACGCGCACACACACACACACACACACACACACACACACACACACAACACACACACACACACACACACACACACATACACACGCAGAAAACACAAGCTCTTCTCTCTCTCTTTCTCTCTCTCTTCTCTCTCTCTCTCTGTCTGTCTGTCTGTCTCTCTCTCCCTCTCTGTCTCTCTCTCTCCCTCTCTGTCTCTGTCTTTGTCCATGTCTCTGTCTCTCTGTCTCTCTCTCTGTCTCTCTGTCTCTCTCTCTCTCTTTCTTTCTTTCTTTCTCTCTCCTTCTACGTCTCTCTCTGTGTTGTGTGTCTTTCTTTCTTTCTCTCTCTGTCTGTCTCTCTGTCTCTGTCTCTGTCTCTCTCTCTCTGTCTCTCTCTCTCTCTCTCTGTCTCTCTCCCTCTCTCACTCTCTCTGTCTGTCTCTGTCTCTTTTTCTTTCAAAAATGTGAAAGGAAAGTGCCCAATCTCTATATCGACACATTCTCCCATGGAGAACAGCTCAACATTTATGGTGAAAATGTATTGTGACAAGAATATTACGGTTCCCTTGCCCTCCGTCAACCTCTTCCGTAAAAATAATTAACATCATAACTGTCTGAACAAACACACTCACACAACACTGACGTGTACGTGCATCTTAAGCAAAACAGTAAACGAGCACCTGCATGCATACTTACATACGCACAAACCTATGCGTGCATTCACGCAGGCACACACGCACGCACACACGCACGCACACACACAGACACACACATACTCAAGAAGCGAGAAACAACACACACACACACACACACACACACACACACACCACACACACACACTTACTTATACTCAACAAGCGGCACGCCACACACACACACACACACACACACACACACACACACCACACACCACACACACACACAACACACACACACACAAGCACTGCACATACCTGTCTAGAATCACTTAAATGAATAGACACTAAGCCAGTGACCACACACACACACACACACACACACACACACACACACAGACACCACACACACAACACACACACACACACAACGCACACACATACACACACACACACGCACTGACATACACTGTCTAAAATCACTTACATGAATAGACACTAAGCCAGTGACCACACACACACACACACACACACACACACACACACACACACGCCACACACACACACACGCACATACACACATACACACACTTACACACACACATACACACATCAAACACACACACACACCACACACATTATCTCAAATCACTTAAGAATAGACATTAAACCAATTACCACACACACACACACACACACACACACACACACACACACACACACACACACACACACAACACACACACACACACACACACACACACCACACACACACACACCACACACACTCTTACACACTCTTACACTCAGGAAACAAGAAATATCCCGTCCAACCAATCAACCAGCCCCTATTGATACAGAATTAACAACGTTAAACTCATGACGCTGAACAGTAAGGATGACTCACAGACGTGAAGGACTAAAGCAGAAATGCTTGGGGCATAACCTGAGGGCGTTGCGTTGGAAAGCGCGTAGACTGAATACATAAATCAGAATAGAATATTCATGATATGGAAATCTTGGCCAATACTGTATACAATCAGCCATAAAACGTGTACTTAAGTTTATATAGCGCCTGCAGCAGAAAGACAATATCAATTTTTTTTTGCGAAGAGTGTGAGGATACAGAGAATATTTTTGCGTTTTGCTATCATTTAGCCATCAAAAATTTAAAAGTAATTTACATGCACAGCATTTTGGTAGTGAAAAAATGCTGAAGAAAGCGTAGGTTCAAATTCAGCCACATTGTGTTTATTATCGTTATAGCTTACTTGTAACGCACGGGACGATTTCTGAGCTGTATCATTTCTGTAAAATTTAACGGGTAAATTGTTTCATTACGAAAGCGTATTATCTCTGCAAAACGCCGCAGAATGGCAAACGATATTGTGTTATACCACTGAACTTTTAAGAGACAGCGATAGACGTTAAAGTGCCAGAAATCCTGCTTATCATCTATCAGATGCAGTGATTCCTAAAGTGAAAAACAAAAGTGTACACACGCATGCAGAAACGTGCGCATACACACGGACACACTCTCATGCATACACATAGACATAGGCTAATATTTTTTTTTTTTTATCTAAAAGCACATATGTGAATAGACACTAAAAGAAAGAAAGAACAAACTCGCACAGACACAAAGACATACACGCTCTCACACAAACACCACACATATATACACACGCACGCGCGGCACACACACACACACACACACACACACACAACACACACACACACGCACGCACGCACGCACGCAGCATGCACACAACACACCAACACACACACACACACACACCACCACTATACTTTCCATCTGTTATCGTAACAGTAAAAAGACGTGGAAAACAAGAAAAGCAAGAAAAAGTAAGCAATACCGAAAACGCCCCCCCCCCCTTCTCCTTTTTCCCCCCGAAAATAAAAACATCAAAAGCAAAACACAACAAAAAACGCACACCAGACACAAAATAACATCACTAAATAAACCGCCAGCGCCCATCCCAAAATTTACAACTTTGACAAGCTGGGCGTCAGGTAGTCTGGAATGAATTTCACTGTCAGCTAAGAGAGAGAGAGAGAGAGAGAGAGAGGAGAGGGGGGGGGAGGGAGGGAGGGAGAACAGACAGACAAACAGAGACAAAGAGGCAGACAGAGAGAGAAACAGCGAGACAGAGAGGAGAGAGAAAAGACAGACAGACAGGACAGAAGAAACAGAGACAGATAGACAGACAGAGGCAGACAGAGCAGAGACAGAGAGGCAAGAGACAGAGAGGCAGAGACAGACAGAGAGGTAGAGAGAGAGATACAGAGGGGGAGGGGAGAGAGAGGCAGAGAGAGAGAGGGGGAGAGAGAGTCAGAGAGAGAGAGAGAAGAGACAGAGAGAGACGAGACAGAGAGTAGAGAGAGAGAGACAGACAGACAGAGAGAGAGGCAGAGACAGAGAGCTGAGAGAGACAGACAGACATGGACAGAGACAGAGACACAGAGAGAAGACAGCGGCACACACACACACACACACACACACACACACAACACACACACACACACACACACACATACAGACAGACAAGAGGGCAGAGACACAGAGACACAGACAGACAGACAGACAGAAACAGATACAGAGACAGACAGAGACAGATAGACAGACAGACAGAAAGACAAAGACAGAGCATACTACGCACAGGATAGGAAACGAGTCTACCATATCAAGTTTTAATTTATGTCGAAACAAAATTACCTCCGGGCAAACCCAACGGGGCTCGAATACATAAATTTGTGTGGTAAATGACACATCTGCTGCCGCTTCATTCAGCTGCTCGATGAAGTATTAACGCTATCACTGACAGCCCACTGAAACAGACATGGCTTGCCATTCGGAACTGCGGCATCATTTTTATTCTTTCCTGAACTGGTTCTGTTCAGTAATTTAGCAAACGAAGCCAGGAAGGAAGATAGAAAACAAAAGGAAAAGAAAAGAGAGAAAGAGAGAGAGAGAGAGATCAAAAGAAAAAAATATATTTAGAGAGAGTGAGAGTGAGGGGGCGAGAGAGGGAGAGAGAGAGAGAGAGAGAAGAGAGGCCAAGAAGAAAGACATTGAAAGCAAAAGAAAAAGAAAGAGAGAGAGAGAGAGAGAGAGAGAGAGAGAGAGAGAGAGAGAGACCAGGAAGAAAGACATAGAAAACAAAAGAAAAAGAAAGAAAGAAAGAAAGAAAGAAAGAGAGAGAGAGAGAATATATAAATGTGTGTAAAAACAAACAGCAGCAGCAGCAACTGCAACTGCAACAGCAGCAACAACAACAACAACAACAACAACAACAACAACAAGTGGAAGAGCCATTAGTTTAGCAAGCAAACAAGCACGCAAGAAAGCAATATATAATGAAAATGTATATGATTATTACTTATTATTGGTATGTAAACGGCTGATGAAGTACGAAATTGCTGTTGCCTCATTTTAAGCCTTCAAACTGCTGAACAATACGTGACCAGTGGTGTATGCATAGCCTGCGGCCAGGAAATTTTACACTGTTTCGCTCGTGTCATGTTTCATAACGTTTTGTGTAATTCATTTTCTTTATTTCTTAGCTGTCTTCCAACGTTTTATATTTCAGTTGACATCTTCCCTATTTTTTTTTTTTTTTTTATTAAGTTGAGGAGAATAACCGAAACGACCGTGCTAGAGCCAGACGGAAGCATTCTGAAGAGGTTGCTGTCTATTCGGTCTAGTTGGTTTGAGAGTTGTGCTGATAATCTGGGGGACATAGGTTCTAACCTCAGGCGGACCACGTGTGTTAACGCCCTATGGGTATACACAGCCTTATCGGTATACACAGCCTTATCGGTATACACAGTCCTATAGGTATGAACAGCCCTATCGGTATACTCAGCCCTATCGGTATACACAGCCATATCGGTATACTCAGCCCTATCGGTATACACAGCCATATCGGTATACACAACCCTATCGGTATACACAGCCCTATCGGTATACACAACCTTATCGATATACACAACCCTATCGGTATACACAACCCTATCGGTATACACAACCCTATCGGTATACACAACCCTATCGGTATACACAACCCTATCGGTATACACAGCCCTATCGGTATACACAACCCTATCGATATACACAACCCTATCGGTATACACAACCCTATCGGTATACAAAACCCTATCGGTATACAAAACCCTATCGGTATACACAACCCTATCGGTATACACAACCCTATCGGTATACACAGCCCTATCGGTATACACAGCCCTATCGGTATACACAGCCCTACGGTACACATAGCCCTATCGGTATACACAGCCCTATCGGTATACATAGCCCTATCGGTATACACAGCCCTATCGGTATACACAGCCCTACGGTATACTCAGCCCTATCGGTATACATAGCCTTATCGGTATAGATAGCCCTATCGGTATACACAGCCCTATCGGTATACACAGCCCTACGGTATACTCAGCCCTATAGGTATGAACAGCCATATCGGTATACACAGCCCTATGGGTATACACAGCCCTACGGTATACACAGCCCTATCGGTATACACAGCCCTATGGTATACACAACCCTATGGGTATACACAGCCCTATCGGTATACAAAACCCTATCGGTATACACAGCCCTATCGGTATACACAACCCTATCGGTATACACAACCCTATCGGTATACACAGCCCTATCGGTATACACAACCCTATCGGTATACACAGCCCTATCGGTATACACAACCCTATCGGTATACACAACCCTATCGGTATACACAACCCTATCGGTATACACAGCCCTATCGGTATACACAACCCTATCGGTATACACAACCCTATCGGTATACACAACCCTATCGGTATACAAAACCCTATCGGTATACACAGCCCTATCGGTATACACAACCCTATCGGTATACACAACCCTATCGGTATACACAGCCCTATCGGTATACACAGCCCTGTCGGTATACACAGCCCTATCGGAATATACAGCCCTAATGGGATACACAGCCCTATCGGTATACATAGACCTAATGGTATCCACAGCTCTATTGGTATACACAGCCCTATCGGTATACATAGCTCTATTGGTATCCACAGCTCTATTGGTATACACAACCCTATTGGTATCCACAGCCTTATCGGTATACACAGCCTTATCGGTATACACAGCCTTATCGGTATACACAACCCTATCGGTAAACACAGCCTTATCGGTATACACAGCCTTATCGGTATACACAACCCTATCGGTATACACAGCCCTATCGGTATACACAGCCTTATCGGTATACACAACCCTATCGGTATACACAGCCCTATCGGTATACACAACCCTATCGGTATACACAACCCTATCGGTATACACAGCCTTATCGGTATACACAGCCTTATCGGTATACACAGCCTTATCGGTATACACAGCCTTATCGGTATACACAACCCTATCGGTATACTCATCCCTATAGGTATAAACAGGTCTATCGGTATACACAGCCCTACCGGCATACACAGCCTTTTCGGTATACACAGCCCTATAGGTATAAACAGTCCTATCGGTATACACAGCCCTATCGGTATACACAGCCCTATCGGTATACACAGCCCTATCGGTATACACAGCCCTATCGGTATACACAGCCCTATCGGTATACACAGCCCTATCGGTATACACAGCCCTATCGGTATACACAGCCCTATCGGTATACACAGCCCTATCGGTATACACAGCCCTATCGGTATACACAGCCCTATCGGTATACTCATCCCTATAGGTATAAACAGGTCTATCGGTATACACAGCCCTACCGGCATACACAGCCTTATCGGTATACTCATCCCTATAGGTATAAACAGGTCTATCGGTATACACAGCCTTATCGGTATACACAGCCCTATCGGTATACACAGCCCTATCGGTATACACAGCCCTATCGGTATACTCATCCCTATAGGTATAAACAGGTCTATCGGTATACACAGCCCTACCGGCATACACAGCCTTATCGGTATACTCATCCCTATAGGTATAAACAGTCCTATCGGTATACACAGCCCTATCGGTATACACAGCCCTATGGGTATACTCAGCCCTATAGGTATAAACAGCTCTATCGGTATACACAGCCTTACCGGTATGGAAGCAGCGTTTTCCATCCCACACATCCTAAGAACTCCTCCCCAGGAGCATTTAGCACTGGCAAACAGGTCTGTTTCGTGTATCTCTTCACTGGCGCCGGTGGTCAGCCAGCGCACAAAGCCATGCAAACATTAATACATTCCACTTTATATTTGATGTACATTTCTTCCGTTTAAGAAACATCACAAACTTGTTCATATAGAATGAATTAAAAGAGATTTTCTTTAGTGCACATAAGATCGAAATGGTCTGTCTACCGAAATGATGACATGGTTTTGAATAATTTGTTGGGGGTCCAAAAAGAAAAGTTTCACCGTTTGCTGTAAAAGCACACGAAATCAAAAGTGGGTCGGGTTACGGAGGCCGAATTGTACCAAGGAATTCTGAAGAAGTGCATTTCTGACTTCATCGTGATCTTTTAATTTTCACCGTGTACAGATTTATAATCTTTCGAAGCAATATGTTGAAACTTGAAGCCTTCAATTTTGTAAAGATATTTTTGTGGATTCTGTTTTCAACGAACTATACCGATAGGGCGTTAACATACGTTCTTAAGGGCAGGCTGGCTGGCTGGCTGTGTTGATAGACCTGTGTGGACTCAATGTCCAGTGTCTTGAGTTCAATCCCAGTCTGCAAAAAATTAAAACTGCCCTTCTTAACCCTTTGATTTCCGCACCCTATCCACCAACTGAGAAAAATAACCCTTTGACACCCTATCCATCGGCTTCCTGTAGAAAGGGTGATGGAATCAAAGGGTTAAGTTTTTGTTTTGCAAAGATGGTAGACAATGCAGGATGCTGGTGGACAGGGTACGGAAGTCAAAGGGTTATTGACCAAATCATTCTGGTGGTGTCAGGTCAGTATCACAAATCCCTATCTCTGTCACTCCCTCCCCATTTCAAACCCTTGTCAACGCATAGGGTTTTGCGCAGGCTCAATGAATCTGATAGGTAGTTGACGGTAGACTTGGGTGTAACGCATGTGGAATTGTCCTGGTGCGATGAATCACTTTTGAACAAACTCCGAAACAACTCCAATGATAGACACCAAAAATCTGTTTATTGTCGTGGTTTCGTTGTTTGCTTGTATATTCGAGTTGTTTAGATGTTGTATTTACTGTCGTTGTTTCGTTGTTTGCTCATTAATTTAAATTTTTAGGTGTAATACAGCAAGCTACTACAGATAAACATGTCATACTTAGCGTCTCATTAAGTAAAATGGCAGCAGCAGCATCAACAATACTAGAAAACGTACATTAGAACTTTACAACATTATTATTTAATCGATCCTTTAGCCTTAATCGGGGCATGGAAGATAACAGCAAATGAATGAAAATCCAACGGGAGTATCATGTAACAAGAAGCAGAAAGAACTTAATTCAATGAAAATAAAACATTCATTTGAAATTGTCTTACGGAAGAATGCTCAAGTGTTCAAAAGATTACACAATTTTAGAAAATTTGACGTATTTGGCTCATTTCTGTTTATCTTTTCTTTTCCCCTTCCAGAAATGAAGTTACCCAACGAGAACATTGATTTGACTGACACATAGTTTTGTGGAATAAACTTCTGACAGATATCACGGAACTTACAACGTTCGAAAATAAAGTGAAACGCATGGCCTAAGGCCTTGTCGTCACGCAACTTACATACTTTGCTTCGTCTGTTTACCCCTTTGCGTCTGCTTAATTCAATCTCAAGCTTCTGACAGTTGCATCGAAATTTAATCAAAAGAAAAATATAAACATCTTGCAACTGTGTCACATATGTCTCTGTTCCAAAACCGGCTTTGAAATTTCGATATCATAATTATGCATTTTGCTACTGGTTTCCAAAGCTCTCTTCCAGACCAGCTGGCTGTTCTCCTGAAGCGAGTGAGAAATATTCTTTCAAAGCATAACTTGTAATCGAAGTGCAGTGATAAGCGCAGCTGACTGATGACTGAAAAGTTGTGGATAGGTATCCCATTAGTCCTGTCAGATATTGTGAGAGATTTTAGTCACAACCATCTCCTAACCAGAGCTGAGCGTGCTGTGGGATCATCGCGAAGATCAGGACCTCACTGTCAAATCTCATCCACTTCATGGATCCGTCATTGAGGATGTGGCTTAAATCTCCTCAACCACATAGTTGGTGTCTGTAACTCTCAGGCCTGGTTGACGGCAGGACATGTTATGGAAGTGAGCGTATAGCGCAGCCCTGTCACGCCGTATCAGTCCAGTATGGAACTCTGTGGCGTCATGATTATCATCCCCGTATTCATCAAAATACTTCCCCGTGATAATTATAGCGCTGGGCAAAACTGTATCAGAATCTGTGGCCACTAATGTGATTTGGGAACTGGGACAGTAGAAATCGATTATAATTACAAGACGTATTAATTGTTTGTTATTATTTATTTATTTATTTATTTATTTATTTTATTATTTATTCATTTATTTATTTATTTATTTATTCATTCATTTTTTTTTCTACAGGCTTCCAGGAGATCACAGCAGCAGGGCAGAAAGGCGGTTACCAATGGTGATCCACACAGACTATGACACCACCATTATTGGTCAGCCACAGTAGTTGTCAGGATAGCTCGCCAAGAAATACGCCAACGTCACCACCACGGCCACATCCGCCGGTGGTGCAGGCAGAAAATGTTGCCGTTAAAGACAGACGGACTCGCAAGAAAATGGCCAGCTGCTGCTGCTGGGAGGAGCTGTCCGAGTGTTCAGTTGTGTGGTCTTGCTGTTGTGACACTGTTGATGGTCATTGGACAGGCCAGTGCTCAGTCGGATGATGATTTGGTGTGCCAAACATGCACACAGACGTTCTCTATACTAGAGAACGCCGCTATAGGTTCTTACGTGGGAACGGCGCGGAACCCTGAAAACTCAGTGGGATTTAACGATTTCATTCCCGGGGACTACAGACACGATGCCACGCAAGTCTTCCATGTCGATCTCAACACAGGCAGGATCACGACCAAAGCCAGGCTGGATCGCGAAACTGTTCCCAACGGCGGTTACTCTTTCGTTCTCCAAACGAACAGCACTGATATCCTTCTTCTGGTCACGGTGAATCTGTTGGATGTCAACGACAACAACCCGTCGTTTACTCCGAGTTCCAAAACGTTGAACTTCTCAGAATCCGCGCCTCTGGGGCGAAGAAGTCGTTAGGAAGCGTCACCGATCCAGACCTGGGCACCAACAGCACCCAGACATGTGAAATCGTGTCCGGAAATCAAGGTAACGCTTTCGCCTTGCAGAAGAAGATCTCCGGTGAGTACGACATCATTTTGGATCTGAAAGTGAACGGGCGGCTGGACTACGAAACTGACCCCATTTACAACCTCGTGATCAGGGCTACGGATGGAGGTGGCCGAACTGGAGAGATGAACGTGAGGATCGTCATCCTGGACCAGAACGACAACCAGCCCATCTTCAACACTAGCAAGTACGAAGTGCAGGTGGAGGAGAACGTCACAGTGGACACCAGCATCATCCAGGTGCAGGCCACGGATCAAGACTCCGGTCCTAACGGGAAAATCCGCTATTCCATCGACAGCAAGACTGACCCTGACGGCCATTTCAGAATCGACCCCGACACGGGTGTGGTTCGCATCAACAAGCCTTTGGATTACGAAACGCAGCCCAGTTTCAGTCTCACCTTGGAAGCCACGGACGACGGACCCAGCAGGCTGGTTGGAAACGCAGCGCTGGTGATACAGCTTGTGAACATCAACGAGCAGCCAGCCAACATCCGCCTGGTCTATTTGCAAGGCGCGGACAGACAGGGCCACATCCCAGAAAACACGCGGGCGGGCACGCCGGTGGCTCGGATCTCCATCGACGATCCCGACATCTCCGTGGACAGGCAGGATGACGTCAATGTGGCTCTCTTCGGCGGCGACAACGTTTTCGGCCTGCAGATCACGGACGGGGTGCTGTCGCTGGTGGTGGTCAACACTCCGCCCGACCGCGAGAACAAGTCCTCCTACGATCTGACCGTCATCGTCACTGACTCCGGGACTCCTCCTCTACGAGCCACGGAGTCCTTCACCATCTACATCGAGGACGTCAACGACAACGCCCCGAGCTTCGCGCGGCGCTCCTACGAAGGAGAAGTGCAGGAGACGGCCGAAGTCGGCACGTCCGTTCTCCGGGTGTCCGCCAGCGACCTGGACGAAGGCGACAACGCCAAGGTCACTTACTCCATCGAGTTGAGCTCCAGCCCGCAGTCGGGATGGTTCGAGATTGACAGCAGGACCGGGTGATTACCACTCGGACCCCCATCGACTGCGAGCTGAACTCTCGGCCTGTGTTCACGGTGATGGCTCGGGATCACGGGGATCCGCCCTTGTCCGGGAGTACCACGGTGGTCGTCGTCGTGCGCGACGTCAACGACAAGCAGCCAGAGTTTGACACCAGCTTCTACAACGCCCGTGTGGCGGAGGATGCTGCTGTCGGCCATTGCCCTGTGAAGGTAAGACGCGCGTCTGTGTGTCGTGTATGTCTGTTTGTCTGTTTGTGTGTGTGTGTCTCTGCCTGCCTGTCTCTGTGTGTGTCAGTGTGTGTGTGTCTGTGTGTTTGTGTATATCTGTCTGTCTGTCTGTCTCTGTCTGTCTGCCTCTCTCTGTCCTTTGTCTTTGTCTTGTCTGTCTCTCGTCTGTCTGTCTGTCTGTCTGTCTGTCTGATTGTCTGTCTGTCTGTCTGTCTGCCTGTCTTGTCT
>CM060310.1:27114002-27121502 GCA_030674185.1 Monoplex corrugatus
ACGTATATAGCGTTTGCTTTTTTTTTTTTTTTTCATTGTTCTGTGCGAACATGAATCTGCTCTCAATCATTTGATCGGTGTTTTGTGTTGTTGTTGTTGTTGGTTTGGTTGTTTTTTTTTCTGACATGAACTGAACTGAATTAGTTTATTGTTTTTCGTTTTGCCAATAAACTCTAAATTAGGTCAGTTCGCCAGTGTTTTTGGTTCGAGTTCACATTACAAGGAGCATAGAATTTCGTTGTTTTGTTTTCCTTGTTCAGTCTTCCACCTCTTTGAGCTCAGCTTGAATGTCTTGTCCGTTCTGGTGTCATTTTGTTCCCTTGGAAAAAGGCAATTTAGCTGGAAAATGTGAGCATGTCTTGTCGTTTTAGTATAAAAAATTGAGCATGATGTTTTCTATTTTGTTCCGTTTAAATTTTAATTTTGCGAGAGATGGTGATCGCTTTGATGTATTTCTTGACTATTTTCTATCATCCGTCTATCCTTCGGCTTCTCTCTCTCTTTCTGTCTCTCTCTCTCTCTGTCTCTGTCTCTCTCTCTGTCTCTGTCTCTGTCTGTCTATCTGTCTCTGTCTCTCTCTGTCTCTCTGTCTGTCTGTCTGTCTCTCTCTCTCTCTTCTCTTTCTTTCTCTCTCTCTCTCTCTCGTATTATCCGCATAAGGAAAGGGATGTTCTTTGTAAAATCTGCGCTTGTTCGCGCTCACCTCACTTTCTTATATATTTTTGATAGAAAGAAAAATCATATTTGGTATTCATTCATTTTAATTATTTTAAACTTTCTTCTAGAGCTTTGAATGGGATCTAGTGTGCCTACATTAAAATGAAGATCTAAACCAAAAGCCATGGATCTTTTGTTTTGTTTGTTTGTTTGTTGACTTCTTTGTTTGTTTGTTGCCTTTTTCGCGAAAACTTCAGTATAAACACACAGTTTCATTACTCTAATGCACCAAATAAGAGAGATACGCGCAGAAAAATATGTTTGAGGGTGATAAATGTGTAAATGTCACAAGGCTGAAAAAAAGAATTATGTTTAAGGGTGGTAAATGTCATAAGGTCACGCGCAAACGAAACGCGCTGGAAAAATCGACTACTCTCTTATCATATTTGGTACGAAAGAAAGGACATCTGTCAATAATTTTTAAAAAATCATTCTACAAACTATTCAAGTTCTGAAATAAAAAATTTGTATAAGATCAATAAGAAATAAAAGGGAAATATCAATAATTGAAAAAGACTATTCTACAAACTAATCATTTTGTTAGATAAAAAGTCATATCAGATCAGTACCAGATTTTGTTGTGATCAACTGTAAAATCCACTGAATACGATCGAAAAACAAACAAACAAACAAACAAACAAACAAACAAAATAACAAACAAAAAAGCAGATTGAAAACAAGCCGTCAAAAAGACTGACCGAGAAATAAGTGCCACCATTTTGTGTCGTTTTTTTTTTAAATCATGGCATGTTTACATATAAAACCAGTGAGAAAATAAACAAGAAAAAAAAAAAAGAGGAAAATCTGTTATGTATATTACTCGAATCACGACCTTTATTATCAGGTGTACAGAATGCATTACTATGCATAGTGTAACTTTTGTCTGTTCGCTTGTTATCTTCGTTGATTCGATCGATTTATCGCCCATGTATCAGCATGTTTGTCTTCAGTCATTAGCCAACCCATCCATCATCTATCAATCCATCAATCCATCCATCCATCCATCATCCATCCATCCATCCATCCATCAATCCATCCATCAATCCATCCATCCATCCATCCCATCCATCCATCCATCCATCCATCCATCCATTTATCCATCCATCCGTTCATCCACGCACCCACCTATCCATTCATCCTTTCATCCATTCATTCATCCATATGTCCATGGGTCATTAGATCAAACAAACAAACGTACGTGTTTATATTCCCATGTACTTTGCGGATTAATCGTCCAATCGGCCAATGTACTAGTGAATCATCAATCAATCAACCAACCAACCAATCAACCAGCTTACCCACTCTCTTAGTGGATTGGTCAGTCAGTCAACCATGTACTGCACTCGTACACTCATTCCGCCAAGTAACCATCAACCTTCCTGTTTGTAAACCAGTCTAGAGACATTACATATTATAGCCTATAGTTTCCAGCTCATCCATTTCCACGTCCATTACTATTACCTGCTTTCTACCTGTTTGCAAATGTAGTTGTGCATTTATTTTACCGTGATCGTACTATTGGTATCAGCGTCAGTTTGTCTTTCTGTCCATTTGGACAGCTTTCCTAGCTAGCCTTGGTGCTTGTCTGCGCGTCTGTATGTCTGCCTGTCTGCTTACGTACCTGCTGCTTGTTTTGTTGTCTATTTTTTCTTGTGTGTATGTGTGTGTGTGTGTGCGTGTGTGTGTGTGTGTGTGTGTGTGTGTGTGTGTGTGTGTGTGTGTGTGTGTGTGTGTGTGTGTGTGTGTGTGTGTGTGTGTGTACACTAGAGTCTCTGTGTCTGTCGCTCGCTCTCTCATTCTTTCTCTGTCTCTGTCTGTCTTTCTGTCTTTCTCTCTGTCTGTCTGCCTCTCTCTCTCTCTCTCTCTCTTTATTCTACTAGATATATACATGTATGCCTCTCCGTTCTTTCTGACTTTCTCTCTGTATCTATAATTGTTTTGAAGATCTATCTGATTTTTGTTGTTGTTGTTGTTTTTTTTTTTTTGTTTTTTTTTGTCTTTCTCTGTGTCGACTGGACTCTCTCTGGGTTTTTAGTCTGTCTGTTTACCATTCTATCTGTTTCTTTGTATTTCCTCTTTGCATACCCGTCTGTGTTGCTTTCTCTGTATTTGGCAATGTATGCCTGTCTGTCCATTCCTCTGTATTTCTCTCTCTGCTTGCCAAGCTGTCTGTTTCTCTTTCTCTCTGTCTCCCAGTGTACCCGTCTACCTTTCTGCCGTTTGTGTATCTCATCGCAGCTTTTGTTTCTAAGCATTGCCGAAGCCTGGAGCTGGAAGTATTTTACCTACCTGTGTTGTGTGCGTTACGGAGTCAAACGAGCCAGAAAAGAAAAATAGTAGTGGGGGAAATCATTTTCACAGCCACACAAAGCGAGACAAAGAGACAGAGAACATATACAGATGAGCACTCACTGCCCTATTCCTTCTCTCTGTTTGCCTCTGTCTCTGTCTGTCTGTAACTATCCCTGTCTCAGTCTGTCTGTGTCTTTCTCTGTCTCCCTGTCTGTCTCTGTCTCTGTCTATCTCTCTCTTTCTCTCTCTCTTTTCTCTCTCTCTCTCTCTCTCTCTCTCTCTCTCTCTCACTCTCTGTCTTTCTCTATGTCTCTTCTCTGACTCTCGTATCTCTCTGTCTCTCTTCTCTCTCTCTTCTTCTATCTTGCTTTTCTCTCTCTCTCTTCTCTCACTCTCTCTTTCTCTCACTCTCTCTGTCTTTTTCTATGTCTCTGTCTCTGACTCTCTGTCACTCTCTGTCTCTGTCTCTCTCTACCTCTCTCTGTGTCTCTCCTCTCTGTGTCTCTTTGTCTTCCGCTCACTCTTTCTGTCTGTCTGTCTGTCAGTGAGCTACACTGTACAATCGTCTTGCCAGTCTGCTGTTTGTTTTCCCTCTTTTCCCCCTTCTCTTTCATTCTCTCTCGCTCTCTCTCTCTGTCTCTCTGTCTCTCTCTGTCTCTCTCTCTCTCTTCTGTCTGTCTGTCTCTGTGTCTCTGTGTGTCTGTCTTCTGTTGTCTGTCTCTCTCTCTTCTCTCTCTCTCTCTGTTTCTTCACTCAGTCCCTTTTCCGCTCTCTCTCACTTTCATTCATTCTCTGTCTGTCTCAGTTGGATACTTGGCAGCTTCGGTGCACCAACACACACACACACACACACCACACACACACACACCACACACACTCACACACACACACACACACACACACACACACCACACACGCGCGCGCCGCGCGCGCACACACACACTACACACACACACACACACCACACACCACACCCACACACACTACACACACACACACACACACACACACACACACACACACACACACACACACAACACACACACACACACACACTGAGAAGAAACGAGGAAAGGACGAGAAGGCTTTGCCAATGAAAAGACCACTGACATTTGAGCTGGTGTTTGTAGAGGCAGAAGGTGATGCAAGGTTGACTCTGGGTTTTTGTCCCCCACCACCACCACCCTCAACCCTCACCCCTCACCCCCACACCCCCTCCTTCACTCTCACACTGCTTGTACGCTGACCAGGAGATTGCGGTGGTGGTTGTTGAGTGCGTAGAGTGTACATGTATACGCGATATAGCTGATGAAGTTTCCTCTATCATTACATATTATTTTTCTTTTTTTCGTCTGTATTTGGTTTCTTTTTGGGAATTGATATTGTTTCCAACGTCTCCAGTTTCATGTAGAAAGTTTTTTTCTGTTGCTTGTATACAATCTGGGAGATGGTTGGTGTTGGACTATGGAGACTGTACACGCTGCTATATAATGGATGGCGTTCTTTCCTGTGATTACGTTTTCTTTTTGTCTTTTGTTTATGGTTAGTTTGGGGTTGAAGAATGTGTGTGTATATGTATGTATGTATGTATGTATGTATATATATATATATATATATATATATATATATATATGTATATATATATATATATAATTTATATATATATACAGTGTGTGTGTGTACATATATATATATATATATATATATATATATATATATATAGAGAGAGAGAGAGAGGAGAGAGAGAGAGAGAGAGAGATGTATATACATACATACATGCATACATACAAAACATACACAAACATACACATACATGCAAACATGCATACATACATACATACATACATACATACATGCATCATACATACATACATGCAAACATGCATACATACGTACATGCATACATACATACATACATGTAGAGAGAGAGAGAGACAAAGACAGAGAGAGAGAGAGGCAGACAGACAGACAGACAGACAGACAGACATGCAGACAGATACAGAAATTGCTTAGATAGAGAGAACCACAGATGTAGATAAAGAGATAGTCCGATAGTCTCCAAGGCCTACGTTTCATGTAGAATGTCTTTTCTAATATTGTTAAATAAACTCTTTCAGTCATCTGGCTAGAAGATGGTAATGGTGAATTGTACAGAATATAATTATGTACTATGGTTGATGAAATGTCCACTTGTGATTACATTTATCTCTTCTCTTGGTTTATACCTGGCTTCTTTCAGAAGATGATGTTATTACCAACGTCTCCCGTATCACGTGGAGAGTGTTTTGTGGCATGTGTACACTACCTAGGAAGATGGTCATTGGTGGATCATGGAGCGTGTACACACTGCAATGAATGAAGTTCTTTCCTGTGATCACATTTCTTCTTCTCTTCGTTTGGGTTTAGTTTGGGTTCAGGAGGATACACATATTCGATAGTCTCCAAATCTATGTCTCGTGTGGAGTGTCTTCGCAAATATTATTGAACTATTTCAGTCAGCTGATTGGGATATGGTGTGGTGGTGATTGTAGAGAATAAGTGTATTATGGTTGATGGAGTGTCTTGCTGTGATCACATTTTTTGTCTTCTCTTCTTGGTTTGTATTAAGCTTCCTTCTGAAGATGATGTCATTTCCATGGTCTCCCGTGTCATGTGGAGAGTATTTGGGGACTTCTGTACACTACCTAGGAAGATGGCCGTTGGTGGATCATGGAGAGTGTACACGCTGTAATGAATGAAGGTCTTTGCTGTGATCACATTTATTCTTCTCTTCGTTTGTGTTTGGTTTGGGTTCACGAGGATAAACATATCTGATATTCTCCAAGGTCTTGTCTCGTGTGGAGTATCTTTGTCAATATTGTTTAACTATTTCAGTCATCAGATTGGGTGATGGTGGTAGTGGGTTGTGGAGAATATACGTATTATGGCTTATAAGTGTCCTCCTGTGATCACATTTTTTTTCTCTTTTTCTGGTTTGTACTTGGTTTCTTCGAGGTGTTGATAGTATTTCCAACGCCTCAATGTGGAGAGTATTATGTGATTCTTGTACACTCATTAGGAGATGGTCCTTGGTCGATCAGGGAACGTGTACGCACTGTAATGAATGAAGTTCTTTGCTGTGATCACATTTCTTCTTCTCTTCGTGTGGGTTTTAGTTTGGGTTCAGGAGGATACACATATTCGATAGTCTTCAAGGTCTATGTCTCGTGTAGAGTATCTTCGCAAATATTATTAAACTATTTCAGTCAGCTGACCAGGAAATGGTGATAGTGAATTGTGGAGAATATAATATTATGTAGTATGGTTGATGAAGTGTCCTGCTGTTATCACATTTTCGTCTTTTGGTTTGTATTTGATCTTTTTCAAAAGATGATCTTATTTCCAACGTCTCCCGTATCATGTGGAAAGTGTTTTTTGGCATTTATCCACTGCCTAGGGAGATGGTCGTTGGTGAATCAGGGAACATGTACGCGCTGTAATGAATGAAGTTCTTTGCTGAGATCACATTTCGTCTTCTCTTTGTTTGTGTTTAGTTTGGGTTCAGCAATCTAATATTTGATACTCTTCAAGATCTATATCTCATGTGGTGTCCCTTTCCAAATTATTGTTAAACAATTTCAGTCAGCTTACTGGAATATGGTGGTGGTGGTGGATTGTGGAGAATATATTTATGTATTATGGTTGATGTGATGTCCTCCTGTGATAACACCTTTTCTCTTTTCTTGGTTTGTATTTGGTTTCTTCGAGGAGTTGATAGTATTTCCAACGTCTCAATATGGAGAGTTGTACATGTATGTGACACTTGTACACTCCTTAGGAGATGATTGTTGGTCGAACAGGGAGCGTGTACACACTGTAATGAATGAAGTTATTTGGTGTAATCACATTTCTTCTTCTCTTCGTTTGTGTTAAGTTTGGGTTTAGGAGGGTATACATATCTGATAGTCTCTGGGGTCTATGTCTCATGTGGAGTGTCTTTGCAAATATTGTTAAACCACTTCAGTCATCTGGCTGGGATATGATGGTGGTGGATTATGGAGAATATATGCACTATGGTTGATGAAGTGTCCTCTTGTGATCACACTTTTTCTCTTTCCTTGGTTTGTAGTTGGCTTCTTTCAGATGATATCATTTCCGACATCTTTAGTATCTTCTGGAGAGTATGTTCTGCTGGTTGTACTCTACCCAAGGGATGCTTTTTGGTGGATCAGGAAACGTGAACACACTGGTATGAATGAAGTTCTTTCCCATAATAACATTTCTTCTTGTCTTCGTTTGTGTTAAGTTTGGGTTGAAGAGGGTATCTGATAGCCTTCAGGCCTGCATCTCATGTAGAGTGTCTTCGCCAATATTGTTGAATCACTTCTGTCAACTGACTTGGTGGTGGTGGTGGGCTGTGGAGAATGTAACTTATGTACTATGAAGTGTCCTGCTGTGATCACATTTTTATCTTGTTTTGGTTCGCATTAAGCTTTTCTTCAGGAGGTGATA
>CM060310.1:27134002-27141502 GCA_030674185.1 Monoplex corrugatus
CTATTGATCCGGGGGAGCTCGTGTCTGTCTCTAGGAGTCATTCTTCGAAAATAATTCATTGGCTGATTGAATGCACGAAAGATCGAGGACCCAACCGTCTGGAATCAATCAATCACTCAGTTCGAGCCGGCTTGTCCGACACAGCAGGGTAGATCATAGTTGAGTTTTTTTATGTTGCTTTGTTCTTTGCATGTGAAGCAAACCTTTTCACTGATTCCAGACAATATAAGACTAGTTCTGAACTTGTGGAGTTTGGAGTTTAGGGCTCGTTCAAGAGGGATTCGTTTCACTCGGACAGTTCCGTATGCGCTCTACTTAAATCTATCAGCAGTTATGTGGGAGACTCCTTGAGCCTACACAAAAACCCAACTGCCGGCAAGGTCTTGGAAACATGGAGGGAGGAGAGATTCGTATGAAACACTAAAGCTAACATTACCAAAATGATGGAAACATAAAAACAATGGCAGCGAACAGGCCAGTTCTTTATGCTGCGCGCTAGGATTGACTTTGCGATATCTAAACTATAAAAGATTCCAAGGTAATTAAAAAATCGAACGGCAGAGACGAATGTATTATTTTGTCATGGCGCACAACTCTTTCCTTCTGTTTAAGATGGTTATATCTATGTCTATGGCAGTGAGTGACAGTTGACAGTGTGAAAGAACGAGGATCCAGTTTAGAACATCGAAAACAACAACAAAAGTAACACTATCACAACAACAACCAGCAACACGTGATTACACAAATCAAGTTTGTAGTATTATCATGAAATGCTTTTTTCTTTTTCCTTTTTTTGTGAGTAAACATTAGACACATTTATAATCCCATAATAACTACCGAACGTTCCATTAGTCAGGTGTTGGCGAGATGGTAAAAAGCGCTTGGAATGTGTGTTTCAATGGAGAGAGGACTGGGGGTAATATGACAGACAGAAGAATGAAGAACAGGAAAGCGGACAATAAACCGGAGCTAGGAAGAACATGAGTCACGTTAGTGTGAAACGACCGTTCAGAAACACACACACACACCACACCACACCACACCACACCGCACCGCACCGCACCGCACCACACCACACCGCACCACATCACGTCACACCACACCACACCGCACCGCACCGCACCACACCACACCACACCACACCACCGCACCACACCGCATAACACCACACCACGCTACACCACGGCCACACAACACCGCACCACATGGCACCACACCACACCACACCGCACCACACCACACCAGACCAGACCACAACACACCACACCACACCACACCACAGCACACCACACCATACCACACCACACCACACCGCACCACACTACACCTCACCACACCACATCACACCACACCACCCCACTACCAACGGCCGTTGCTTCTTGAAATGTCGGCTGACACACAGAACAAAAGCGACACCCTGCAGAGAGGACATAATGCATAAACGGCCAGAGAGAAACCTTCAGTAAATTTGAAGCCTCTGGCTTTTTTTTTCCTTCCCCTTGCTTTTTTTTCCCCTTTTTTTCCTTCTGTGAACTAAGGTTATGAGGCAGTAGACTCGTTCAAAACCGAACACGACCCAGCCGCTTTATGATTTCAACCCGTAAAAGAGTTCGGAGAGATTGAATGCCGAAATTTGAAAGCGCGCGGCGATTTTTTTTTCCCTTACTGTGTTTAGACAAACCTTCGTGTGTTGTACGACTTTTTACTGTTATCATCAAACCAGTACGACTTTTTACCAACGCCACTGAGCTATGCGACTTTTTACCTTATCCTCCTTGATGTTATGGTTTAATTTTACTTTTCTTTTTTTTTTTTCTTTTTTTTTAACAATTATTCAATAATACAGTATTGCATTTCATTGCATTGCATTGTATTGTATTGCACTGTATTGCGTTGTATTGTATCACATCGAACTGCAGTGCATGGTTTTATACTGTATGTGTTGTAACGTATTGTCATTCATTGCATAAAATTAATCTGTGACAATAGCTATTTCACACGCCATTTAAGCTGCTGTTTTGAGGAGAGCCCAACACCGAAGTGCATTGCCTTTTTTTTGTGCTAGGCCTACTTTTTTCTTAACACCCTTTCCTTTCACTTATATTTTTAAAGGAAGAATATGTCATATTACCTTGGAGCCATGTTGTGTTTGTGTATATGTGTCTGGCATTTATTAAAATGTGTTAGCAAGAATTTTTCAACTGTTTCTGGATGGATGTTTAGCAAACGCTTGTCACGAGTATGGACCGTTAAGAAGTAGTGGCTGCATGAACTTGGAAGTCATGGCGCTGTGGTTAAGATCACACGGACCAAAAGGGTCCTAGGCAGATAAGTGGCAGAATGGTTCAGGCGTTAGACTGACAATAACTGAACTCGAAATTCCAGGGTTCGTTTTCAGTTGTCTCGACTTTTTTTTCTCTCTCAGTTTAATCAACCGGGGAATTGAAATGAACGTCTACTCCTTCGGAAGGGGACAACAATCTATTCTGATCCGTGTGCCTTCTGGCATGCGCACGTTAAAGATCCTACGGCAGTTCACAACCGTGAAGAGCAGGGCGATTGCCCGGCTGCCCTTCTATGAAATACTGGAGAGAGAGGTTCATTTCCCAAGTCCTTCCGCTTGAAGGTCATTTAGCTTTCTTGCCTTTCTGAAGTCTTGGTCAAAAAAAGAAAGAAAGACAGACAGAAAATGGCTGGCACTGCATTGCGGCGACGCGCTTTAAACGGGGGAAGCAGCCCGGGTTTCATATGATAAATCCTTTGTGGCAAAAGGAAACGAATATGAATATGACCATGTATATGAAATTCTATACTAATTTTAAGGAAAATGTGTGAGCAGTACTTTCTGAGGAACGTTTCACAAAATTTAAATTATGTTCGCGCTGTTTTAACAGCCTAACATTGCTTTCGACGCGCGTCGAATTTTCATTTCAACCAAAGCTTCTCCGGGGTTGCAGTAACCCTACGAATGACATAATCTGTTGTGTTTTTTTTTCCTGTCAGTTTTAGTATAAAAAGGGAGATTTTTAGAATGGCTTGATCATCTTGTTTTAATCCCATGCAGTAACACCCCCACCCCCACCCCCACCCCACCCCACCACCTTCCTGTTTCTTTTCTGTATCGATCAGGTTTAGTTTTTACCGGCCTCTTGAAGTGAACCGTTCTGGAGAACGTTACCGAAAACAGCTACTGTCTTTTAAGTTGGCTCTAAAAGTGCAGTCTGCACTCTACACTTAGCCTGTGTGTCTTTTTTTTTTCTTGTCTTTTTTTCTTTTAAATTGTCCGCCTGTACCATCTTGGATGCTTGAGGGGGAGATAAAGTTGAAGGTCAGAGGCGAACTGGAAATTCCAGCCTAAAGAGGAGAGAAGTGCTGTACGACTTCCAGAGTCTCCTTCACACCAGTCGATCCCAGGTCTTCCTGTGGCTTTGAAGCCTACATATCTACTCGGTTTACTGTCTCACCGAATCGCGAAAAATCGAATCGTGCTGCTATTATAGCTCCAGTCAACCATTGATGCCATGATCCAGGACTAACACCACGTTGAAACAACTCCAAGCTAGCAGTTAACCCTTTGACTCCTGCAACCCAGTTAACCCTTTGACTTCTGCAACAGTTAACCCTTTGGCTCCCGCAACCCAGTTAACCCTTTGGCTCCCGCAACCCAGTTAACCCTTTGGCTCCCGCAACCCAGTTAACCATTTGGCTCCCGCAACCCAGTTAACCCTTTGACTCCCGCAACCCAGTTAACCCTTTGGCTCCCGCAACAGTTAACCCTTTGGCTCCCGCAACAGTTAACCCTTTTGCTCCCGCAACCCAGTTAACCCTTTGACTCCCGCAACCCAGTTAACCCTTTGGCTCCCGCAACCCAGTTAACCCTTTGACTCCCGCAACCCAGTTAATTTAACCCTTTGACTCCCGCAACCTATCCACCATCTGCAAAAAAAACACCCTTAACCCTTTGATTCCCTCACCCTGGCCACCAGTTTCCTGTAGGAAGCTGGTGGATAGGGTGAGGGAGAATCAAAGGGTTAAGATTTTTGTTGTGCTTTGTTGGCATAGTGGATAAATGCATGATGCTGGTGGTGAGGTTGCGGAAGTCAAAGGGTTAATTTAAAAACCAGGCACATGACTTGCTTCTCAAGTTTAAAAAATGCATCTAAAGATCTCTCTCGTATATATGATCCCCTACTACATGTAAATGAAAATCGTTTGATCTTTTGTTAAAACCTTTTTTATTAAGGATCATCGCACTCTGGGAGGTTACCTTTGTACTCACTTTTTTTTCCATCCCATTTTCTACACCATCTTAATGGCCACAGAAGCTGCCACATTCTTTTTTTTGTTTGTTTTTTTGTTTTTGATGATGATGGTGATGTCGATGAGGATGATAATTATATGGTGCTATGGAGTTCCATCTAGCATTGAGACTGCCTGACAGTGCTGTACTCTGCGCTTACTATCATAATATATCCTGGCGTCAACGAAGCCCGAGATATACAGACACCTGCGGTGCTGGTCGGAAGATTTGAGTAACACCCTCAATGACGCATCCGTGAAGTGGATGAGACTTGACTGTGTGAATGCCAGTCTTCCCAATGAGCCCATAGCACGCCCAACTCTGGGCAGGAGCCGGTTACAGCTGAAAAATCCCACAGTGATATAGTTTTGAAGGGATTGATGGGGATTCGATCCCACAACCTTCCAGTCGGTAGCCCGTTGCGTTAACCACTACACCACGGCGACTGGTCTTTTGTAAAAACTAGATAATTACGATTCTTCTTGATAGGAACGCCTCCGGAGAGGTTCTTTTCGGGGTCAGGTACATAACGCTCATGTTTCACATCGTGCAAGTCACAGCATTCTATAAAGCTTGTTCGATGCCGACTGAGACAGACCGGGGCTCCATAAAGATGTGGCAGTGTGGTCTAATCAGAGCCCCAGTTCTCGTGAGCTACGATTCGAATACTGTTCAGACCTTTCTGACATGAGGTTTTCAGATGTTTGGACATGACTATGGAAATTTAACTAAAAAAAAGTGACGTTCAGAAATCTGATAAATGCCTGTCAGTTAAGATCAGGAAGAGAGTTCTTGAGTGTTGTATAGAACCGATATTGTTGTACAGTTGTAAGGCGTGGACAGTCAACACGTAAAGTCAGAACGAGATTGAGGCAGCTGAAATATGGTTTCTGAGAGAGATGTTGAGAATTCCATGGACAGCAAAGAAAATAAACGAGACAGTCTTGAAGGAGGCAGGCACTAGAAGATCACTACTAAAGAAGATAAGGAAAAGACAAGCAACATTTACAAGACATTTTATGAGGAAAGAGAAATTAGAACACCTGGTCACAACAGGAAAGATGGAGGGAAAGAGAACATCAGGTAGATCCAGGAGAAAATATTGTAAGGACTTGCAGAGTGGCTGAGGACAGAGAGGAGGACAGAGAGGGTGGGAGATATACTTGCAGCGACAAGGGAAAGATTCGTATGGAGGGCCATGATCGGCAACGCTATGCGGCAGGGCGCATGGTGATGATGATGGAAACTTACGCATTGATAAAAAAATAACTCTCAGAATTTAACCTCTTTTGTGTAAAGAACTTTCTGACACGAGGTTTTAAGATATTAGACATGGCTATAGAAATTGAACCATTGGTCAGGAAAAGATTCTCAGAAATTTAGCTTCTTTTCTACAGCCAGAATGACGGACCTTCACAGACAGATTTCAGGGTCAGCGAAGAATTGTCACATTTATGAAAATGAATACATTGGGTAGCGGAGACTGTAGAGATGGTTTAGTAAAAGAAAAAAGAAAAAAAAAAAAAAACGTGGAGGTGGAGAACGCATATCTTGTCTTGTCCTGGGACAGAACCTGGAACCTCTCGCTTCTAGATCGGACACACTAACCAACCAAGCACCAGTCCACCACACCCACACCATACATTATTTATAAACAAGCAGAAGACAAGCCCTTTTTTAGACCCCAGCTATTCCCAGTTGTTTCGCCTTGCGGCTTCATCAGGGGGTCCTGCATAAATTTGTTGTCGACTTGAAGGTCATAGTATGCATCGTTATGTTTGTCTGTCCGTCTGACTGGTTTTGTCTGTGTTTATATGCGGCTGGGTTTGTTTGTTTTTTTTGTCTTTACTTTTTTTCTTTCTTTTTTTTAATGTCTGTTGGACCTTTGCCCCCCACTGTCTGTGTATCTGTCCGTCTGTCTGCTTTGTTTATTCTCTGTCTCTCGTTCTTTGTCTTTGTCTTTGTCTCTCTCTCTCTCTCTCTCTCTCTCTCTCTCTCTCTCTCTCTCTCTCTCTCCCCTCCTTTTCTCTATTTCTCTGTCTCACTTTCTCTGTCTCTGTCTCTGTCTCTTTCTCTGTCTGTCTGCCTGTCTGTCTCTCTGTCTGTCTGTCTCTCTCTCTCTTTCTTTCTCTCTCATTCTCTCTCTCTCTCTCTCTCTCTCTCTCTCTCTCTCTCATCTCTCTCTCAGTATATGCGTGCTTTTTGTGTCTGTTTTGTCTGCCTGTCTTTCCTTTTGTGTCTCCCGACTGTCTGTCTGTCTGAGTGTTTTTATTTGTCTGTCTTTGTGTGTTTCTCTGCACAAGCAAGAAAGCTGCTTGTATAAAGGTGTGCTTGTGCGTGATTATGTATGTGTTCATGTGTGAACGAGTGTGTGTGTTGTGTGTGTGTGTGTGTGTGTGTGTTGTGTGTGTGTGTGTGTGTTTTATGAAAACACACATACACACACACACACACACACACACACACACACACATATATATTATATATATTTTATATTATATATATATATATATATAATGTATATATATATATGTATATACACATATACATATACTTGTCGTGATATGAAGACGTGTTTCTCTCTCTCGTTTTGTTATTCACTGGGAAATGGACGTTTGATATTTACTGGCTGTTCAGTGTGTGTGTGCGTGCGTGCATGCATGTGTGCGCGCATGGACGCACGCACGCACGCATGCCCATACCGTCGTTTGCCAACAATATGTGTTCGCTTACCTGCGCAGGGCGTGTAACCCAGCACTTTATCATCGGGTGCCCATTAAGTCTGGGTGACGGTCAGGATTTTCCCCGTTGTTCTTCGATCCCCAGCCCCAAGTTTGTGCAAACCTACCACTGCAGAACTAACACGCACCGTAGAGAACGAGCACGCACATTGGAGATCTTATACCCCATCCGTCTTTGTTGGGGTAAAAAAATAAACAGAATGCAAAAAAAAAAAAAGGAATAAAAGGCGCCTTTAGCCGAAGGCTGAAAAAACATTATGTTATGTGTTATGGGCCAAACCATAGCATACGTTTACCTTGAGTTAATTGTTGGGGAAACGGAGGCTGTTTCCTTGTGTGCGTTTGTGATATTCGTGGGATCAAACTAAACAAAGCGAGCACATCAATACACTGAGAGTTGTATTGACAAAACGGAAAACACGAAGACAATTGTTAAAGAAACAGAGAACGATTTTATGA
>CM060310.1:27146502-27181502 GCA_030674185.1 Monoplex corrugatus
GCCCGGTGTGATCCCTGACCTTTTTATCAATGGTGTGAAAGTTGAGCGTGTGAATGAGTATAAGTATCTTGGAACGATTCTTGACAGCAAACTCACCTTTGATACAAACACGCAAATAATACACAAAAAATGTCAGTCACGCCTTTTCTGTCTTCAAAAACTTAGGTCTCTGCGTATGAATGAGTCCATTCTTGGTAATTTCTATCGTTGTTTTATTGAATCTGTCTTAACTTTTGGATTTTTGTGCTGGTTTGCTGGTCTGAGTGTGAAGAATAAGAGAGTGTTGGACAGGGTGGTGAAGGTGAGTGGCAAAGTAGTGGGAGTACAACAGAGGAGCATTAATGAACTATATGAGTGTCGTATTGTGAGCAAGGCGAGAATGATCTTAGGTGAATCCACTCACGTGCTAGCTAAGCATTATGAGCTCTTGCCATCATCAAAAAGGTACAGAACTCTGAAATGTTCCACCAACAGAGCAAGAATGTCTTTTGTAAATAGGTCAGTTGAGTATCTGAACAAGATTGGAGTGTGAGTGACTAAAGGAGTGTGAGAGAGCGGGAGTTATGTAATTGTTTGTCTATTGCAGAATTTTACGCTGAACATGTACTGAATTTCTCTAAAGAGACATTAAAGTGATCTTGAATCTTGAATCTTGAATGTTTTTTGTGCGCTTAGTTATGTTGACTCATTTGTATTTAGGTCTGTGTGTGGCGGTTTTCCTATTTTTTGTTTTGTTTTGTTTTTGTTTGCTTTTTTCCCTTTTTTCTCATCCCCTTCGGCAGAATGGCCAACTTCAGGGACTTGTCGTTATAGTATTTACATGAATGCAATGTTGTATTATGCTTACTTTTCTTTTTTCAAGTTTTCCATTTTTTCCATGGTCAGTGATGTGCAATGTATGCGTGTATGGCTCTGTGCAGTCTGTTGGGCTGTAAACGTTAACGATAAAAAATAGATGGTTATTGTCTTGCTATGGCTCTGAGCAGTCGATTGGACTACTTCTACTTCTACTACTCCTACAACAACAACAACAACAGCAACTACTACTGCTGCTACTACTACTACTACTAACTACTACTACTACTGCTGCTGCTGCTGCTGCTACTACTTCTAACTACTACTACTACTACTACTACTACTACTGCTGCTACTGCTGCTACTACTACTACTACTAACTACTACTACTACTGCTGCTGCTGCTATTACTTCTAACTGCTACTACTACTACTACTACTACTACCACCTCCACCACCACGACTATTACTATTACTTCTGTGTCTTCTTCTTCTTCGTCTTCTTCTACTTCTTCTTTTTCTTCTTTTTCTTCTTCTTCTTCTTCATCTTCTCCTCTTTGTTTACTTCTTCTCCTTCTTCTACTTCTCCTACAACAATTACTGAATATCCAGAAGTAGACTGGAAAACATGCGTCCATTTGTCAAGAAAAGAGATTCCATTCAAATGCTCTTTTCATTTTATTTTTCTCTGCATATATACAGTTTTTCTTTTCTTTTTTCTTATTAGCGTATGCCTTCACTGTTTTTTAACTTTTACTTTTTTGTTTGTTTTTTAATTTCATTTTATTTTATTTTGAGGATGGTTTTTTTTTTCATTATTGGATATACTGCACCCTTGCATGGACAAAATTTAATGTGTCTGTTTAATTCAAAGTGAAGTCGTCGGAGATACGTTTTCTTTTCTACATAGTTTCACCCCAAGGCTTGTCGTTTTCTGTTATGTGATTCCAAAGTGATACAGACCATCCATCAGTTAACTTGGACAGTGTCGTTGGGGATACTTTTTCTCCCAGCAATGCGAACACATCATTTCCCCTCCCACGCGCGCGCACGCACGCACGCACACGCGCACACACGCACGCACACACACATACACTCGTGCGTGTATGCGTGCGCAGATCCAGACAGGCACACACACACACACACGCACACGCACACACGCAAAAAAACACACACACACAAAACACACACACACACACACAAAACACACACAGACACACGCACACGCACGCACGCACGCACGCACGCATACACGCACACACACACACTCACACACACACACGCTCCTCTCTCTCTCTCTCTCTCTCACACACACATTTAATTCTTTCTTTCCCTCTCTCTCTTCCTCCCCCACCCCCCTCTCTCTCTCATTCACACATACACACATTCACACACATATTCACACGAACATACAGACAGACACACACACACACACACACACACACACACACACACACACACACACACTACCGCCCTCTACCTACATCTTCCACGAAGGTCAACGCGTGCAATTTTTTTTTCTAAAAAAAACAAGGCAACTCGGAATACTAAAACATGGAAGAAAAAAAAAGCAGAGACCATCAGATCCCCCAATGTGGAGACAATGACGGATGTGTGCAGACTCTTCCAGACGATTCCAGTCCATTATCCGTCGTATACGTCAGCTGGTTTCACTTTATAAAGTACCGGGGGAAAAAAAAAAAGAAGCATGGAAACGAGTACCAACATTAAAACCGAGCCGAATAACAAACAAGCAAACCATAATATGCTAACAGCCATATCATGGAACACATTTAGCCAAATAACAAACAAGCAAACCACAACATAGATACATACATATCATGGAACACATTTAGCCAAATAACAAACAAGCAAACCACAACATAGATACATACATATCATGGAACACATTTAGCCAAATAACAAACAAGCAAACCACAACATAGATACATACATATCATGGAACACATTTAGCCAAATAACAAACAAGCAAACCACAACATAGATACATACATATCATGGAACACATTTAGCCAAATAACAAACAAGCAAACCACAACATAGATACATACATATCATGGAACACATTTAGCCAAATAACAAACAAGCAAACCATAATATGCTAACAGCCATATCATGGAACACATTTAGCCAAATAACAAACAAGCAAACCATAGTATGCAAACAGCCATATCATGGAACACATTTAGCCAAATAACAAACAAGCAAACCATAATATGCTAACAGCCATATCATGGAACACATTTAGCCAAATAACAAACAAGCAAACCATAGTATGCAAACAGCCATATCATGGAACACATTTAGCCAAATAACAAACAAGCAAACCATAATATGCTAACAGCCATATCATGGAACACATTTAGCCAAATAACAAACAAGCAAACCATAATATGCTAACAGACACATCATGGAACAACAGGCGAGAAAACGTACATGCAGACAAGCATACCAGGGGAAATCTGTACCAAATAAATAACAGAAGGATATAGGCATGCTTGCAGACAAACGTATCAAAAGGAAAAAAAAAGAAGAACCAAATGAATAACAGAAGGATATAGGCATGCTTGCAGACAAACGTATCAAAAGGAAAAAAAAGAAGAACCAGATAATAAACAAGAAAAGACAATGCAGACAAACATACCAGGGAAAATCTTAACCAAATTAATAACAGAGAATGAAATTTGCGTCCAGGCAAACGTATCTAAAAGGAAAGAAATGAACCAAGTAACAAACAAGAAAAGACAACGCAGACAAACACGTACAGGAAATACTAAGCCAAATAATAAACATGCATGCATACATACTGAAATTTGTAGCAAGGAAAAAAATGAGTCAAATTAGAAAAAAAAAGACGCAAGCAGACAAATATTGATCCAAATAACAAAGTAGAAAAATACGGACAGACAAACATATCGAGAGAAAAAACAACAACAACAAATAACAAAGAAGAAAACGTACAATCAGACAAACACATTCAGGAAAAACTTAACCAAACGACAAACAAGAAGGCTTACATGTACCAAATATATCGAAGGTAGATTAAACCAGATAACAAAGAAGATAGCATACACAGAGGCAAACATATTCAGGAAAATTGAATCAATAACAAAACAAGAAAAGATGCACGGAAACAAACGCATTAAGGGAAAAAAATGACAAGCAGGAAAACGTGCATATAGACAAACATATCAGGAAAAACTGACCCAGACAACAAACAAGAAAGGTTACCTGGAGACAAACATATCAAGGAAAAACAAGCAAATAACAAACAAGAAAGCATACATGGAGATAAACATATTAAGAAAAAATGAACCGAATAACAAAGAAGGAAACTTACACGCAGTAACACAATATAAACAAACAAACAAACAAACAAAAACTGAACCAAATAAAATCTAAAATAAAAAAACATGCATACACGTATCAAAGAAACAACAGAGCAAATAACAAATAGGAACGGATACAAGCAACAATATCAGGGAGAAAACCGAACCAAACGGCAAACAACAAAAACACACATACGAATATATCGAGGGATTTCTTTCTCTGCTCTTGATTTCGTAAAGCAAATGCACACACATACATGCACACTTATCTGCATATCGAGGAAATTTATGCGTTGTAATTGATTGCTCAAGTGTGTATAATATATACAGAGCTAGAGAGAAAGTATAATTCACACGCACACCGGCATATGCTTACGTACTTACATAACAATAAAATTTATTCTCTTGAATACACAAGCACATAATGCAAAAAGAGAAAGCATAATTTACAGACACACATATGCATACTTGCAAATCAAGAAAATTTATTCTCTGTAATTTACTGCTTACGCACACACACGGGGAGGGAGAGAGAGAGAGAGAGAGAGAGAGAGAGAGAGAGAGAGAGAGAGAGAGAGAGAGGGTGTGTGTGTGTGTTGTGTGTGTGTGTGTGTGTGTGTGTGTGTGTGTATGTGTGTGTGACTGCACACGCACAGAGAGAGAGACAGAGACAGAGAGAGAGAGAGTGTGTGTGTGTGTGTGTGACAGAGATAGAGAGAGCGAGCGAGCGAGAGAGACAGACAGACAGACAGACAGACAGACAACAGACAGACAGACAGACAGACAGAGACAGACAGACACAGATAGACACAGAGACAGACACACAAAGACAGAGACACACGGACAGAGAAAAGGCACCGTTATAGACACTACCATTTCAGAGTACTCAAGCTAACAACAATGATTCTCCTTCTACTCTTACCACCACCCACACACCAACTACCAGCCATAGATGACGGATCGTTTGGAATGTGTTGTCCTTACTTCAGCATTTTTGCCTGTCCGCTGTGACTCTTTGAAGACGGTAGTGACATCCTGATGTGCTTCCATGCTGTATATAGTCACATGCATACTGGACGCTGGATAGACGAACGTCAAGCCTTAAGTGTTGTGTAGATCAAGACTGTCACAGGCGGACTCTCGTTAGGGTCCACCTGGAAAGTCTGGTATCTTGGTATGTCACCTACATGTCGACCTACCTGTCTATCTACCTGCCTACCTACCTGGCTACAAACCTATATATATATATATACATATGTATACATGTGTATATGTTTGTTTGTGTGTGTTCGTTCGTTCCTTGATTTAACGTCTTTTCACTATAAGTTTGTGTGTGTGTGTGTGTGTGTGTGTGTGTGTGTGTGTGTGTGTGTGTGTGTGTATGTGTGTGTGTATACATACATACATACGCATACATATGAATGTCTGTACGTGCATACACACCCATTGCATACTAACACTACCACACATGCATGCATGCATATGTACTTACACACATAATGCATACTTATGCAAACAGTGGCGTGTACTTGATCATACAAAAATATGTAAACGGACGCGACATGAACTTGCACACACACACACACACACACACACACACACACACACACACACACCACACACACACACGCGCGCACGTACACACGCGCACGCGCACACACATATACGCGCACACACACACACACACTCTCTCTCTCTCTTTCTCTCTCTCTCCCTCTCTCTCTCTCTCTCTCTCCCTGTCACGCATATGAACAAACAAACAAACATACGCGCACACACACACGCACACACACACACACACACACGCACGCACGCACCACACGTCTCATTCGTTCCACGCACCCACCGGCTGATTCACCCAGTCACTCGCATATTCTGCGGCTTACGAATCATTGGGAATATGAAAGCGGCGTACAAAAGATGGGCTCCTGAAAGGCTCACTCGTACAAAATAGCGTGCAGTGAATGAAAATGAATTAATAACTCATTCTGGCAGTAGGCCCAGCTAGTTTCATGACTTCGGGCTCTAGGCTGTGGTAGTACGTATAATGCCTGCATGTATACCAGCGTTTTGCTAATGGCTGTAGTGTGGAGAGTGTGTCTGTCTGTGGTAGCGTTATACATACACTCAGAGGGGATGGTCGCCGCCCTTGTGGTGCTGGTCCCGGGACAAGTTGAGGTCTCTGCCACCTCCCTCCCTTACGACCCCCAGGGTTATGGGACAAGTTGAGGTCTTTGTCACCGCACTCCCCTACGACCTCCAGGGTTATGAAACTATCTAGGTAGGACCTTAGGACCTGGCCAGCTCGTGAATTTACGTGCGGGCTAAGGGTTTGTGCCGTGATCATTCTGGATCTTCTCCAATATGTGGCACCTGTGACGTTAGTGCATATGGAATTCATTCCAAGTGCGGAGACGTCATCTTGAGAAAATGAAATTGAAAAAAAAATATTGTACGCCCCACGCAGAATCAAGCCTTTGCTAGAAATCGTAGTGTTAACAAGAAGAACTCGAAGGATGGGACCCAGAACACCAACGCCTCGCTACTCTTCGGACAGTTACGTACGAAAGTCCCGACGCCACATGGTGGCCATTTTGGCATGTAAAGGGGGAGGGGGGTGCTGTCATTGCGCTGCGTGGCTCGTTCGGACCCGGTCGTCATTTAACTTGTTTACAACCCAAAGGGCAAGGTGGGGAGATGACAAACCTCAAGACAGAGCCACACAACAAGTACCAACACACTGGACAAAGAGAGAATGGAAGAGTCCTCTTCTAGGTCTTCATCTCTGTGTTGGGCAGCCCGCCCAACCGCCAGCTGGCATAGCTGCCGTCTCTTTTCCCCTTACTATACAATCTCGACAGTTAGCAGTCAGAAACTCCCAACGTTCATCATCATGATCAAGTGCCCTGCCGCACGGCGTTGGCGATCATTGCCCTCCATATGTATCTATCCCGTTTTGCCGCAAGCATATCTTCCACCCTGTCCTCAGCCACCCTGCGAGCCCTTCCGATATTTTCTCCCTGGGTCTACCTGGTGCTCTCTTTCCCTCCAGCTTTCCTGTCGTGACCAGGTGCTCCAATTCCCTTTCCTCATAAAATGGCCTATAAATGTTGCCTGTCTTTTCCTTATCTTCCTTATCAACGATCTTCTTGTGTCTGCCTCCATCAAGACTGTCTCGTTTGTTTTCTTTGCTGTCCATGGAACTCTCAACATTCTTCTTAGAAACCACATCTCGGCTGCCTCAGTCTTGTTCTGGCTTTGCGTGTTGACTGTCCTCGCCTCATAACCGTATAACATTATCGGTTCTATAGAACATTCAAGAACTCTCTTCCTGATGTGAATTGATAGTGAAACCACAGGGGGTGTTCGAACGGTCGCGAAAGTGGCCAGGCGTGATGCTCTAGACACCGCCCGTTTTGCTATTGTTCAGCTAAGCTCTCTAAGCTTTCGCCAGTAATCGAAGTGTGAAGTGCGTGTCTGTAATAGCGTTATGTGCACGCAGAATCAATCCTCTGTATTGTTCAGAGCGTGTGTGTGTAGCAGTATGACGTCTGCGTAGACTTAATAAGCTTTTCCCCCCAGGATGTGCTTTGAGAGTGAAGTCTTTGAAAAGCTTATTCTGTGCTTGCTTCATTCGTGATGTCGATTTATTTATTCGCTCTGCTCTTCCCGAGTAGCGTCGTAGTCCTTACCAGTATTATCATCATCAGCAGCAGCAGCAACAGCAGCAGCAGTAGCAGCAGCATCAAGCGGCAGCGGCAGTCGGTAGTCATCGTCGTAGTTGTCATCATCATCATCGTCTCAACATTGGCTTTTATCATCATCGTCACAATCTTCATCATCGCCGAAAACTACATCATCATCATCATCATCATCGTCGTCGTCATCGTCGTCGTCGTCACCAGCAACACACATACACATACATCACCATCCACTACCATCATCTCATCATCATCATCGTCGTACCACCACCACACCACACCTACCACCACCACTACCATCACCACCACCACCACCCACCACTACCCACCCCTACCACCACCACCACCACACCACACCACCTCACACCACCTTACCACCAGCCCACTTACCACCAGCCACCGCCACCACCACGCCTTCACACCACGCACCAGTCACCCCCGCCACCACCTACCATCTACCACCACCACCCACCACCACCACCGCCAGACCTACAGAAGACATATTTTAAGGTCCCTTATCAGGAGTTGGACAGAGTGCCAGCAAGCCTAGTTATAGGAAAGCCGGCTGATGTGGAGCTCTGCTTTGTGCAACGTTCCAGTACCGGCTCAGTTCCTGTTATGTAAAATTACTGTTCAAAAACACCACATTGACTCTTTGTTTGTGTGTATACGAGTGTTTGAGAGAGGAGAGAGAGAGAGAGAGAGACAGACAGAAGAGAAGAGAGAAGAGACGGGGAGAGAGAGACAGAGAGAGAGACAGAAGACGACAGACAAACAGACGAGAGACAGAGAGAGTGAAAGAGTGTGTGTGAGAGAGAGAGAGAAGAAAGAGGAGAGAGAGAAGAGAGAAAACAGGAGAGAAGACACGAGAGAGAGAGAGAGAAGAAAGACAGAGCAGAAGAGAGGGGGGAGAGGAAAGAGGAAGACGAGAGAGACGGAGAGAGAGAAGAGAGAAGACAGAGAGCAGACAGACAGACAGAGAGGGACAAGACAGAACAAGGAGATTTCCGTCTTCATTAAGGGGGCGTGGAAACTAGGGGAAAAAGCACAGACAAACTGCCCTAAGAGCTATGATCCTTTTGGAACATTTTCCTAACGGAGATTTGAGAGTAAACGCGGTTCGTGTCCTCAGAGGAAGAGATACAGAGAGAGAGGAAAGAGACAAAGAGAGGGAAAGAGATGGAGAGAGAGGGAAGAGAGAGAGAGAGAGAGAGTGGGAGAGATAGAGAGGATAGAAAGGGAGAGAGAGAGAGTGAGAGAGAGAGAGAGACAGACAGACAGAGAGAGACAGACAGAGAGAGTGGGAGAGGTAGAGAGGATAGAAAGAGGGAGAGAGAGAAAGAGCGAGAGAGTGAGCGAGAGACAGAGAGACAGACAGACAGAGAGAGAGAGCGAGAGAGAGACAGAGAGAGAGAGAGAGGGAGAGGTAGAGAGGATAGAAAGGGGAGAGAGAGAAAGAGCGAGAGAGTGAGAGAGAGACAGACAGACAGAGAGCGAGAGCGAGAGAGAGACAGAGAGAGAGAGAGAGGGAGAGGTAGAGAGGATAGAAAGAGGGAGAGAGAGAAAGAGCGAGAGAGTGAGCGAGAGACAGAGAGACAGACAGACAGAGAGAGAGAGCGAGAGAGAGACAGACAGAGATAGACAGAGAGAGTGGAGAGGTAGAGAGGATAGAAAGAGGGAGAGAGAGAAAGAGCGAGAGAGTGAGCGAGAGACAGAGAGACAGACAGACACAGAGAGAGAGAGCAAGAGAGAGACAGAGAGAGAGAGAGAGAGGGAGAGGTAGAGAGGATAGAAAGGGGGAGAGAGAGAAAGAGCGAGAGAGTGAGTGAGAGAGAGAGAGAGAGAGAGAGAGAGAGAGAGAGAGAGAGAGAGAGAGAGAGAGAGAGAGCGCTCAGCAAATAACATAAAAACAAGAAACATACGAATTCAGAACGAGAAAACACGCATTTAATTTACTAATCATGACAGGCGCAACCTTTCGGCCACATGACCATTATAAAACACACACAAAACATAACAAAGGAACACGTTCAATATGTTAATGACAAAACCTTCCCTGCTGTTTCGTTGTGCAGAGGAACATTACACATAAAGTAACAGGCGGTTTTTGGTCAGTGTAACTAAACGTCGGACAGCTTAATTGTATCAGTCACAGATAGAAAGACAGACAGACAGACAGACGGACAGACAGATTGATAGACAGACAGACGGACAGACAGACAGACGGACCGACAGACGGACAGACGGACAGACAGACAGACAGACAGACGGACAGACAGACAGACGGACCGACAGACAGACAGACGGACAGACAGACAGACAGACGGATAGACAGACGGACGGACAGACAGACAGACGGACAGACAGACAGACAGACGGACGGACGGACGGACAGACAGACGGACAGACAGACGGACAGACAGACAGACGGACAGACAGACTGATAGACAGACAGACGCATACCGCACACTCACAGAAACGCATGTACTCACACAGACACATGCTCTCTCTCTCTCTCTCTCTCTCTCTCTCTCCCTCTCTCTCTCTCTCCTCTCTTCTCACACGCATACCCACACTCACACATACCCACGCACCACCCCCCCCCCACACACACACACACAACGTCAGAGTACTTACCATATGGTAACACTTCACAGACGAAGACTATCACATTTTGCAAACGTAAGAAACGCCAGGGGGGATAACACATACGCAAGAAAATAATAGACAGACAACGTAACATAATGACAGATATACAGACAGACAAACTAGCACACTGACAGATAGACAAAACTAACACTCTGACAGATAGACAAACTACCACACTGACAGATGACAGACAGACTAACACACTGGCAGATGGACAGACAAACTAACAGACATACACAAACTAAACACACTGGCAGATGGACAGACAACTAACACACTGGCAGATGACAGACACACTAACACATGGCAGATGACGACAAACTAACAGACAGACAGACAACTAACACACTGGCAGACAGACAGACAAACTAACACACTGGCAGATGGACAGACAAACTAACACACTGGCAGATGGACAGACAACTAACACTGGCAGATGGACAAATAACACACTGGCAGATGGACAGACAAACTAACACACTGGCAGATGGACAAACTAACACACTGGCAGATGGACAGACAAACTAACACTCAAACAGACAGATAGACAAACTAACACACTGGCAGATGGACAAACTAACACACTAGCAGATGGACAGACACACTAACACTTTGACAGATAGATAGACAAACTAACATTCTGACAGACAGATAACAAAACTAAACACAACTGACAGACATGGACAGACAAACTAACGCACTGGCAAATAGACTAACACACTGACAGATAGAGAAACTAACACACTGACAGACAGACAACCACCACTCAGACAGAAGAACAGACAGGCAGACCAACACACAGAAGCTGTGTCATTGGACACGCGGACGCACCTTTCTTCAGTGGGAACGACTGACCCATCCTTCGTTAATTAATTAACCCTTTGACTCCCGCACTCTGTCCACTAACTGCAAAAAAAAAAAAAAATTAACCCATTTACTCCCTTATTCCTATTCACCGGTTTCTGGCAGGAAGCTGGTGGATAGAGTGAGGGAGTCAAAGGGTAACGTTTTTTCTTTTTTTTTCCCCTTTTTCCCTTTTCCCCCTTGCTATCATGGTTGGCAGTGCAGGAAGCTGGTGGACAGGGTGCGGGAGTCAAAGAGTTAAATCTAAAAAAAAAAAAAAGGGGGGGGGGAGGGAGGGAAAAAAGACACAGCTACGGAACTCACAAGAACAAGAGTTGGTGGGGGAGGGGGGGGGGTGAGGGGAGAGTGCGAAAGCGTCAGTTTCTGTGATCTCAGCACACAGAAGCTGAGAACAGGGGGGTCACAGTTTCAAAGAATCCTCGCCTCTCCCTCGGGGGACCATTAAAACCGATGTCTTGTGTGGCCACAGGTGTGTGTGATGGGGGCTAATGCCGTGTTTGCACAGTCAGTCTGAATGTTTGGCGCTTTCCACTGTGTCCGCTTAGTCTTGAGTAGTAGTAGCGGAGCTAGAAGAAGGAACAAGTCTTGGTGTGTGTGGTTTTGTGTGTGTGTGTGTGTGTGTGTGTGTGTGTGTGTGTGTGTGTGTGTGTGTGTGTGTGTGTGTGTGTGTGTTCGCGCGGACAGGTGTCAATAGTAGGTTCGGCCGTTAAGGCTTATTACGTAGTTTTGTGGCGGTGGTGGTAAGGTGTAGGCGTAGGGGAAGTTGGAAGGGGTAGTGTGGGTGTGGGTGGTGGGTGGTGGTGGTGGGTGATGGTGGCTGTTGTATGTGTGTGTGTGTGTGTGTGTGTGTGTGTATGTGTGTGTGGATGCGTGTGGATGTGTGTGTGTGTGTGTGTGTGTGTGTGTGTGTTTGTCTGTGTGTGTGTGTGTGGATGCGTATGGATGTGTGTGTGTGTGTGTGTGTGTGTGGATGCGTGTGTGTGTGTGTGTGTGTGTGTGTGTGTGTCTGTGTGTGTGTGAGAATATATTTATGTGCGTATGTGGTGTACATGATTGTGAGCGCGTGCGCGTGTATGTGTGTATGCGTGTGCGTGCGTGTATGCATGTGGATATGTGCATGTGTGTATGTATATATGTATGTGTGTGTACATGTGCGTGCGCAAATACGTGCGTGCGTGCTTGCGTGTGTGTGTGTTGTGCGCGCGCGCGTCGCGGGCGTGTATGTGCTTGTGTTTGTGCATGCGTGCGTGCGTGCGTGCGCGCGCGCGCCCGTGTGTGTCTGTGTATGAGTGCGTGCGTGTGATGCTGGTCAGCTAAATGTCAAAGTTCTTTTATCACACATCTTTTTTTATTTTTTGTCTCTGTACTGACTCATGCTTTGTGTAAGAAGATAGCGGAAGAGGGCAGACAGTGGCAATTAATGGCAAAATAATGACTAAACAGGCAAACGTAGACACAGCGAACACGATCAGGACACATGGAAAGACATGCACAGCCACAGAAAAAAAAAATCAAACAAACAAAAAGAAACACGTAGTTGTATGACGCTGCGCCTACTTCCTGCTCCCATACGTACATACGTACATTTTCACGTACGCCTCTCTATTAAAACGTATTTCTCTCTCTCTCTGTCTCTTTGTCTCTCTGTCTGTCTGTCTGTCTGTCTGTCTGTCTGTCTCTCTCTCTCTCTCTCTTTCTCTCTCTCTCTCTCTCACTCTCTTTCTCTCTCTCTTTTCTCTCTCTCTCTCTTTCTGTCTCTTTCTGTCTGTCTGTCTCTCTGTCTCTTTCTCTCTCTCTCTGTCTCTTTCTCTCTCTCTCTCTGTCTCTTTCTGTCTGTCTCTCTCTCTCTCTCTCTCTCTCTCTCACTATTTGTCTCTACATTACATACACACGTAACGTTCACACACACACTCACACGTACATTTCACGTTCGCCGTCTGTTAAAACGTACTTCTCTCTCTCTCTCTCTCTCCTCTCTCTCTCTCTCTCTCTCTCTCTCTCTCTCTCTCTCTCTCTCTCTTCTCTGTCTGTCTGTCTGTCTGTCTTCTCTCTCTCTCTCTCTCTCTCTCTCTCTCTCTCTCTCACTATTTGTCTCTACATTACATACACACGTAATGTTCACACACACACTCACAGTGTGTACACACACGCAGACACACATACGTACACACACATACACACACATGTGCACACACACACATACAATTACATATACCCACACAAGCGCGCACACACACCATCTATTTACACACACACACACACACACACGCACACACGCACACACACACACACCATTAACTTACACACACACATGTATATATATATACACACACACATGTATATATATACACACACACACACACACACACACACACACACACCCTCCCCCCCACACACACACAAAACACACCACGCATATCACAATCACACACGAATATATACATCCCACACACGAGAGAGGAGAGAGAGAGAGAGAGAGGAGAGAGAGAGAGAGAGAGAGAGAGAGAGAGAGAGAGAGAGAGAGAGAGAGAGAGCGCATTTCCAGACAACAGAAACGCACACAACTGTACAAACTGTGGCCGTTAAATAATAGCTACCACAAACCTCAACTGTGGGAGACACGTCAAAAGCAAGGAAGGTCATGTCAGTGTGTGTGTGTGTGTGTATGTGTGTGTGTGTGTGTGTGTGTGTGTGTGTGTGTGTGTGTGTGAGGGGGTGGGGGTGGGAGTGGGAGGGACGGGGTGGACAGACATGCCAGCATACCTGCCTCGCAAACAACAAAAACCTCGCGATCAGACAGAAAGCTTGACATCATAATGACCCGGCCTAAAGCCCCGCTATGACAAAGGGCAAGCTGTTTCTACTCCCGGGGCCCTTCCAGCCCTTTACTTTCTATAACCTGTAGAGGTCTTACCTTCCAAGACTGGCAGGCAGGCTTTGGGACAACTTGTCATTCAGTGAAGGCGGTAGGCCGTAGACTATTCTAGCCTCTTAATAGCGAGTGAATGGGTTTCCCCCCCTTGTCTTGCCCTAGCATTCGCGCCACCATTCTGTACGAGGCTAATTGTCCATTATTTTGATGGTGTCAGCTTAGTGTTTTATGGGTTCCTCTGTCGTCTCCCCTAACGCCTCTTCTTTCCTATTTAAAGACCTTGCCTGCGCATAAGGTTTTGCGCATGTTGAAGAAGTCTGCCAGAAATTTGTTGGCAGGTATGGGTGAAGCGCATATGGAATTGTCCGAGTGTGGTAACTCCCTTTTGAACAAATTCCAGATTCGAATATTTTGTGCATGCTTGCATGACATCGTCTGTATGGATGGAATAATGAGCTTTTATGGTACTGTTTTCTAGGTCCTGGAAGAGCTAATGTGAGCGTGTCCCTGTATCTCTATTTACATTATTTCCATTTCTTGTCTGAAGAGTGAAGGAAATATCGCATGCAAAATCCTATTCGTTTTAATAATTTTGACACCTGCACCCTATACAACAACCGCAAAAACTTAACGTTTTGATTCCGTCACCCTATCCACCAGCTTCCTGCAGGAAGCTGGTAGATAGGGTGACGCAATTAAAACGTTAAGTTTTTGCTTTGCTAGTATGGTTGACTCTGCATGATGCTATGGACAGAGTGTAGGAGGCAAAAGATTAAGCAGACAAATCTTCTATAAAACTGACTGTTCAGATTCAACTAATGCTATGTAGATTATTATTATGCTATTGGTATGCAGAGCAGCAAAGTAATCGTCTAAGGTGTGCCACTAATACCTGCAAGTCTCTGTAGTGCATACCTGTCAGGAACAAAAAAGCAAAACAAAAAATGCTAATTTACAGGAGTGGGGGACAAGCATGTCATTATACCTGCCTCACAGCCCACACAAAGGTCTCACGATCAGACGGAAAGCTGACATCATAATTACCTGGCCTACAGCTGCACTGACAATATCAAGCTATTTCAACTCCTGAGCCACCAGCACTTTGCCTTCTGTGGCTTAGTCGGTACTGACATGCTTTGGGCGACTAGTCACCCAGTGAAGCCAATGGGCCATAGAAGATTCTAGCCTCGCAGTCATAGATGAGTGGGTTTCCTAATACTCAGCCAGGTATTTCTGCCACTGTTTTGTACAAGGCTTCATGAGATGAGCTATTTTGGGCATAGATGAAATATTGAGATTTTCTGGCATTGTTTTCTATCTCTTGGTAGGGCAAATACGAACAATTCCTTATATCTCTGCATTATGACAATTTCTTGTCGGATAAATCTCTGCATGATTACCATTTCTTGTCTGATGAATGGACGAAATATTTCTTGTACAATCCTAGTAATTTAAAACAGTTGAATTTTGTCACGTATAAAAACGATCTCGGATTTATTTGATGTTATGCAGATCGAACAACACACGCGTATTGACCCAATCATAATCCCACCTAAACACCACATATTATGCCATTGGCATGCAGGGCAGCAAAATAACCATCTAAACTGTGCCACTAATACCTGCAAGTCTCCGCAGTGTCGACCCGCCAGGAACAAACAAAAAAAAAAAAAAAAAAAAAAAAAAAAAAAAGAAAAGAAAGGCTAATTTACAGGAATGGGGGACAAACGTGTCAGCATACCTGTCTCACAACTCACACAACGGTCTCACGTTCAGACGGAAAGCTGACATCATAATTACCTGGCCTAGACCTGCTCTGACAAGGGCAAGCTGTTTCAGCTCCTGAGCCACCAGCACTTTGCCTTCTGAGGCTTAGTCAATACTGACATGCTTTGGGCGACTTGTCACCCAGTAAGGCCAATGGTCCATGGACGATTCGAGCCTCTTAGTCATGGATGAGTGGGTTTCGCCATTCTTGCCTGGTTATTCGCACCGCTAAATTGTACAAGGCTTCATGGGTTTAGCTTGTATTCAGTAGAAATGGAATAATGATTTTTTTTCCTCACCTTGCCTTCTTTGGTTTTGTTCGAGCGAAAATTACAGTTTCGTCCTTAATGTCCTCATTACTATTTTTTGTTTAGAGAATGAATAATATTATATGCAAATCTGTATGTTTTCAAAGAAACAGAGCTTTCGATGTGTAATGCAGCCTATACACTGTAACAACAAAACATGAAAGTTGAATTATTGGCGTCTTCAAGGACAAAACTTGGTATCAAGTCTGTAATATACAAGCACCATTTCTACAATGTAATAGATACACCTAGTTTAGATTTAAGGATAAACAGTAAAGCATTTAGAATTGTAAAAGCAGATGGTGCTTTTCATTTGTGATTACAAAAGTGAACGTATCCCTCCTTGTTCATTGGATATAAACTGAAACAACGAATAAAAGTAAAGAATGCTTTTCATTTACGATTTTAAAAGTGAAATAGATCCTTCCTTGTATATTGAATATAAATTGGAACAAATTCACACACACACACACACACACACACGCACACACACACACACACACACACACACGTACACACATACACACACACACATACACACACACATACACATACATGAATGTTGGGAAAAAAAGGGAGGGGTGGAGGTGGAGAGAGATGGGAGGACTGGGGGGGGGGGGTGTAACAAGTGAATGTGACTATAAAGCTGTACTGTTCATATTGACACACATATTGACAACTCGATTCGTCAGAAGTAAAGAAGGCAATTACCAGGTAAGGGATGGTCACGCCAACACATCTGCCTCACAACCCACACAACGGTCTCGCAATCAGACAGAAAGCTGACATCATAATTACGTGGTCTGGAGCCACACTGACAAGGGCAAGCTGTTTCAGCTCCTGAACCACCAGGCTCTTTACCTTCCTTAGCTTAGTCAGTACTGACTTGCTTTGAGCGATTTGTCACCCAGTGAAGCTAGCGGGCCATGGACAATTCTCCTCTTAGTCATGGATGGGTGGGTTTCTCCATTCTTGCCTGGTAATTTGTGCCACTGAATTGTACAAGGTTTTACGTGTTCAGCATGAATTCAGTAGAAACGGACTAATGATCTTTTTTCACACGTTGCCTTCTTTGGTTTCGTTTGAGCAAAAACTAGTTTCCTTCTTAATGTCCTCATTACCATTTTCTGTTCTGATAACCGAATACTATTGTATGCAAAATCTGTACATTTTTCAAAGAAGCAGAGGTTGCGATGTGTACAAGCAACACAACAAAATATGGAAGATGAAATACTGGTGTCTTTATGTTAGATAAAGACATTGTTATGAAGTTTGTAAATCACAAGCCACATTTCTACAATGCTATAGACATACATAGTTTAGGTTTAAGGGTAAACAGCAAAGCATTTAGAGTCGTAAAAAAATGTATGCTTTTCATTTGCAATGTTCAAAGTGAAATAAACTCCATTCTTGTTCATGGGACATGAATTAAAACAAATAAAAAAAACATAAATTTGGACAGTGGGGAGGTGGGGGGGGAAGGGAGGATGGAAAGTGTACAAATGAATGTGACCCAGTAAAGCCAATGGTCCATGGACGATTCGAGCCTCTTAGTCATGGATGAGTGGGTTTCGCCATTCTTGCCTGGTTATTCGCACCGCTAAATTGTACAAGGCTTCATGGGTTTAGCTTGTATTCAGTAGAAATGGAATAATGATTTTTTTTTCCTCACCTTGCCTTCTTTGGTTTTGTTCGAGCGAAAACTACAGTTTCGTCCTTAAGTAATGTCCTCATTACTATTTTTTGTTTGGTGAATGAATAATATTATATGCAAATCTGTATGTTTTCAAAGAAACAGAGCTTTCCATGTGTATATGCAGCCTATACACTGTAACACAACAAAACATGAAAGTTGAATTATTGGCGTCTTCAAGGACAAAACTTGGTATCAAGTCTGTAATATACAAGCACCATTTCTACAATGTAATAGATACACCTAGTTTAGATTTAAGGATAAACAGTAAAGCATTTAGAATTGTAAAAGCAGATGGTGCTTTTCATTTGTGATTACAAAAGTGAACGTATCCCTCCTTGTTCATTGGATATAAACTGAAACAACGAATAAAAGTAAAGAATGCTTTTCATTTACGATTTTAAAAGTGAAATAGATCCTTCCTTGTATATTGAATATAAATTGGAACAAATTCACACAACACACACACAACACACACGCACACACACACACCACACGTACACACATACACACACACACATACACACACACATACACATACATGAATGTTGGAAAAAAAGGGGAGGGGTGGAGGTGGAGAGATGGGAGGACTGGGGGGGGGGTGTAACAAGTGAATGTGACTATAAAGCTGTACTGTTCATATTGACACACATATTGACAACTCGATTCGTCAGAAGTAAAGAAGGCAATTACCAGGTAAGGGATGGTCACGCCAACACATCTGCCTCACAACCCACACAACGGTCTCGCAATCAGACAGAAAGCTGACATCATAATTACGTGGCCTGGAGCACACACTGACAAGGGCAAGCTGTTTCAGCTCCTGAGCCACCAGGCTCTTTACCTTCCTTAGCTTAGTCAGTACTGACATGCTTTGAGCGACTTGTCACCCAGTGAAGCCAGCGGGCCATGGACAATTCTAGCCTCTTAATCATGGATGGGTGGGTTTCGCCATTCTTGCCTGGTTATCTGCATCACTGCTTTGTACAAGGTTTCACAGAACTGGTTTGCATTTAGTAGAAATGGAATAGCGGCTATTATTATTATTTTTTTATATCACACTCACTTATTTAGTTTTTTTTTCTAGTGGAAACTAGTTTCCATTTTAATGCCCTCATTACCATTTTCTATCTGATAAATGGACAGAAGTGTAGGATGCGAAATCTCTGTATTTTGAAAGAAGCAGAGCTTACAGTGCGTACAAGCAATGTGTACGAGGCAATACAACAGTATATGAAAGCTCACTATAGGTGTTTCGACGTCTTTAAGGAAAACTGTAATAGATAAGCAACATTTCTGCAATGTAATGTATACCTAGTTAAGGTTTGAGGGTAAATAGCAAAGCATTCAAAATTCTAAAAGTCGGGGATATTGTTTGTTTCTGATTTACAGAGTGAAACAAATTCTTCCCATTCAATTGGACATTAACCTAACAAAATAAAACAAACCAAACCAAACCAAACCAAACCAAACCAAACCAAACCAAACCAAACCAAAACCAAACCAAACCAAACCAAACCAAACCAAACCAAACCAAAACCAAACCAAACCAAACCCAAACCAAATCAAACCCAAACCAAACCCAAACCAAACCAAAACCAAACCCAAACCAAATCAAACCGAACCAAACCAAACCAAACCAAACCAAATCAAACCAAACTAAACTCAAACCAAACCAAACCAAACTAATTGAATCGAATTGAGCTGAACCAAAAGCAAAGCAAAGCAAATCAGAGCAAAACAAAGTGAAGCAAAGCAAAGCAAAGCATATCAAATTCCATTTCTTACCCATTGGACGAGGCGGCAGGGAAGTTTTTAGTCCCGTTTTTATTATCCATTGTTTGGTGTTTGTGATCTGTTTGTGACCGTGCGTTCGCGCTTGACAAAGGCTAGTTGGCCGAAAATTTGCGCTTGTTTTGTTTTGTTTTGTTTTGTTGGATATGCGTTTATATTGGTTTTCTTGTTCTTCTGGTTCATATCAAATCAAACCAAACCAAACCAAACCAAACCAAACCAAACCAAACCAAACCAAACAGAAAAAAACCACAGAAATGGGGGCAAAATTAATGTCATTATTAATGTAAAGCCATACTGTTATTATCCATAAGTGTCAGCATCATGACTCGTCAGAAGCAAAGAAGGCGACATTACAGGTGTGGAGCAGAGCAGGTGTGCCAGCATACCTGCCACCACATCACACACACAATGGTCCCATGATCAGACAAAGCTGATACCATAATTTCTCAGCCTAAAGCAGACAAGGGCAAAGTGTTCCAGCTTCCAGGCCACCAGCCCCCTTATCTTCAGCAGCTCAGTCAATACTCGCCTGTTTTGGACGGCTTGTCGCTCATTGAAGTCAGTGGGCCGTGGACAATTCTGGCCTCTCGGTCACGGATGCGTGGGTTTCCCCATTCTTGTCCAGTTATTTGCGCCACTGCTTCGTACAAGGCTGCCTGAGGTCGGCCTGTGCTCCATAGAAATGGAATAATGATTTTTGTTTTATCTCACTTTGCCTTTTTAAGTTCGGTAGTGCAAAAAGGACAGTTCTGTTTGTTCATACTGTTTTCGATATAACTGTTTTTGTGTCTTGATAAATGGACAAAGTAAATGACGCAGAAATCTGTCTGTTCTCAGCAAAGCAGAGCTGGAGTAGAATCAATGTATGTCCTACTACGTGTTCTGTTTGAATGTAAAAACTTATTTTAGAATGAAGCATTGTTGGTAGGAAAATTGAAATGTGTGAGCTTTTGAACAAACTGGGAATGTACAAAGTAAGCAATAAGAGCGCTTAACCTAGTTGGGAAAGCAAGCAGCAGTACACATGGATAATCTTTATGTTAGCAAACCACAGACGTCAAATATTTGCAATATCCAAGTTATTGCGAAGCAAAGAAAAGAATCAGTCTTTCGAGATCAGACACACGAGAATCTACTGCTTTCCCTTTCTCAAAACACGAGACTAATATAGCGAGTAGTCTATGTGCAGAGCAAGACCAGTACCCTTGCTGACCATTCAGGAACTTTTTTCTTTCTGTTTATCTTTGGCACTGTCTTTGTGTCACTAGTCCCATGATGCTCACTTCGACTCTCCAGACACACTTCCAGACCTACTGAATCCGCCTACATTACACGAATTGGCTTCAGAAACCTTTGCTTGTCGACAGTAAAACGACAGCAGCATGTGTGTGTTTTTTGTCTCGTTCAACCACAGCGATCCTCTCACCAAAACCATACTCGAAGGGTGCCAGTCCCGGAAAGAATTCGACGCCGGCTGGACAGAGGAAAAAAGTTTGGTGGTATTATGTCAAATACTAGACAGTCTCCAGTGTGCCAGAATTGGTTACTGGAGCACCACCCATACAGAAATGAATAATCTTTCTGATGTTTTGACCCATCAGACTACTCTTTGAACTGACTGGTGAAGGAATGGGGGCGGGGGATGTTCCTGGTATCCCTACAAATATTGGACAGACTTGCAGAGAGAGTGGCTGAGGACAAGAGAGAGAGATGTACTTTCAGCAACAAGGGATATATTCGTATGGAGGGCCATGATCACCAACGCCATGCGGCGGGGAACATGGTACGAGATGATGATGATACTCATACATTACATACAGAGATGTATACAATATGCGTATGGTTGGTGAGAGTACTTAAGAAAAAGTTCTTGTTGATATATGATCACAGAAAAAAAATGTGTACAATGTGCTTTAGGCAGATTTGTGAAAGTACTGAATAGAAAAAAGAAAGGTTACTGATAGTATAAAATTACAAATGAAATATGTACATTGTGTTTAACGTTATTGATTGTACTAAATACTAAATTTAGAAAATGCTGTTGATAATATAAGATTAAAGAAAAATAAAATGTTTACACTGTGCTTTAAATGGTGAAAGTACAAAGAAAAACAAGTAAAGTTACGGATAATGTGACTGTCTTTTTGTTTTGAAAAAAATAAAAAGGGAAGAAAATGAAAGGAAAGATATCATAAGATTACAGAAAACAATGTGTGAAGTGTTCTTTGAATCCAATTTCCTTTCTAGGCCTGAATCATGACAGTGCCACATTTGATATCAAGAAACACTGTTAGTTTTAAAACATTGTCTCACAGTCTGTCTCTCAGTCTCACTCTGTGGAGCGTTGTGTGTGTGTGTGTGTGTGGTGTGTGTGTGTGTGTGTGTGTGTGTGTGGTGTGTGTGTGTGTGTGTGTGTGTGTGTGTGTGTGTGTGTGTGTGTGTGTGTGTGTGTGTGTGTGTGTGTGTGTTGTGTGTGTGTGTGTGTGTGTTCGTTCTTCTTTGATTTAACGTCTTTTCACTATAAGTGATATTAGTGTGTGTATGTGTGTGTGTGTGTGTGGTGTGTGTGTGTGTGTGTGTGTGTGTGTGTGTGTGTGTGTGTGTGTGTGTGTGTGTGTGTGTGTGAGCCTCTCTCTCTCTCATTCTCTCTCTTTATCTATCACTCTGTCTGCCTGTATGTCTCTGTCTCTCTGTCTCTGTCTGTCTGTCTGTCTGTCTGTCTCTCTCTCTCTCTCTCTCTCTCTCTCTCTCTCAAACACACACACACACACACACACACACACTCTCTCTCTCTCTCTGAAGTGCGCGCGCGTGTGTGTATGCATGCGTGCTTGCGCTACATTTGCATCTGTGCATACAATGGGAAATGGTACAAAACATAGCATACCTCTTTCTCTATACAGAACTACCCAGCAGTAAAGAAAAAAAAACCCGCTCATAAACATAGGACATCACCTCACCCTTACCTGGAAAGCAACCGTAGCGTACAGGTGTTGAAATCACACGTGTGTAGGTGTTGGCGAAACAACGAAGGGACCTAGCCAGGCAAAGATAATGACGTTTTAGCGTGGGTGCCCCACCAGAAGTCCACCCCACCAGGCCATTTAGCTAGCAGCGCCGGCAAAACAAAAGCAAACAATGCAATGGTCAGCGCTCCCTGCCGCAAAATGACCCCAGGGCACGTTATATGACCCTTCATCGGAGGCTGTCAACATCAAAGAGGCCGGAGGTGACTGTGTGTGTGTAGGCAGGTTGTGTGGTAATGTGTCGATGGTGTGTGTGGTGTGGTGGTGGTGGTACAGATGAGGCTGGTCCCATAACTGTGTGGTTCAGCAGAGAGGCTGTGAAGCTCTATGGGTTATTAGGCTGAGTTGCAGAGGATTTTAGTTCTCGTAGACTAACTAGCTTTGTTTCGTTTATTAATGTGGTGGTGGTTGGTTTTATGGAGGTATTATTTTGTGCGTGGACTCTTTGTCCTTGTCGTACCCCTCCTGTTTTGTTTGTTTGTTTGTTTATTTGTTTATTTGTTTGTTTGTTTGTTTAACTATCATTGGTGTTCAGCAGGGTTGATGTCCATCTGTATCTGGGAAGTCTGGATGCTTCATGCTTTATCATTATCGTCGTCGTCATTGTCATCACATCATCACCAACTTCATCATCTTCATTCGATCTTCACAACCAATGAATTAATTGATGAACTAATACTATCCTTACGACTATTGTTAATAGTAGTAAAAATGGTTGTAGTAGTGGTGATCGTGGTGATATGTTAGTAGTAGTAGCAGCAGTAACTAGCAGCAGCAGCACCAGCAGTTAGTAGTAGTAGTTAGTGTATATAGTAGTATAGTAGTAGTAGTATGAAATAATAGAAGTATCATTATCTGTAGAAGACTGAAATCATGGTAATCAAAAACAAAACAAAACAAATTCCCCTCATATAGAATAACAACAGATGGCACAACATTGAGACAAGTTGATATAGACCTATTTAAATACCTAAGAACTGTCATCTTACCAGACGGCAGATGCACATTAGAAATATCCAGCAGAATTGGTCAAGTAAAACAGCATTCAAGAAAATAAAGGCGTTCTTACCAGCAGGGTGCCTCTCAGTTATCGTCAAGAAGATAGTTTTTTCAGTGTTATATAGAACCAGTACTGTCATCCGGATACGAAGCTTGGGCAATTAACAAGCATAGGCAGGACACGCTTTAGGCAGCTGAATTGTGGGGTTTAAGAAGAAATTTAAAGAGTTCCACGGAAAACAAAAGAAAACAAACGAGACAGTCGTGAAAGAAACAGACACGAAAAGAACGGTAATGAACAAAATTAGGAAAAGACAAGTAACATTAATCAATATGACATTTTATGAGGCAAGAGAAACTCGACAAAGCCCTGAGTGAGAGGGAAAGAGCACCAGGTAGACCCAGGGACAAAATAGTAGTTTTACAGAGTAGACGAGGACAGGAGGGATACTTGCAGTGACAAAACAAGAGATATTCGTATGGAGGGCTATAATTTGCGTATGGACTATAATGCATGCAATGATGATGATGATGATACCTTCCCAGTGCTTCTCAGCTATGTGGTCTGGGGGCAGCACACGCAGTTATTATTATTATTATATTATTATTATTATTATTATTAATTATTTTTTTATCATTGTTGTTGTTGTTGTTATCATCATTGTTGTTGTTGTTGTTAGTTTCATCATTGTCATCATCATCATCATCATCATCATCTTCTTCTTCCTTTTCTTCTTCTTCTCATCATCATCATCAGCATTATTATTATTATTATTATTATTATTTTATAATATTATTATTAATTTATTATTATTATTGTTATTATTATTATCATTATTATTGTTATTACTATTATTATACTTATTATTATTAATACTATTATTGTTATTCTTACTTATTATTTATTATTGTTATTCTTATTATTATTTGGTCATTTATACATTAATCCATTCATTTATCCATCCATCCATTTATACTTTTTTTTATACCCAAAACGGCTGATGCTTATACACACGCGATCAGACCAGAAAGCAGTCATTCCATAAGTTTGCTCACCATCCAAGCCTCCCCAAATAATAACACGTATAATGCGAGCGAAATTGCTAAGAAACGCGGCAAATGCTGGAATGAAAAAGAAAAAAAAAAAAGAAAAAAGCGGATCATCTGTCACGGAACATTTTGCATGAACGAGCAGAATCATGCTTGTGTTTCGTTTGAAGCAGAAGACAGTGATTCTGTGCCTGCTGTTTTCTTTCTTTCTTTTTTATTTTTTTATTTTATTTTTTTTTTTTATTATTATTTTCGGAATCAAAACTAAGGACTGCGTGTTTAACTTGGTTGTATTCAGCCCAGAAGACATGACGAAAAGTGAAAACCGTAAACTACTGTCTCTATCTCTCTTTTGTCGTGGGAGGTGAAGGAGAGTGGTATTAATTAACCGTATTGGCGATACAGGCGAGAGAGAAAAAAAAAGGAATCATTGTGTAAACAAGAGTGATCTTTTTTTAACAGTTTGTGTGTATACTCTGGCAGTACTCAGGACTAGAGCCGGGTTGCCCAGATCAAAGCAGCTCTCCAAGTGTTTGTGAGATCGGGTTTGTAATGTGTTCGCCAAAAAAAAAAAAATTATATATATATATTGCTAGGAAAAAAGGAATATAAACTAATCATGACTACTTGAGCCCCCCCCCCCCCCCACTCTCTCTCTCTTTCTGTCTCTCTGTTCTGTTTCTTTGTCTCTCTCTGTCTCTGTCTCTGTCTGTCTGTCTGTCTACTGTCTGTCTGTCTGTCTGTCTGTCTCTCTCTCTCTCTCTCTCTTTTTTTTTTTATCATTCATTGTGTGCTGTGTTCAATTCTTCTACTATCTATATATCTATTTTTTATTATATTATATTATATTTATCATTTTTATTATCGTGTGTTCTATATTATATTATATATTACTATGTTTTATGTGTTGTGTTTTTATTATTAATATTTATCTATCTATCTATCTATTTATCTATCTATCTATTATCTATCTATCTATCTATTTTATCTATCTATCTATTTTATCTATTTATCTATCTATCTATCTATATCTATTCATTATCTATTATCTATCTATCTATCTAATCTATTATTATTCTATCTATCTATCTATCTATTTATCTATCTATCTATCTATTTTATCTATCTATCTATATCTATCTATCTATCTATTTTATCTATCTATCTATTATTATCTATTATCTATTTATCTATTTTATCTATTATCTACTATCTATCTATCTATCTATTATCTATCTATTATCTATCTATCTATTATTATCTATCTATCTATCATTATCTATCTATCTATCTATCTATCTATCTCTTGTTCCCTGTTTCTTTATTTGTCTTTCTACTATTTGTAACTCTGTTCCCCTGCTTCTTATGCCCTACCCTCTCTAAACATAAAGGAAACCAGATGCCCTAAATCCTACCAGACTAAGAAAGATTATGAACCATACACACTCAGGCTCTTGTTAACATTAACAAATGTGCGAGGAATGCACAGGGAAAGGATTCACATTATAAAATCGCTCGGCTGCAGACCTTGCAGTTTTAAATGCAGTGAGAGCAAAAAATTTCCATATCCAAAATGAGATAATGCATTACCAAAAACGTATTGACGTTTTAAACTCCGTGCTTAGATTGGAAGTACTGTCAAGCTGAATAAACTTTCGTTCCACAAATAGAGGCCAAGATCATAAGTTAATCATGAAAGTATTCGCTCTGTAAACTTTTAAATTCACATCATCCTGTGTATGGCAGATCCTCGAAGTGTTCTGTCTGAGCCTTTTATTTTCGAAAATTGTTCGATTTTTGAACTCCTTCATTTCATTACTTTGCGTTTTAAGTCCTTTTTTGGTGATCATTATTTCAGTCTATTGAATTCTGTGTACATTTACAGACTGACCATGATCTAATTGTCAGTGCATTCTTCTAGTATTGCTGTTCTTCATATAAAGTAATGTAACAGAAAGGCTTCGTTCTGTTAAGTTTAATTCGAATTTAGAAGTTAGCAAGGAAGTATGAAATTTGTCCGCATATGTTCGTCTCTCTGTTTTGCATATATTCCCGGTTTTTGTTACGCCTGCCTCCATTGTGTCTAGAACTTTAATACACAATCTTCAGTTGATCACAACCTATTTGTCTCTGCATGATTTGCTTTCCATCGTTGCTTTGCATACCAAGTGCTGGGAAACTGGGTGAACTTTGTTCCATTCTACTTTAAGTTCAGCTCGTTTGAAGAGTTTGATCGTGAAGTATTGTCTCAAGCTGTTTTTGTCTGGTAAGTTTGTCTACAAAGAACTCTCAGTTTTCATGGGGGGGGGGGGGGGGGGGGAGCCTCTATTCTATATACATTAAAAGGTTATTCCGCAGGTTAACTTGATCGTGTAATATTCGTATCTGCATGGTTTCACCTCACTGTATTGCTTGTGAAATACCGTCTGTCTGGGTGAATGGGTTCTTTTCTGTTAAGTTGAATACTCATCGAAAAAAGTTCGGGTTGAAGTGTATCCCCCCCCCCCCCCACCATATGTTAAACTCGTTGTTTTGATATGTCCTTGGTTTTGGGTTTTGTTAAAACCCGGTTCTGTTCTCTCTGAAACTTTAATTCGCATCTTTGAATTGATCACGACGTGCTTGACGGTGCTTGATTTTCTTTCTCTCGTTGGTTTGCATACCAAGTAGGGCCAGGGCTATTGTGAAAGTTGTCGAACTTTGCTACATTGTACTATTAACTTTAATCTACAGGCAGACTTCCATCATGAAGTATTGTCTCAATATGTTTTCGTTTGATTATTTTGCATGTAAAATACACCCTACCACCACCACCTTTTTTTTTTTATTTTAAAAAGAAAACAGCCCCCGTTCTAATTTCCACGAAGCTTAAAATGGCACATTAACTTGGTCCTTGGTCGTGAAGTATTAATTTTGTTCCACTAAGTTTTCGTCTCGTTTCTTTGCATAGAAAGTACTCTCTGTCTTTGTGGAGTTGGCCCCACGGTCGAGCGAGAAGTACCAGTCTGCTTGAGTTCCCATCACTTATAGCTCGCATTTAAAGGTAATGGCAGCCGTGGTGGAGTAGCTGCCCTCCCGCTGTGCTCTGGCGCTATCCACAAAGTATCCATCTTCTGCCGGTTTGGCTTTTCACTCATTGCTTGCATATAAAGTAATCCCTCCCGTTCTTGGGGGCGAATCTGGCTCCGGCCTGTCCTAGGAGGAATTTTGTTGCTCAGCGACATAAATTGGTTCATTGGAGGAGAAGACGAGGGCTAGAAGGAAAAGTGGAGACAAACTAGCGGTCTGGTGTCTGCAGGGGGTGCTTACACCGTCTGACTCGCCCCGATCCTAGTCAATTGGAACCGCTCGATCGTGTGGAAAAAAATCACAGTGAACAAGAGGACGGGCTATCTGCCGTCATCTAAATGCCTCTACAAGGGACTCGCCGCCCATACTTCTCTCCCCCCCCCGCCCAGCATCTGACATCAAGCTGTTTGGCCAGCCGTGTTTCTCTGGCGTGAAGGGACTGGAATAATAATAATCACTGATTGATGACTTCCAACCTAACTTTCTGGCCGCGTTATTTTCTTGTAATTTTTTCCTCTGTGTGTGTGTGTGTGTGTGTGTGTGTGTGTGTGTGTGTGTGTGTGTGTGTGTCGTGCGCGTGTGTGTTGTGCGTGTGTGTGTGTGTGTTTTGTTTGTTTGTGTGTGTGTGTGTGTGTGTGTGTGTGTTAGGTTGGGATGGGATGTTAGAGTTTTGGGAGATAGGAGAGGAGCTTTTCATTTTGGGTGGGGGGTGGGGGGGGGTATTTCGGGTATTGGGGAGAAGGCTTATTTTTAGTTCAGAGAAAAGGATGGGAGAGGCAGAGGTGCCAAGAGTGGATGAGTGTTAGTGTGTGAGGGGGCATGACTGGAACATCAGATTAACCGAAGATTGATTCGATTTTGATGCAGTTGCTTTGCCATTTTTGGATTCACATATCAATTTTTGTTTGTTCGTTTGTTCGTTTTTCATGCGTGCATTTGAAGATTTGTGTAAATTATCGATAGATGTTTATTGGATTTATGACGCTGGGTTCTCCTGATGGGTATTTACGTATATACAAGCTTGCACAAACTGGCCATTTTCTTTTTTGAGTCTGTGGCTGTAATGCAAACATGAGAGAGAGAGAAAGAAACAATCAACAAACAAACAAGAAACAAAACAAAAACAAAACAAAACAACAAAACAAAAACCAAAAAAACTTCAGTGTCGGCACGATCAAGTCTGCCGTTTTGTCGATTTTGTCCAGACCTAAAAATTCATGATAGGTTTTAAAAGAAGGGCTGAATAAATAAACTTGACTTGAGCATGGACCAAGTTTCATTCATAATCGTGCTGAAGAACTAAAGTGGGTAACTCAAGATTTTATGGATCGAACTGAACAATTCGGGTCCCTATTTTAAGCCACTGTAAGCACGTGCAACGATATAACTTTAACCCTTTGATTCCGCAGCTATCACTGGCTGCAAAAACTTAACCCTTCGACTCTCTCATCCTATCCACCAGCTTCCTGCAAGAAGCTGGTGAATAGGGTGAGGGAGCCTAAGGGTTCAGTTTTTCCTTTGGTATCATTGATGGCGATGCAGGATGCTGGTAGACAGGGTGTGGGAGTCAAAGGGTTAATGGCAAATGTCCTGGTACTTGCTTACACGCTCCTGCGATATGCGAGGCACAAGGTGGCAAGAACGCTCCAACAGGCTCAGTCGGTAGAGAATCTCAAGGCGTCACTCCACCGTCCTTCCTGGTATAAGATCATAAAATATGCAGTACTTGTGTCACGGATATAGCGCATGAAGATACGTGTATGGCTTGACAGTTGTGTCAAGAAAGCTTTTTTTTTTTTTTTTTCATGGTTTGTGTTCGTTTTGTTTTTTGCATTTCGTTTCTTTTCCCCCCTTCCATCCTCCCCTCCCCTCTACCCCACCCCCAACCCCAGCCTCATCCCATTGCCGCGGAATGTTGAGAGTGTAAGACGCCGCCGAAGCTGCCAATATGCAGCGACTGCTCGCTCATACGAACAGATTTGCACGGCTCATAACCACGCGTATTTACGTCACATTTTACTGTCGGAAAGCCCGCATAATATGCATGCCGGCTTGCTTAATACACATGCACATCGTGCGCTTTCCACCCATTTCTCATTCAAGCCAGGGGCCCCTCCAGATATTCTTATTTTGTGCAATCTCTCCCACTTCTGTTTCAATTTTCCCGTGAGGAACACAATTTGCAATTTAATGAGATGCTGACGTCAAAACAAGCGAGCAAACAAGGGAAGCAACTGGCTGGACAAAGAAGCAACATTGTGTGGGTTATCAAACGGTTCAGATGCGCCGTTTACGACCTTGCTCTAAGAAACGGCCGTGCATACGAGCAGGTTGCAGGCGCTTATAAATTCTATTCTCTTCATCATCATGTTAATCACGTAACCTTTTATTTCGTTTGTCCAGGGTCAATCAATTTTCATTGTGAAAATCTAATGCCAGCAAGCAAAGGACGAAAAGTTGGAACTTTGAAAAAAAAAAAAGTGTTATGTCCGAAAATGAATTACTGACAGACTTGTAAATCAAATGCGTATAATGAGGGAACAATATAGCTACTTTTTTTTTGATATTCAATAACAGCATGCATTTTGTTGTCGTTGTGGATTTTTTTTTCTTTTTCGAAATTGTGATGATCCAACAATTGGATGAACTGCTTGTCAAATTAAATTGCCTTTGCTACTTATGGAAATGGACCAGCGACACAGTTCCTGAACGGTTCTCCACACGCATCTTAGAAGTCTGCATTATCTGTCCCCTCCCCCCTCCCTCCCCCCCCCTCCGCACTCCCGTGGGGATGCCAGGTTTCGTTTCTTTTTTTTTTCAGTACAAATTGTCTTCCCATCTTCTGGAAATTCTGCACCAGAAATGTTCCTCTTTGCTGTCACTCTCTTTGTTTCTGTCTCGCTCCTTTGCTTTCTTACATCTCTTCTTATAATTTGCTGCATTGCTGGTCTGTTGACCTGTATATGCTTTATAAAGCCTTTATACTTTATTTTCGGGTGTTTCGTGTTAACTTGCTAAGTTAGGTACATCTGTGATTGTACATCTGGCACTAAGGATATGTGGTGTTCAGAAGTGTTTATAGGTAATTTGGGTCAGTTTTTATACATTGCTCTAGTGTACTTTGTTGTTTGTGTTGTTTTAACCCCCCTGGTGATAAATTAGGCGGAACGGTTAACAGCATGGGCGTATCCTTGAACTGTATGGGGAATGCATTGGTGTGTGTATCAGTTTTCTTTTTTGTGTTTTTCTTTTCACGATTAACGAAGTGTAGTGTGTGCTTTGAGATGGTTCTGCTCAGTCGGCTGGTCTTTATACAGCAGCAGCACAACAACAACAACAACAGCAATAACAACAACAGTAACAACAACAATAGCAGCACCAGCAGCAACAACAACAGCAACATAATACTACTGCCGCTATTACTATTACTACTACTACTGCTACTACTGCTACTACTAATTATTATTATTACTAGTATTATCATTAGCAGTAATAGTAGTAGTACTAGTGTTGTTATTGTTATCATCATCATCATCATCATTGTTGTTATTGTTATTATTATTATTATTACTATTATTATTATTATTATTATTGAAGAAGAAGAAGAAAAGAAGAAACTTCATTGAGAATATTTTCTCGCATACATATTCACACGCACACACACACACACACACACACACACACACACACACACACACACACACACACTGTACACACACACACACACACACATACACACGTGTACACACACACACACCACACACACACACACGACACACACACACACACACACATACGCACACACGCAACACACAAAACCACTGCAGCCTACACAATTCTTCATTCAAGGAAAGTTCACATAGACACACTTATTCATTCATTCATGCGTTTTAGAGAAAGGGAGAGAAAAAACAAAAAGAGAAACAAAAAAGCTGGGGAGGGAGGTGGGGGGCACAGGCTGCAAACACACTGACGTATCCATAAAACTGTCAAAGCGATATTGAAAACCGTGCAGCACGGGGACAGAACGGTGCAGCAATGTTCTTCTTTATTTAATCACACACACGGGATGGGGTTGACATGACAGATAGCTTGCCGTGGACGTCGGCACACTGACACACAAAAAGAAAAGAACGCGCGCATGGGCCCACGCGCGTGCGCGTGTTCTCTGTCGTGTGTGTGTGTGTGTGTGTGTGTGTGTCTGTCTGTGTGTTCTGTCTGTGTGTGTGTGTGTGTGTTGTCTGTCTGTCTGTCTATCTATCTATCTATCTATCTATCTATCTATCTATCTATCTATCTCTATCATCCATCTTACACACACACACACACACAACACACGCACCGCACACGCACACACACACACGCACACACACACACACCACACACACACACCCAAACAGACAGACACTACGCACGGCAGCGCACACGCAAACACACACACACACATATACGCAAGCGTGCATACTGAGCACGCAGAGAAGACAGACAGACAGACAGTAGGCAGACAGACAGACAGACATAGGTTGACAATTTCGGAACACGTTGTCACTCAAGAATATAAGCTTCAGGTTCTATTTGACATGCTCTGTAGCAATCCTTGCAAATTAATGCAGAAGAGAGAGAGAGAGGAGAGAGAGAGAGAGAGAGAGAGAGAGAGAGAGAGCAGAGAGAGAGAGAGGGGAGGAGGAGAGAAGAGAGAGAGAGAGAGAGAGAGAGAGAGAGAGAGATTGTCTTGTCTGGGGTTTCTGTTGCAGTAAGGTGAGAGAGAGAGAGAGAGAGAGAGAGAGAGAGAGAGAGAGAGAGAGAGAGAGAGGATATGTCTGGGCGTTTTCTGTCTCCCAGTAAGGGTACTAATGGACTGACCATAATATTAAGGTGTTAGAAAGACTTATTCAGGACTTATTCAGAAGTGATAGGCGTATTTGTTTAAAAAAAAAAATGGCGAAGTCATGCTATACGAACATTCTCTTTCTTTAGACAGGGGTTCGAGCATTTGTGATATGGAATGGTATGCTATTATCAGTAATGACTTGTTTTGTTGTACATCAAGAGAACCACACAGTTTCTAATTTATACATTTTCTCAACGGGGAAGCTGGAGGGAAAGAGAGCACCAGGTAGACCCAGGGAGAGAATGCTGGACGGACTTGCAGAGTGGCTTGGGATGAGGAGGGTGGGGGAGATGCTGGGGGCAACGAGAGATAGAGATGGTTGGAAGTCCATGGTCGCCAACGCCATGCGGCAGGGCACCTGATGATGATGATGATGATATGATGATGACATTTTCTCAGGTCGGGTATGCGCTTCGAATATGTACAAAGTTTGAAACAAACGTGACTGTATTGAAAGAGCGTCCTTAAAAATACTCAAATGTTAAACATTTTCATGTGTTTGATGATTTGACAAGCTTACCAACAACGTATACAAAATATACTCTAAAAGTAAAACATAAACAACAAACAAAACAACAACAAAAAACAAACAACAACAAACAAACAAAACAAAGCACAATATGCCTAAAGAATCAAGAAAACACACAAGCAATCACAAACAAACAGCAACAACAACAACAACAACCAACAACCACAAACACACTAATCTAACAAAACAACAAGAACACACAACAACAACACACACACACACACACACACACACACATACACACACACTACACACAATGTTTATTTTTGTGGTTCCTTTGAAACCGATTTTCATTTCACACGTTTTTATGACTGACTGTTCTCAGCAGCAATATCGGAGCTGTAAATTGAAACGTGTTTCAACATTTTATAAAACCGAATGATAAAATCATCCTCATTCCCAAGTGCAACATCTCCAAAACACTTTCAGTCTGGATCAAAATGAATAAATAAATGAATAGATTAATGAAAATAAATAAAATAAAATAAATAAATAAATAGATAAATAAATGGATAAATGAATAAATAAATAAATAGATAAATAAATAAATAGATAAATAAATAAATAAATAAATAAATAAAAAAAATAAATAATAAAAAATAAATAATAATAAATAAATAAGTAAACAAATAAATAAATAAGATAATGAATAAATAATTAATTAATAAATAAATAAATAAATAATAAATAAATAAATATAAATAAATAAATAAATAAATAAAACACTGAGCGATCATTTTCACCTCCAAAGAAGATGCCAACTTGAAATAACTGGTCAACAGTAACTTACTAACGAGACGCAGAAGCACTGGCATGGCACCTTTTTGTACTGTCTATCGTACAATACAATTTCAAGATAAACTTTAAAAAGCATAAACAAGGAAACATAAAAACACACACGGGATTCAAACACACAGCCAAGTACTCCGACGCTTAAAATATTTTTATTCCCATCTCTTGGGAGCCCCCAAACCCGTCAAAAATGAACAGTAACAAAACGGAACAAGGCTTTAACGAGAGGATTTGAGAGAGAGAGAGAGGGGGGGGGGGAGAAAAGGCATGTGAATGGAGGCGAAGGGAGAAATAAGATCGACAGATCAGCAGTGAGATTAAGAAGAAAAAGACAAGGTGACGGTCAAGCCATTCTAACGATCTTCCCTTTTTTTTTTATTAAAAAATAGTTATCACAGAAATGCCAAACGTTTTACTTCTCAGAGTCACTGTAACCTTAAAGAAGATTTTGCTGAAATGACACAAGTTGACGGGCATCGAGGACAGTAACAGACTGTCACAACAGTGAAAACAGATTCAGAACATTTACAGAAGTTCTTGAGAAAGGGCTGTTCACAGATGTTCTTCAAGAAGTGCTGATTTTAGGCATATTGTTTTGACCTAGTGGGGACTTTGTCCTTGGAGCTGCACCTTCTTAACTTATGCTTTCAGGAATCCTCGAGTATCCACATCTCTGAGTCGGATTTGCTTAAGATAAAAAAAAAAAAAAAACAGAAAATTATTTTCACACATTCTTTTCACAACCAGGCAGCCATACATACACACATGCACGAAGAGACACATACAGAGAGACAGAGAGAGTGGGGAGAGAGAGAGAGAGACACACACACACACGTACAGACAGAGAAA
>CM060310.1:27186502-27189002 GCA_030674185.1 Monoplex corrugatus
TACTTTTCTAGTGTGAATGTGGGGGAGGGGGGGAGGGGGTTAGGATGGACAGAGGGATACATGCTCAGACGCCTAAGATCAATACCTGCCAGTCTTCGTTTTGAAATATAAAGTAAAAAATAAACATGTCCAGGAATGGAAATGGTGTTAATTAATTTCGTTCTGTCGTTGAACTGGTGGCTGTTTTGCCCGCTTGTGTAAGGGTGTTTTAGTGCGCGTACGAGCATGTGTACGCGTGTTCTGGGTCACAGTGAAGGTTGTGGGATAATGATGATTTAACACACGCTCACTCAAACACACACGGACGCATACACGCACACGCATGCGGCGCACACACAGACACACACATACACACACATACACGCACACACACAATAGAGAGAGAGAGAGAGAGAGAGAGAGAGAGAGAAGCACACAACCACACACACACACACACACACACACACACACACACACACACACACACACACACACACACACACACACTCACACACATATGTATACACACACACACTTACTGACTGACTGACCAACTAAATAACTAACAAACTAACTAACTAACTAACTAATTAACTAACTGATTTACCAATAACTAACTGACTGACTGACTGACTGAGTAACTAACTGACTGACTGACTGACTGACTGGCTGGCTGGATGACTGACTGACTGACTGACTGACTGAACTGAACTGACTGACTAACCAACTGACCAACCAAACCAACCAGCTAATTTACTAACCAACTAGCTAACTATCACCTCTATTAGCAACTTTTCTTCCATTCTCTCCCAAACAGTCTAAAAGAAAAAAAAACCCGGAGGGATCAGCAACACTAGGGACTGTAGAGAAGAAGCAGATACGCAGCTGAAGGAGATAAATGGTAAATAACCGTTGGATCATCCAAAAAGACAGTAATCCCCGGAGATGCCCAGAGAGGAAGATTATCCTTTGCTCTTGGCTCTCTGTGGAAAGGAAGGAGAATAGACACTTTTAGTAAGGACAGCGAAAGTGGATAAGAAATGAATCGAACAGAGAATGTGTTTCTCGTTCTACCGCCTCTTTTTAAAAAATCTATTTCTTTAGTTTCAATTGATGTTCTTTTTCTAGTGAATAACTGGATTTTTTTTTATTTCTGGAATGTATCGACATTTTCGAACTCAAAAGAAGAAATTTAGAAAAAAAGAAGAGAACAGAAAGCGTAAAATCATTGACAACAACAAAACTGTACACAAGGAGGCAAGCAATCAAGCAAGAAATAAACAACATGAAATCGAATTACCGATCAACAATCAGCCAGACCCACGAACGAAACGTTCAACCAACAGCTAGCCAACTGACACAGAACACAATCTGTAAATGTGAAAAAACAAATGGACTTCTCACTTTGCATTATACAATGTCAACACACAGAGAGAGAAAGAGAGAGAGAGAGAGACAGACAGACAGACAGACAGACAGAGAGTCAGAGAGACAGAGACAGGACAGGGACAGACAGACAGGACAGAGACAGACAGACAGACAGAGAGAGAAGAGAAAAGAGAAAGAGAGAGAGACAGAAGAGAGAGAGAGAGAGAGAAGTGTGTGTGTGGATGGGGTTAGTGGTGTGTGTGTGTCTTATCCAGCTAGCCAATGTGTACGCACCAATCTAGTACATGGTCGAAGAACGGGTGACGGAGACTAGACTGGATGCTAAAATTCACACACAGAAAAAGAGCGAAATACAACAACCCCCCCCCCCAAAAAAAAAAAAATAGGAGCAGACAACCAACACGGGAACAGAAGAGAAGCAGATGAACAGGAGAAGGAGATAAAGGGTGAAGAACGATTGTATCCAAAAGGACAGCACTCCCCAGAGATGCCCAGCGAAGAAGATAATCCTTTTCGTTTTGCATCCCTGTGAGAGGAAACGCAACAGACGTATCCATAAAACGTGTGGAAAATGGATAAGAATTGAATCGAGTGGGGACTATAGTTTTTCTTCAACGTCTTTTTATTCTTTTTTTTATTTTACGTTTTTTTTTTTTTCTCTCTTTCTCTTTTCTTCTTCTCTTTTATTCTCTGGCATGTTTAAGTCCTTCTGGTCTCGTGTCTTGTCTGTCTGTCTGTCTGTCTGTCTGTTGTCTGTCTTGTCTCTCTCTGTCTGTCTCTCTCTGTCTCTTTTTCTGTCTCTGTCTCTCTCTTCTCTGTCTTTCTCTCTCTGTCTCTTTTCTCTCTCTGTCTCTGTTTCTCTCTCTTCTCTTCTCTCTCGTCTCTTTCTCTCTCAGTCTCTGTTTCTCTCTCTCTTGTCTCTTCTCTCTCTCTCTGTTTCTCTCTTGTTCCTCATTCTAATGAATTGAAATCTAGACATATATTCGACTCATACAGAACCGAAAACATAGAGTATAGGAGACAGATAAAGAAAACAGATAAACGAGAAACAGATAAAGAAATAAACAAAGAAAGACAGAAAAACAAACCAACCAAGCAACCAATAACCAACCAACCAACCAACCAACCAACC
>CM060310.1:27199002-27201502 GCA_030674185.1 Monoplex corrugatus
CACCTCCCCTTCTTTCGTATTCAGCTAGTACCAACCCCACCATTCAGGTGAAGTAATTAAATGTATGCGAAGTAGAGTGCCTTCACAGCCCCAGGTATTTATCTTGAATTTGTCGTGGTTAAATTGCAAATACAACGCTTAGGGATAGAGCTGTGTTGTCGTTGTAAATGTTCTGCCAGAACGTTCAGACACAGCTCTTTTTCTTGGCGTGTTTGTTTATTTATATGTGTGTTTGTTTAATTGTTTGCTTGCTTTGTTTTTTGTTTTTGTTTTTTTCTTTCTTTGTTTTTATCTGTCTGCGGAAATCTGTCAATATGTCTGCTTTTTATTGTCTATCTTGTGTTTGTCTGTCTGTTTGCCCCTCTGTCTTGGTGTGTGTTTGTTTCTGTCTCTGAGATTCTCTCTCTGTCTTCCCTTTTGTGGCTTTTTCCCACTTCTCTCTGTCTGTCTGTCTGTCTGTCTGTCTCACTCATTCACACACACACACACACACACACACACACACACACACACACACACACACACACACACACTCTCTCTCTCTCTCTCTCTCTCTCTCTGTGTCTCCCTCTCTCCCTCTCTGTCTCTGATTTTCATATTTATTTCACTGTCTGTCTGGCTCTCCCCTCTCTCTCTGTGCATCTCAGTCTGTCTGTCTGTCTCTGTCTCTGTCTCTGTTTCTCTCTCTCTCTCTCATTCTTTGTCCTTATCTCTCTATGTCTCTCCCACCCTCTCTCTTTGTGCTTTTTTTTCAGATTTGTTCATTCAAAATAAAATTTCCTGTTACTGAAAGCCTCGGGTGTAGACTAATACAACGATATCGTGTGCATGACAAAGGGTGCAAATATCTGTCAGCAAGGTCATAAACCCTGTTCCCCTCCCCAGGAACGTGTCAACAGCCAGGGTTTGTGGCACAGTATGCACAGCACTCTCCTCGAACTGTCTTGCCCCTTTTCCTATAACCCCCCCCCCCCCCCCCCCGTATCCATCCAGTCATTCCAGTGAACAATTAAATGTATGTAAAGGAGAGCGCCTTCACAGCGCCATGGCATTTACCTTGAATTAGTCGCAGTTAAATTGCCAATTCGACGCTTACAAATGGAGCGGTGGTGTGGTGTCGCTGTGAATGTGCCTCCATAGAGCACGACGCAGTCAGATAGCGTGTCTGTCTGTGACTCTGGTCTACCTGAAGTGGTTGTTTGTTTTTCTGTTGATCAGTCTGTTTATTTATGTATTTATTTGTTTATCTATTTACTTATTTATTTATGTATGTATGTATTTATGTATTTATTTATTTACCTATCTCTACCCATGTATCTTTGAATCTCTCTCTTTCTTTCACTCAGTCTGTCTGTCTGTCTGTCTGCTGTCTGTCTCTCTCTCTCTTCCTCTCTCTCTCTCTCTTTCTCTCTTTCTCTCAGTGTCTCTATTTCTGTTTATAACTGTCTCTCTCTCTGTCTCTCTTTCTCCTCTTCTGTCTGTCTCTGTCTCTGTCTCTCTCTCTCTCCTTCTCTCTTTCTGTCTGTTTTTTCTGTCTCTGTCTCTCTGTTTGTTTGTCTGTTCCCCCCATCTCTCTCCATCCCTCCCTTCTTCTCTCTCTGTTCATCTCACTGTGTCACTTTGTCTGTCTTTTCCCAGCCCCCCCCCCCTCTCTCTCTCTCTCTCTCTCTCTCTCTGTCCATTGCTGTCTCTATCTCTCTTCACCTTTCTTTCTCGTTCTTTTGTTTTTTATTTAAAAGAAATGTTCAGTTAGTGAGTCCTGGATATAGATAAACAAACACAGCGATATCGTGTGCATGGAAAAGGGTGCATATTATATCTGTCAGCGAGGTCATAAACCCTGTTCGCCTCCCTCCCCTGGAACGTGTCAACAGCCAGGGTTTGTGGCACAGCATGCAGCACTCCGTTGCACTGTCTTGCCCCTTTTCCTATCCCCCCACCCCCCGAACCCAGTCTCCATTCAGTCATTCCCATTAAGCAATTAAATGTATGTAACGGAGAGCGCCTTCACAGCGCCATGGCATTTACCTTGCATGTGTCGCAGTTAAATTGCCAATTCGACGCTTACAAATGGAGCGGTGGTGTCGTGTCGTTGTGAATGTGCCTCCACAGAGCAGTCAGATAGCGTGTCTGTGACTCTGGTTTACCTGAAATGTTTCTTTGTATGTTATTTGTTGGTTGTTTTTTTTGTGGGGCAGTCTGTTTATTTATTTACTTATTCGTTTATTTTATTTATTTATTTATTCATTCATTTATTTATTATTTATTTATTTATTTATTTATTTGTCTACATATTCATTTATTTATTTATCTATATCTGTCCATGTATTTTTGAATCTCTCTCTCTCTCTCTTTCTCTCTCTCTCTCTCTCATTCTCTCTCAATGTCTCTCTTTCTTATATATCTGTCTGTTTCTCTCTTTTTCTCTTGTCTGTCTCTGTATCTGTCTCTGTCTGTCTATCTCTCTCTCCTTCTCTCTCTGTGTCTGTTTTTCTGTCTC
>CM060310.1:27216502-27219002 GCA_030674185.1 Monoplex corrugatus
GAATTTTTCTCTTTCTGTTTCCCGTTCTATCCTTTGTTGTTCTTTTGTCGTTCACACGTGGGGCAAAATTTACACTCCGCTGACAGATGTTTTCGAAGTAATTGAATTTCTGTAAAACCCCCAAAGACCCGGGTGAAAATTTATCGGTTGGCTAATGCGGAGAGAATGGGCCCCGAAGCGTTGGACAGGCTCGCGACTGTTTCTGGGCTTGCTGAATGGCTTGCTCGTCTCTCTCTGTCTCTGTCTCTGTCTCTGTCTCTCTCTCTTCTCCTGTCTCTGTCTCTTGTCTCTGTCTCTTGTCTCTGTCTCTGTCTCTCTGTCTCTCTCTGTCTCTCTCTGTGTCTCTTCTCGTCTCTCTCTGTCTCTCTCTGTCTCTCTCTCTGTCTCTCTGTCTCTGTCCCTGTCCCTGTCCTTCTCTCTGTATCTCTGTCTCACTGTCTCTCTCTCTCTCCCCTCCTCCCTCTCTCTCTCTCTCTCCCTCCATCTCTCTCTCTCCCTCCCTCCCTCCTCTGTCTCTGTCTCTGTCTCTGTCTCTGTCTCTGTCTCTGTCTCTCTCTCTCTCTCTCTCTCCTCTCTCTCTCTCTCTCTCTCTCTCTCAGTTTTTGCCGGCTCTGTTGCGGAAACGACTGATACATAATTTACTCTGCCGTTCAGATTTTCAAATTTTACTTTACTCGTGGGGAAGTCATCTTGACCTAGTCTGTCTGTCTGTCTGTCTGTTTGTCTGTCTGTCTGTCTCTGTCTCTGTCTCCGTCTCCCTCTCTTGCGTGCGTGCGCGCGCGCGCGCGTGTGTGTGTGTGTTTTGTCTGTGTCTGTGTATCTGTGTGTGTGTATGTGTGCCTGTGTGAGTGAGTGACTGTGTGAGCGCGCGTGCGCGTGTGTGTGTATGTGTGTGTGGTGTGTGTATGTGTGTGTGTGTTGGGGTAAGGGTTGGGGTGTGTGCAAACGGTGACCATGGACACTCGTTTTCAGGCTGGTACATCGAAACCCTTCTTTGTCCTTCACTTTGTTTTCGATTGCCCTTTCTTTGTCCTTGTCATCTGTTGTTTTCTGTTCACCTGACTTTCTTTTCTCTTTCATTTTTCGTAACGATTCGAAAAGACACCCACACCCACGTGCATACACACCCACCAACACACACACACACACACACACATACATACACAGCACTACACACACACATGCACAACAACAACACAAAGCGACAAACACAACACATATTCACACACACACACACACACACACACCACACACACACACAAAACAGAGAAAGTCAATGCACACATACACAACACACACATAACACATGCGCGCATGCAACATACACACAGCGCAGTGCAGGCACACACACACACCACATACACACAAACGTTCACACACACAACACAAACACACACACACACACACGCGCGCACGCACATACACACCAGCACCACAACACACACACTACACATACACACACCGAACTCCACCACCATCACCACCCCACACACGCAACACACACACACTCACACACCACACACACACACCACACACACACGCACGCACGCACGCACGCACACACACACACACACACACACACACATACACATACACACACCCGAATCTCCACCACCATCACCACCCACACACGCAGACACACACACACACACCTGCGTGCATGCGAACATAATAATTTAGACCAACACACTCAAGTAACCTATATCGTAGGTAATACATAATTATAAACAACACAAGAGAAACAGTATACACTGCCACTGTCATTAAACTGCAGTGTTGGTAATAACTGACTTCTGGAATCATGAACAAGTACAGACCTGCTGCCATTTCTGGAGAGAATGGCTTAGTGGTAAAACGAACCAGAAAAATTACAGTCACAGAATTAGAGCTCTTGGTTGATATAATTAAGGCAAGCGCAAATTTTCGGCCAGCCACTCTCGCCTTTGTCAAGCGTATAAAAAAGAGAACAAAATAGTAAATTATATGCTAGAAAATACTCTCTTTTCTGTTACTTTCTTTGTTTCTGCTTTGTTGTTTTGCTTTCTGTTACGTTTTCTGCCGTGTTGGTCCATTCACTGTATGCGTTTTATAAAACTTATACTTTCTCTTAGTACGATAACTGGATACACGTATTAACATTTTTGCATGTACAGGACTGTAATGTGCAAAGCAATTTTTCGGTCATTTTTGCCAGTTTTATGCATGTTCTAGTGTCATAAGTTATGGCTACATATCTATTCAGGTTTGTGTCTTAATTAAACCTCCTGCTGAGAAATTTGGTGGAATGGTCGATGCCATGGGCAAATTCTCAGATTATGTGTTTGCATTGATGTGTGTATTTGATTTTACTTTTCCGTATGTTTGTTGGTTTTTTTTTTCCCCACAATCGTCCAGGTACTGTCTCCGTTTTGAGTGATTAGAAACCTAATATGACTCTATCCAGTCGACAGGGCTTTAAACAATAATGAGGATAATGATAAGAATAACCATAATGAGTGGA
>CM060310.1:27229002-27231502 GCA_030674185.1 Monoplex corrugatus
TCACACATACACATGCACGCATGGAAACAACTACAGATGCCTGCATGCTTATATATGCAAGTGCATGTATGAACACATATCTACATTCTAACTTCCCCCTCTCTGTCTCTGTCTGTGTCTCTGTCTCTCTCTGTCTGTCGCTCTGTCTCTGTTTCTGTTTTTCTCTCTCAATATGCACACACACACACACACACACACACACACACACACACACACACACACACACACACACACACACACACACACACATACATACATACACACACACACACACACAACACACTACACAACATCACGAAGAGAGAGACATATCATCAACATCACACAAAACACACACAACTCAAGAACAAAACACATTACCATGGTGGGGAGGATATCAACAATTTGACTAACATAATTTTGCCTTTGACTCGTTACACAGTTAGAGACCTGACACCCATAGTAACAAAACCTTAACTTTTCCCCCCAAAGGCACTCTTCACCAGTTACTCCCAAGAGAGCACCTGTCTCAACGGTTTCCTCTTCTTAAACCCCATCCCCCCCCCCCCACACACACAAATACCATAGCCTGTCTCCACTTTCTCACAGTGCTGACTCTAATGTGTTTGTTTCGTGTATTTCCTCAACACAGCCAAGGAGGTAAAAGATGTTGGGGAAACGATTGGAGAGGATGTTGATATGTGTCGGCTAATCAGGTTTCTCACCCAGTGGGCTCAGGTTGGTCTCTGCGAGCACAGGGAGAAATTCCTGCTGTTCCTGTGTTTTTCCTTTTTACTGTGACAGCTGGGAGGGGGCAAATGGTTGTTGTGGCGTTTGTGTTGTTGTCTTCTTTCTTTTAACAAACACACACGCGTGCCCCCATGCGCTGAGACACACTCTTCAGCGCGCGCGCGCAAGCACACACACAACACACACACACACACACACACACACACACACACACACACACACACACACACACACACACACACACACTCACACACACACACACTCACACACACTCACACTCACACACACTCACACACACACGCGCAAAACACATCTTGGATATGTGTATGCATACTTTTTCTCCTTCTTACATGATATAGATATAATATAAATATATTTTGTTTTTATTTTTAGACAAACAAAGAACACATACACAGACACACACACACACACACACACACACACACAACACACACACATACACACACACACACACACACACACACACACACACACACACACACAAACACTTGCTTGCACACATACACTCACACACTCACACTCACTCCACTCACACTGAACACACATACACAAACACAACACAACACAACACAACACAAACACACAAACACACACACACACACACACACACACACACACCACAACACACACACACACACACACTCAGCAACAATCACCGAGAGGTACGTCATCAACATCATACAAAACCACAACTCAAAACAAAACATATTACCACGTGGGAGGATATCAACAGTCCTGATTACATAATTTTGCCTTATATATAATAAACCACAGACCTGACACCCTCAGTAACAAAACCTAATCTATTTCCCCTAGGCACTCTTCACCATTACCCCAAGAGAGCACCTTTTCAACGGTTTCCTTCTTAACCCCCACCACCCCCCCAACACCCACCCACCCACCACACCCACACATACCATAGCCTGTCTCCACTTTCTCACAGTGCTGACTCTAATGTGTTTGTTTCGTGTATTCCCTCAACACAGCCAAGGAGGTAAAAGATGTTGGGGAAACGATCCAACGGTAAAAGTGTATGACTAAAAGCCTTTTTTTTTTCAAACTTACAGTTCCTCATCTACACACAGAGAGGAGGAGGGAGAGAGAGAGAGAGAGAGAGAGAGAGAGAGAGAGAGAGAGAGAGAGAAGAGAGAGAGATGGACAGACAGACACACATACACACAGAGACAGAGACAGACTTGTAGACTGACAAAGACACAAAGACAGAGACAGACAGAGACAGACAGAAGAACAGACAGACAGACAGACAGACAGATAAAAAGACATAGAGACAGAGGCCAAGGAGTGGTTTCCCCCCCCCCCCCCAACAGATAGAAAACTACGCCTGCGTTGTCTACCTGTGTCCACCCATGCGCTTCAGTACCTGACTAAAGCCTACCCCCCTTTTTGTGTTTAGCGGGCGAATCACAGATCGCTGGGCCCAGATATCTGACCGGCACAAAGACAGCGCGTAGATAATAATCTCTTCTTCTTTGACCAGCGTCGGAAGGTCTCTCCTCCTTCGCACAGGAGCCCGGCCCTGATTGCCAAGGCTGATTGTGCAATTTGCATTCGCATGCGAAGAGGCCCTTTCAGCCCGGTGGGCCCACCTAACAGATAGTGACACGCACCACGTAGAAGCGCTGAGCATGTTGTACGTAGAAGCGACAGACCTCATGGGAAAATTGGGAGTGACTTTAATTTTTTTTTTTTTTTTTTTGAGGGGGGGGGGGGGTTGGATTCTTAGAGGTAC
>CM060310.1:27261502-27264002 GCA_030674185.1 Monoplex corrugatus
TCACCTAAAATTGCTTATGCACGTCACATTTCCTTAGGTAAAAAAAAAAAATGCAATCAATACATGTACCCAATTGTCAATCCTGAGAGAAAGTATATAAGACTATTGAACACGTACAGCTGTGAATGGACCAGCGAAGTAGAAAATGATAGGAGAGATGACAGAGCGAAAAGAACCAACGCATGAACGAAGAGAAGTGACAGAAAATAGGAAATTTCTAGCACACACAATTTCCATAATGTGTGGACAGTATTTATACTGAAAGAGTCCCCGGCATCCATCCCCCCGTGGAAATGGGAGTCTGGCAAGCGAAAGAGTCGTATAGTAGGAAAACTTTGGCCATGTCGCCGGTGGGTTCAGTTAGTCCATCTAATCAGACTTTTGTTTCCATAAGGGATGTTACTTCACGTAAGGAATATTATTTCGTATGAAAATAAGAGAGAGGTGTGTGTGTGTGTGTGTGTGTGTGTGTGTGTGTGTGTGTGTGTGTGTGTGTGTGTGTGTGTGTGTGTGTGCGCTCGCGCACGCGTGTAGGTGTGAGTGTGCGTCTGTGTGTGTGTGTGTGTGTGTGTGTGTATGTGTGTGTATGGTGTGTGTGTGTGTCTATATATATAATATATATATATATATATATATATATATATACTGTTCAAAAAAAGAAACGCATAGTTATAAATATTGAGTTCCGGTCCAAGTATGAGTGTGTGGATATCCACTAAACTGCCGAAAGTGTTCACCCGATTTTCGGCCTCGCGTCCGTCGGTAAATTCCCGTGCTGTTCGTGACGCATGCGCTTGGAGTGGCTGAAATGCCCAAACAGCAATTTTCGGTTGCACACTCGCCGTGCGTGGATGAAATCTCTTGAAACGTAGTGAACATTGAGTTCACACCATGTCCTCCAAATCCCATAAAAGCGAAAAGACTTTCCTCTCCAAATCAGGTCTAAAGTCTGCCCAGAAGAATGGCCCCCCTGAGCCGAGAAGACCGCCAAAACGCGTTGGGACGCCTACAAGGAGGCCAGAGCCAGAGCGCCGTTGCCAGGCATTTCCACGTGTCGCAGAGCACCATCAGCAGGCTGTGGGCCAGGTTTCACGCCACAGGCTCCATCGCTGACCGGCCACGAGCAGGCAGACCAAGGGCAACAACTGTTCGCCAGGACCGCCACATACGGGTGCGCCACCTGTGGAATCGGTTCTTGGCGGCCTCCTCTACTGTCCATGAACTCCCCGGGCCCCGCCGAATTTCCGACCAGACAGTGCGGAACCGCCTGCACAACGCTGGCTTGAGGGCATGCAGGCCTTACAGAGGAGCTGTCCTCACTCGCCGCCATCGCCTGGACCGATTGCAGTGGGGCAACCAGCATCGTCGGTGGACCGTTAGGAATCACTGGAGGCACGTTTGGTTCAGCGACGAGTCTCACTTCTTACTCCAGCGACATGACAACCGGAGACGGGTGTACCGAAGAGTGAATGAACGCTATGTGCCGAACTGTGTGGATGAGGCACCTCCACATGGTGGTGGAGGCGTCATGGTATGGGGAGCGATCAGCCTTGCTGGGAGGAGTCGCCTGGTGCACGTCCCAGGGCGCCTGAACGCCGTGCGCTACGTGGAGGAGATTCTGCGCCCACACGTCCTTCCTCTTCTGGCCGACCCTGACGCCGTGTTTCAACAGGATAACGCTCGTCCTCACACGGCACGCGTCACCACCCAGTTCCTCAATGACAACCACGTTCGCGTGCTTCCCTGGCCAGCCGTGTCACCAGACATGAACCCAATCGAACACCTTTGGGATAATCTGGACAGGCGCGTGCGCAGTCGAGAGGAAGCGCCGGCGACTCATGCCGAACTGCTGCAGGCGCTACAGGAGGAGTGGGAAGCCATTCCTCAGCAAGACATCCAACGTCTGATCCACTCTATGCTGAGGAGGTGCCAGGCACTTGTTGATGCTCAAGGTGGTCATACCCCTACTGATCCGATCGTCTCTGTGTTCGCGCCTATGGACTGACCAATTGCTGTCATGACCGAAATGAACTGCACAGCCTTTATGCTCTGTCCATGCCAACTTTCAAAATGGAATTCGCATTATTTGATTTTCTATACCTTTCTCATTTATGACATTAAATTTGCAAGTATCAACTATGCGTTTCTTTTTTTGAACAGTATATATATATATGTGTGTGTGTGTGTGTGTGTGTGTGGTGTTTGTCTGTTTATATATATATATATATATATATATATATATATATATATATGTGTGTGTGTGTGTGTGTGTGTGTGTGTGTGTGTTGTGTGTGTGTGTGTGTGTGTGCGTGCGTGTGTCTGTCTGTCTGTCTGTCTGCCAGCATGCCTGTGTATCTGTGACAAAAAAGGAAATGTATTAGCAAGACATTCTCAACAGTTTCTGTATTGAAAACTTGCAAATTTGGGTCAGAGGTGTCGATCGATAAGAAGTCGCGAATGTGTAAGTTTGAAAGGAGCAGCGCCAAAGTCAAGGTCACAC
>CM060310.1:27269002-27286502 GCA_030674185.1 Monoplex corrugatus
TATATATATTATATGTTATAATAATCTTCCTTTCATCATCATATTATTATGTCCTTCTTTGATTAGACTAATGGAAAACGATACGCGATAGACGCATTAGTACGATGGAAAAGCCCAGTGTCAAACAGCCTTCCCATTCCAGCCACCCAGCACTGGACACAATGCTCCACGCCACATGAACAGTTCATCCACCCTGGCGGTTTACTCAGCTCCTTTTTCAGCGAGTTTCTCCCGCCGACACCACAATCATCATCAAACCTGAGACATGCTGCAAAATCCATACTTTCTTTGCTCTGCAGCCTGTCAGGTTTAGGCAGGCGGGAGGGACGGAGAGCTGGCTGGCCGGCCGGTCCAGCCAACGAGGAGGACCCAGGCACTCGGGGGGTCACGGCACTTGGAGATCAAAGAGCCGTGTTGACCTCCATCTCATTCCTCACGTGGCTATCCCGTGCTTTGTCAGCAGTCAACATGTCCACTTGGACGATGGGATGAGGTCGGTTGACCCTTTCCCACTCCCCTCAAACCTACACCCCCTCCCCACCCCCCTTTTCAGTTTCCTGTACGAAGCTGTGGTTAGTTCCCCTTCTTACCCGAGATATGTATACTAGAGAGACTGGCAAGTCAACAGGTCCATTTGGACGATGGGATGAGGCCGGTTGACCCTTTCCCGCTCCCCTCAAACCTACCCCCTCCACACCCACACCCCCCCCCTTTTCAGTTTCCTGTACGAGGCTGTAGTTAGTTTCCCCTTCTTACCCGAGACAGGCATACTAGAGAGACTGGCAAGTCAACCCGTCAATTTTTACGATGGGATGAGGCCGGTTGACCCTTCTCCCCCCTCCCCTCAAACCTACCCCATCCCCATCACCACAACCCCACACCTTCTTTCAGTTCCTGTACAAAGCTGTGGTTATTTCCCATCTTCTCCCGAGCAAGCATACTAGAGATACAGGCAAGTCAACACGTGATTTGGACGATGGATGATGTCGGTTGACCCTATTCCCATCCCCTCAACCTACTCCCTTCCACTACCTACCACCACCAACCCCACCCCCACCCCCCTTTTGAGTTTCCTGTACAAGCTGTGGTTAGTTCCCCTTCTTACCCGAGACATGCATACTAGAGAGACTGGCAATTCAACACGTCCACTTGGACGATGGGATGAGGCGGTTGACCCTTTCCCGCTCCCCTCAAACCTACCCCCTCCCACCACACCCACACCCACCCACACCCCTTTTTCAGCTTCCTGTAAGAGTGCTTGAGTTAGTTCCCCTTCTTACCCGAGACATGCATACTAGAGAGACTGGCAAGTCAACAGTCCACTTTGGACGATGGGATGAGGTCGGTTGACCCTTTCCCGCTCCCCTCAAACCTACCCCCCTCCCACCCACACCCACACCCACACCACCCACACCCCTTTTTTCAGCTTCCTGTAAGGTGCTTGCAGTTAGTTCCCCATTCTTACCCGAGACATGCATACTAGAGATTCTGGCAAGTCAACTCGTCCACTTGGACGATGGGATGAGGTCGGTTGACCCTTTCCCGCTCCCCTCAAACCTACCCCCCTCCCACCCACACCCACACCCATACCACCCCACCCCCACCCCTTTTTTCAAGCTTCCTGTAAGTGCTTGCAGTTAGTTCCCCTTTCTTACCCGAGACAAGCATACTAGAGAGACTGGCAAGTCAACACGTCCACTTGGACGATGGGATGAGGTCGGTTGACCCTTTCCCGCTCCCCTCAAACCTACCCCCCTCCCACCCACACCCACCCACACACACATCTCACACCCCCTTTTCACCTTCCTGTCAGAAGCTTGCAGTTTAGTCCCCCTCTTCTCACCCGATACATGCATAGAGAGACTAGCCGGCATTTAGTTCTATCGCATTCTCCAATATCGCCGATTCTCAGTCGATGGGGCTCGTGTGTGTACAGTCTTTTGTACATGTTTGCGTGATGTGGCGGTGTCAGTCAGCTCCCTTAGGGTTAGTTCTGTGGTGAATTTCTGTTACCAAAAGACAGTCAAACAAAGGAAAACCGAAGCTGAGAGACGTTTATGATTTAAAGATAACATTTCGTAATCATAGTGACTGCCATTGTTCAAGCAAACATAAAGAAAGAAAGAGAGAAAGAAAAAAAAAAAAGAAGTATATAAAATGAAATATATAAATAGATAAATAAATGAACAAATAAATCGATAAATAAAACAAATGAAAAAAATGAATACATTTAACACACACACACACACACACACACACACAATAATATATATAATATATATATATATATATATATATATATATATATATTAACACAAAACAGACACAACACAACACAACACAACACAACACAACACAACACACACAACACACACACACAACACACACACACACCACACACACACACACGCACACACACACACCACACACAACAACACACACACACACACACACACACACACACACACACAACACGAATCAGAACACGTATAACAAAAAAAGGTCGATAACTCTCCTAGTGTGACGTTGATATGAATCTGCCATTTTCTCCCATTCAATTCATGTTAGGAAAGCTATCTACAGTGTCTTTCTTCCCTCCTCCACTAAGCGTTATGCAGTCATTGTTTTGTCATCTTTTGCATACACTTGGCAAAAGACAGTTGGCCGAAAAGTTTGGGCCTGTCTTGATTCCTTTTCTCACACTGGACCAAGCAGCAGGGAAGTTTCCGTCATTTTCTCCTAATTTTTGTATCTGGTGTTTGTCTGTTTGTAATCTTACGCTTGACAAAGCCAGTTGGTCGAACTTGCGCCTGTCTTGTCTTTGTATTAAATACGCGTTCTTATTGTTCTTTCGTGTTTTTTTTTTTTTTTTGGTTTTTTTTGTTGGTTTTTGTTGTTGTTCCTGTTTGCTTGAACGCGGGCAGTCACACTTGTTTTGGATTCTGTCTTGTTTTGCTGTGTGTGTGTGTGTGTGTGTGTGTGTGTGTGTGTGTGTGTGTGTGTGTGTGTGTGTGTGTGTGTGTGTGTGTGTGTTGTGTGTGTGTGTGTGTGTGTGGTGTGGTGGGGTATGTGTTGTGTGTGTGTGTGTGTGTGGTGGTGTGTGTGTGTTGTGTGTGTGTATGTGTGTGTGTGTGTGTGTGCGCGCACGCGCGCGCATGTGTGTGTGTGTGTGTTTGATAAAAGACACACCCAAGATTGAAACAGGAAGAGAAAAGAAACTTAAGATAAAGGGACCACCCTGGTCAACAATACTCACACAGAAAGGCAAACTCGCCACACGAGCACCATATTACTTACCATAGACACAGTCTTGTCTGAGCGCTATTTGAATGTTTCAAGGCTTCAATCCCACAGAACGAGTAGGACTGGATACTGAGGCCATCAGAGACCAGTCGTTTGCCGAGTTGCCTTTCTGTGCTACGATTTATTATCGTTATCTGGTAGGCTATCTCCAGTTCAACCCCAGCCCGCAATATGAAAAACTGGTCTGTTCACTGCCTGTCTTAATGTTTCTATCATTCTGGTGATTTCAGCTTAGTGTTTCACAGTTGTCTCTTCCGTATTTTCGTTCCAAGACCACGTCAGCCAATAGAGTTTTTGTTGTTGTTGTTGTTTTTTTTTTTCCCTGACTCAGGAAGTCTGCCAAATAATTGCGTGTAGATCTTGGTGGTGTGCATATAGAAACGTCCGAGTGCGAATAACTGATTTTGAACAAACTCCAAAAGTCCTTATTGTGACTACAATATGTATGGTCTAAAACCTTAAGTACGTCTGAGATAGAAAACTTGTGAAAGCGTGAGGAGGTAAAAGGTTTGGTTAGAAACATGAAGCTGTTGGACAGGGTGAGGAGTAAAGATTTGTTAGGGAGCGTAATGTAACAGTAGAGAGTGAAAGGGTTTGATTAGAAAGAGACACATAGCGAATAGGGCGAGGGAATGAAAGAGTTTGGTTAGCAGCAGGGATTGGTGCATGGGGTGAAAGAACTGGAGGGTGTGGTTAGAAGCGGAAAGCTGGTAGACAGGTTGAGGGAGTGAAGTGGTTTTCTTAGACACAAGAAGCTGGTAAATAGGTGAGGGAGTGAAAATGCTTAGTAATAAACAGGAAGCTGGCAGATAGGGTGAGGAACGAAAGGGCTTGGTGGGAAGCACGAAGCTGATGAATAGGGTGAGGGAGGGAAAGGGTTTGACTAAAATGTGTTGGAGACAGTGAGAGAGTGAAAAGATTTTGTTAGAACAGGTAGCTGGTGGATAGGTTAAGGAAGTGAAAGGACTTGATTAGAAGCAGAAAGCTGGTGGATAGGATGAGAAAGTGAAAGAGTTTGGTTTAAAAGCAGGCAGCCGGTGGGATAAAGTGAACTAGTGAAAGGGTGAGCTATGAGGGAAAAAGAAGCAGGTCAGTAAAGTGTGCTGTTTGTCTAGGGATTCTAATGTGTATGTGTAATACGACCTCGGTACGTGTCGGTTCGCTAGGAATTTCATTGTTGTGGAGAGCGACTGTTCTTTTTTTTTTTTCTTTAAGCGCTTTCGGAAGAGTTTGTGGATATTGGAAAGGGCTACACATAACACCTACGTTTCAGAACCATTATTGTCGCGGTGGGATGTGAGAAAATAACCGACACTGTCGTGTATGAAACGTTTAAGTAAAGTGAAAATATCGGTTACGAACTTTCCCTTCTGTTATATAGTCCATGTTGTTACGTAACATACAGGGTTGGGTTTGGAGTGTGGTGAGGGAAGAAGCAAGTCAGTAAACGGGTTGTTTGTCTAGAGATATCCTTTACAACAAAAAAATACTATTATTTCGGTAGTCCAGCTAATTTTCAGATCCCCTTTGGCAGATTGTTATGAAGGTTAATTAATTGTTGTATGTTAGTATTTGACACTGTTACTTCATCGTTCTGAATTATTAATTGAAATTGTTACCCTTCTTACATTCAAAACTTCCACTATCCATCCATCCCCATCCCCACACCTTTCTTTTTTTTCTTTTTTTTCTTCTTTTTGTCCATTTCTTTTTTCTCCCCTGTGTGTGTGTGTGTGTGTGTGTGGTGTGTTGTGTGGTGTGTGTGGTGTGTCTAAAATCACTATTGTGAACAGACATTAAATCAAAGATTCCATTCCATTTGGTGTTTACTCAAGAGTATTCACTGCACTGGGACAGTTCCATATACATCCTACTCAGATCTGCTAGCAGTTATCTAGCAGACTCCTTGAGCCTGTACAAAAGCCTGTTACTGGCTAGGTCTCAGAATGGAGCGTGGAGGAGAGAGTGACTTACGAAACGCTAAGCTAATACTACCAGAATGATGGAAGTATTAAGACGAACAGCGGACAGGCCAGTTTCCTGATATTGCGGGCTGCATTGAACTTGATGTAATAATTCTGATGGAAAAATCTGGTATTGTTTGAATTAACAGCCTTATGTGTGTGTGTTGTGTGTGGTGTGGTGTTGTGTGTGTGTTTTGTGTGTGTGTGTGTGTGTGTGTGTGTGTAGGTGTGTGTGTTGTGTTTGTGTGGTTGTGTGTGTTTTGTGTGGTGTGTGTGAGTGTGTGTGTGTGTGTGTGCGTGCGTGCGTGTGCGCGCGCGCGCAAACGCCATACGCGTGCGTTCATGTGCAACACATCAATCGATCTGAAAGCTCTTTACACGAACCAACGCCGCGCTGTTTCAAGATATAACACCTAAAACAAACATTGGCACCAGAAACCAACCGAGTAGCAAGAAAGTAAAAAAAATAAATAAAAAAACAACAACAAAAAAACAATCACCCCTTTGAGAGAAAAGTATGTAAAAGAAATGAAATGGCTATCGTATGTGCAGGAGATTGCCCGAACCACAGAAATGGCATAAATCTTTTTAATAATATTTTTATTTTATTTTTTTTAGGATCATTGCACTCAGGAAGGTTACCTTGGTGCTCACTTTTTTTTTTTATCGTCCCATTTTTCTACGCCACTATAATGGCTACAGAAGCTGGAATAGTTTTTATTATGCGATGATGATGATGATGTCGATGTGGATGATAATCATGATGCTATGGAGTTCCATCTAGGATTGAGACCGTGACAGGGTTGTACTCTACGCTTACTATCATAATATATCCTGTTGTCAACCAGGCCCGAGAGATATAGACACCTGCGGTGTTGGTCGGAAGATTTGAGCAACACCCTCAATGACGCATCCGCGAAGTGGATAAGACTCAACCGTGTGGTTCCAGTCTTCCGAATGAGCCCATAGCACGCCCAACTCTGGGTAGGAGCTGGTTAGAGCCGAAAAAAAAAACCCACAATGATTTTAGTAGGTACTGATGGGGATTCGAACCCACAACCTTCCAGTCGGTAGTCCGTTGCGTTAACCACTACACCACGGCAATGGCAAAAATCTTGATTCAGTGGCCCAGCATGTTGGACAGCGGTAAGCTCACCCAGACCAAATAATCACGTTGCCTAGTAAATCACAGGTTACATAGATGCTAATGATAAGAAGATTCCTAGTATAGCTACCCAAGCCTATTTGTCAGGAAGTTTTGACGGGCACTAATCGGTACTGGCCATGTACAAGAATCAAAGTTCGGCTGGCCATGAAATAAGTGTTTGGCTGACCATAAGATAATGGCGATATTCATCCATGGTGATCAACATGATTGATGCCAGTGCCAACATCATGGTGCTCAAGGCTGTGATGGTAATCAAGATAGTACTGATGATAATGGTGGTGATGGCGAGGACGATGACGATAATATTCCAAGGTGGCGTTGGCAGAAAACTGGAACATAGAGTCAACGACAAAACTGTTGATCAAAGATTCCAATTATATTCTCAAACAAATTGAAGTGTAAATAAATAAATAGATAAATAAATAAATAATGAATAAATAAATAAATAAATAAATAAATAAATAAATAAATAAATAAATAATAATAATAAATAAATAAATGAATACATGAAATAAAATAAAACAACCACAAATTAAAAACGGAAAAGATTGAAACCATTCTGCTACACAACATGGGTCACAGTGTCTCAAAATATAGGCATTGACCAAAGTAAATCCAAATAATTAACTCATAAAACTACTTTAGAATTGAAAATAACTTGTAGAAAGGAAGCAGGCAGGCACTGAAGAGTGAGAGTGAAATTGAAAAAATTAAAGCGAGGTGGGTAGAGAGAGAGAGAGAGGAGAGAGAGAGAGAAGAGAGAGAAGGAGAGAGAGAGAGAGGAGGGGGGGATGTTTGTCACATTTAGCTAGCTATCCCTTAAACCGTAACTCCAACCTCCCTCCCCCAGACAACAGTGGGCAAGCTTAGTAGAAAACCACTGACTGCTCTTTGTTGCCTTCTGGTGTTGGAAGCAACATAAAATGTAATGTTGGTGGCATGAAATCCGCTTTAGGCCGTCTACCAGTTCACAGCTGTACCATACATCAGTGGATTGGGAATACAGTAACCGCTAGAAATCATTAGAACAAACAGAGTTACCTTCTTCCCAGCTTTAGTCTCTCCTGGCTGACACATCAGTGTGTTCTCGATGATTCATCTGGGATCGTAAAAGGAGAGATGTGGTTCGTTCTTACTTTCTTTGTGTCTTTTAATTTGTCTTGTCTTCTTTCTTTGTTTTTGATTTTTTTGTTTTGTTTGTTTTGTTTGTTTGTTTGTTTGTTGCTTTGTTTTTGTTGTTGTTGTTGTTGTTGTTTTTTTGTTTGTTTGTAACTGGATGGCAACACCAATAAAGATTTTAACAAATAACTGATAAAGAATCAGTGGTGATATTCTTGATGAATGAATGATATAACGTAAGCCCTGAATATCTGAAAATGAACAGAAAAAACTCTTATTATCCATCTTCCACATCTCTTGACTGTAGCTATTGAGAGAGAGTGCATGCGAAAGAGAGAGAGAGAGAGAGACAGACAGACAGACAGACAGACAGAGACAGAGAAGAGAGAGACAGACAGACAGACAGACAGAAACAGAGACAGAGACAGAGGTGTCACATTTAGCCATCTATTAAACAGTAACTCCAATCTCCTGCCCAGAGGGCAAGCTTAGTAGAAAACCACTGACTGCTCTTTGTTGCCTTCTGGTGTTCGAAGCAACATAAAATTAATGTTGGTGGCGTGAAATCCGCTTTAGGCCGTCGACCAGTTCACAGCTGTACCATACATCAGTGGATCTGGAATACAGCAATCGCTAGAAATCATTAGAACAAACAGAGTTACGTTTTTTCCCAGCTTTAGTCTCTCCTGGCTAACACATCAGAGTGTTCTCAATGACTTATTTGGGATTGTAAATGGAGAGATTTGGTTCGTTCTTTCTTTCTGTCTTTTCATTTGTCTTGTTTTTTTAAATTTTATTTGTTCTTTTGTTTCTTGATGACAACACCGATACATATTTTAACAAATAACTGATAAAGACTCAATAATGATATTCTTGTTTTATGAATAATATAACGTAAGTCCTGAACATATGGAAATGAACAGAAAAGACTCTTACCAGTCATCTTGCGGCGTCTCTCTCGAAAATAGCTATTGATCCCAGAGTAAACCCAGATATTATAACTTGGAAAACTACCACAGAACTGATACAGCCAGTAGGAGAAAAGCAGGCGTTTGAGAGAGAGGGGAGAGAGAGAGAGAGAGAGAGAGAGAAAGAGAGAGAGACAGAGGACAGAAGACAGAGAGACAGACAGAGAGACAGAGAGACAGAGAGAGTCAAATTTGTCACTCATGGTGCCTACCTGCCTGTCTGCCAGTCTGTCTGCCTGCCTGCCTTTTTGCTTGAGAGAGAGAGAGTGAAAGAGAGAAAGGGGGAGAGAGAGGAGTCAGACAGACAAAGAGAGAGTGAGAGAAGAGAGAGAGAGAGAGAGAGAGAGAGAGAGAGAGAGAGAGAGAGAGAGAATATGTCACATTTAGATGGCCATCGACTGTAGGGCAAGGCAAGGTTCTCACCAGTCAGACAGCAGTATCCGGGCTTAGTAGAAAACAATTACCCTAGTCCTGCTTCACCTTCTGGTGTCATGGGTGACATAAAATATTTTCGTGGCGTAAAATCCGCGTTAGTTCGTCGACGAGTTCAAGGCGATACCATACATCAGTGGATTGTGTGTACAGTAATCGCTAGAAAGCTCTGGATTTACTGATGAAAGGAAGTTAACATTGCTTTCTCAGCCTTAGTCTCCTGGTTAACACATCAAATGGCCTCAGAGACTCATCTGAGATTGTAAAAGGAGAGATTTAAACTTTTTTTTTGCTTGCTTTCTGTGTTTTCATTTCTCTTGTCTTGTTTCTTTCTTCTTGATGGCAATACTGATGATGCTGTTAACAGATGAATGATAAAAGAATCAATGATGATACTGAACATTAATGAATACAACATACATCTTGAACGTCTGAAAATGGACAGCAACATTCTCGCCATTCATCTCCAGCCTTCCTTGAATATCGCTTTTGAACTGGGATGATGCAAATTGCAAATATACTTCAGAACCAAAACAGCCATTGGGCAGAAAACAGGGGTTAGTATAAGAGAGAGAGAGAGAGAGAGAGAGAGAGAGAGAGAGAGAGAGGGGAGAGAGAGAGAGAGAGAGAGAGAGAGAGAGAGAGAAGCTTTAAGTGAACATTTAGATAGCCATCGATCATACGGCAAGCGAAGCCCCCCACAGCATCTAAGCTTAGTAGAAACATTTTCTTGGGCCCACGTCACCTCGTGGTGTCACAGGTGACATAAAATATGATATTCATGGCGTGAAAAATTGCGTTAGTTCGTCGACCAGTTCATGGCGATATCATACGTCATTGGATTGAGTGTACAGTAATCGCTGGAAATCACTGGATTTTTATGACTGAAAGAAAGTTACATTGTACGTCTTTTCTTAACTTTAGTCCCTTGGCTCATACATCAGAGTGCCCAGATGACACATCTGGAATTGGGATAGGAGGGAATTGGATTTGTTCTTACTTTCATAACAAATGTCTCTTTTGTATTTTCTTCTTTATTCTTTTTTTTTCTTGATGGCCACACTGACGATGATCTTAAGAGATGACTGATAGAGAAGCAATAATGATATGTTGATGAATGAATTTGATATAAATCTAGATATGAAAATGATCATAAAAGCTTCTCACCAACATCACCAATAGGTTTTGAGTCTGGCTATTGATCTTGGTAAACCCATATATTTCCAACTTGCGAAACTAGAACAGAAACAGCAGTTTGGAAGAAAACAGACATTAACAGACAGAGAGAAAGGGAGAGAGAGAGAGAAAGGTGGAGAGAGAAAAGTGGACAGAGAGAGAGAGAGAGTGATGGAGGAGAGAGAGAGAGTGATGGAGGGAGAGAAAGAAGATTCTGTCACATTTAGATGGCCATCGACTGTAGGGCAAGGCAAGGTTCTCACCAGTCAGACAGCAATCCAGGCTTAGTAGAAAACAATTACCCTAGTCCTGCTTCACCTTCTGGTGTCATGGGTGACATAAAATATTTTCGTGACATGAAATCCACGTTAGTTCGTCGACGAGTTCAAGGCGATACCATACATCAGTGGATTGGGTGTACAGTAATCGCTAGAAATCTCTGGATTTACTGACTGAAAGGAAGTTAACATTGCTTCTCAGCCTTAGTCTCCTGGTTAACACATCAGAATGGCCTCAATGACTCATCTGGGATTGTAAAAGGAGAGAGTTGGGATGCTCTTTTTTTCTGTCTGTGTTTTCATTTCTCTTGTTTTCTATGTTTATTTTTATTTATTTGTTTATTTTATTCAATTGTTTATTTATTCATTTTTTTTTTTTTTGGGTCTCGTTGGCAATACTGAGGATGACGTGAAGGGGTGAATGATAGAGAATCAATAATAAGATTGTGGATGAATGATTTCAATACAAATCTAGAATATGTGAAAATGAACAGAACAGGTTCTCATCAACATCACCAGTCGCTTTTTGAGTATTGGCCAGATAATTCTAACTTTGCAAAACTACTTTAGAACTGAATCTGCAAGTCGGAAGAAAACAGACGTTAAACACACAGAGGAGAGAGAGAGAGAGAGAGAGAGAGAGAAGACAGACAGACAGACAGACAGACAGACAGACAAAGACAGAGACAGAGAGACAAAGAGAGACGAAGACACAGAGAGAGAAGCTGTTTGACACATTTAGATGACCATCAACTGTACAACAAATGAAGCTCCCACAAATCAGACATCAGTATCCAGGTTTAGTTGAAAACACTCACATGGGCCCATTTCACACTGTGGTGTCAGGAGCGGCATAGAATGTACTTTTCGTGAAAACCACGTTAGTTCGTGGACCAGTTCATGGCGATACAATACATCAGTGGATTGGAAGTACAGTAATCACTAGATATCCACGGATTTACATGACTGAAACAAATTCACATCTTTTCTTAGCTTTAGTCCCCAGTGTGATACTATAAAGTACCCAGATGCTGACTCATCTGGAATTGTGATAGAAGAGATTTGAGATTGTTCTTACTTTCTCTTCAAACTTTTTTTTTGTTTTGTCTTTTCTTCCCTAACTTTTCATTTCCTGAGAGCATCACTGATGGTTATGTTCACAGTAAAATGTGAAAAAGAATCAATGATGATATGTTACAATGATGCTACTGTAGATCAATGGATACAACATAAATCTAGAACGTCTGAAAATAAATGTGAAAGACTCTCACCATTCCTCTCCAGCCTGCCATGAATATCGCCTTTGATCTCAGCAAACCCAGACGATTTAACTCGCGAATCTACTTCAGAACCAAAACAGCCATTGGGCAGAAAACAGACGTTAACGTGAGAGAGAGAGAGAGAGAGAGAGAGAGGGGAGAGAGAGAGAGAGAGAGAGAGAGAAGAGAGAGAGAGAGAGGGGGGAGGAAAGAGAAGAGAGAGGGAGATACAGAGAGAGACAGACAGAGAGAGAGAAAAGAGAAAGAGACAGAGACAGACAGACAGACAGAGAAAAGAGAGAGAGAGTGAGAGAGAGAGGGAGGGAAGAGGAAAGGACAGACAGACAGAGAAAAGAGAGAGAGAGAGGAGGGAGAGGGAGAGAGAGATTCAGAGAAAAGAGAGAGAGAGAGACAGACAGAGCAGACAGAGAAAAAGAGAGAGCAGACAGACAGACAGACAGACTGAAAAAGAGAGAGAGAGAAAAGAGAGAGAGAGAGAGAGAGAGAGAGAGAGAGAGAGAAGAGAGAGAGAGAAAAGCTTTTAGTCCACATTTAGATGGTCATCCACTATACATGTACAGCGAAACTCCCGCAGTACCCAGGCTTAGTAGAGAACACTTACTTCACCTACTTCACCTCGTGGTGTCAGAGGTGGCATAAAATATCATTTTCATGGTGTGAAAAATGCGTTAGTTCGTCTACCAGTTCAACGCGATACCATACATCAGTGGACTGAGTGTACAGTAATCGCTAGATATCTGTGGATTCACCAGCTGAAACGAAGTTACATCTCTTCTCCGATTTAGTATTCCTGGCTAACACATCAGAATGGTCTGGTGGTTCATCTGAAAGTGTGTTTAGAGGGTAATGTTTTTTTTTTTTACTTGTTTTTATCTTTTGTTATGTTTTATCAGATTGTTTTTTTTTTGCCTTCATATTTCTTTTATTATTTCTCCTATACTGGCATCAGAATGACTTGGATGACTCATCTGAAAGTGTGTTTAGAGGGGGGGGGGGGATGTGTTTTTCTTTGACTTAATCTTCTTCTTTTGTTTTGTTTTGTCCGATTGTTTTTTGGTGTTGTTTTTTTTCGTCTTCATATTTCTTGTAGTCTTTCTTCAATACAGTAACACGAATGATGATATCTGAAACATAATTGCTTAACGTTTGATAACACATATCATTAATTAATGATTATGTCCTGTCCAAAACGCCAGAATAGTACTTAAGGGAAAATGTTTTCATCATCTGTATAAACAACAATGATTCAGATTATCTCTATCCGATTGAAATCAAATGGGGATTACGCAACTTGAATGCTGTCAGTTTAGAACTCATACAGCCGGCAGAAAAAAGGATTCGTTTATATAATGTATGTATCAGCACAGCTTCCGCCCATTCCACTCCACATCTCTCTCTTTGTCTTTCTGTTACACACAAACACAAGCACACATGCGCGCGTGCGCGCGCGCACACACACACACACACACACTCAGTGACCTATCTATCTATCTATCTATCTATTCATCCATCTATCTATCTATCTATCTATCTATCTATCTATCTGTCTATCTATCTATCTGTCTATCTATCTATCTACCTATCTACCTACCTGACTTGCTAGCTAGCTGGCTAGATAGATAGATAGGCGTAAGAAGGGGGGCACAGAGAGAGAGAGAGGAGAGAAGAGAGAGAGAGAGAGAGAGAGAGAATATATGTTTTGTCAATGTTTTTTGTATAGGCATTTTTGTTTTTTTGTAACTGTTTGTCTTTTTGGGTGGTGTGATGAATGGGGGTGGTACGGTTCAGTCCACATTTAAATGCTATCAGCTATACAGGAAGGCCAAGCTGCCACGAGCCAGAACAGAAAGTGGTAGCCAGACTTTCAGTAGAAAACCATTAGGCAGCCAGCCTTTCGCGCCTTGCGGTGTCACGGGCGACATAAAACATAATTGTCGTGGCGTGGAAGCGGCGTTAGTTCGCCGACCAGCTCGCAGTGATGGCATACATCAGTGGTTTGGGAGTACAGTAATCGCCAGAAATCACCAGCTTCCCTGACTGAAACGAAGTCCAGGCTCTTTTTTGGGGGCGTTAGTCTTGAGGCCAACAAATCACTGTGACCTGGATGAGTCATCTTGTGTATTGTGTGCGTGGAGAGTTGTCTGTGTGTGTGACTTTTGGAAAACTAAATCTGGTCTTTCTTTCTTCCCTTTTACTTATTTTTGTTTTGTTTTGTTTTGTTTGTTTTTGTTACTTTTTGGTTTTGTTGTTTTTGTTTGTCTGTTTGTTTGTTTCTTGTTTTTATTTACTCTTTCTGTGCATTATTCTTCCTCTGCTTATGTTTTCGCTTTTTTTTTTTCTTTCTTTCACTCTTTTTGTGCTTTGTTCTTGTTTTGATTTTGGTTTGTTCATTCATTTTTTTCGTATTTTATTTTTGTTGTTTGTTTCTTTTCTTTTTTTTCTCTGTCTCTCTGTCTCTGTCTCTGTGTCTCTCTCTGACTCTTCTCTGACTCTCTCTCTCTCTCTCTCTCTCTCTCTGTGTCACGACTCTCTCCCCCTCTCTGTCTCTCTGTCTATTTCTCTCTCTGTCTCTCTCTCTATCTCCCTTTTCTCTCTCTCTCTCTCTCTCCTTTTTTTTTTTTTATTTATTTGTTTGCTTTATCTTTTCTTCCTAATCCTCCTTATCCCTTCTTTCGTGTAATTTTCCTATCCATCATCGCCTCGTCCTCTTCATTGTCATCATCACTATCATTATCACCTTATTATTCATTGTTGCTTTCTTTTCTTTTCTTATTCATCTTCTTTCAATCCTTTTCATTGCCATCGTCATCATCTTTAACATCTTCTTCCATTGTTGCCTTCTTCTGTTTTCGGATTAGTCATCACCTGTTCCTCGTCATCGACATCATCATTAACTTTATCGTTTTCTTATTCATCGTTGCCTTCTTTTGTTTTCTGGTTTATTATCATTTGGTCCTCTTCATCGCCATCATCATTATCGTTTCTTATTCATTGTTGAGGTTTTTTTTCTGTTTTTAGATTAGTCCTCATCTGTCCTCCCATCGTCATCATCATTATCTTTGTCGTTTTCTTATTCATCGTTGTCTTTTTCTGTTTTTCTGATTTATCATCAATAAGTCCTTTTCATCGCCATCATCTTTACCTTTATCGTTTTCTTATTCACCATTGCTTTCTTCTGTTCTCTAATTCATTATCGCCTGGTTCTCTTATTCGTTATCACCACCATCGTTTTTTTTTTATATTCTTTGTTGCCTTCTTCTGTTCTCTAATTCATCATCACTTGGTCCTCTTCATCGCTATCATCCTTATCTTTAGTAATTTTCTTCTTCATCGTTGCCTTCGTCGCTTTTCTGTTCTGTGTTCTTTCTATCTTCTTCCTCCCTCTCCTCTCTCCCTCCTTTCCTAATCCCCACCCCCACCCCACCCCACCTCCCCGGACCCTGACAATACATCTCCTCTTTGTTCCCTGTCTCCTTGTTCACCTTCGCTGCCCTGTCCCCCACAAATTCTGTGACGTTTAGCAGACTTGATGTGACCGTGAAACTATGTCGAACATTTCCTTAGACTAATGTTGCCCCTCCCGGGTGTTTGAGCAGGCGTCCCAGGCTATCGCTGCTTGTTTTTGTTTTTCTGTTTTTTTCCCTTGCTGTCTTTCTCTCCCTGTTTCTGTGTCTCTGTTTCTGTGCCTCTGTGTGCCTTCTTGTCTGTCTTTCTGTCTCTGTCCCTGTGTCACTGTCTGCTCTGTCAGCTGTCTGTTTGTTTCTCTCTCACAGTCACTCCCACACACACACATGCACAAACACACGCGCGCGCGTGCACACACACACACTCGCACGCGCTCGCGCACACACACACATATGCATTCACACACACACACACACTCGCGCACTCACACACGCACATGCACACACACACACAGACACACATACACACACAAACACTAGGCTCTTTCACACTCACACGCACACTCACTCACGCACACACACACACACACACACACACACACACACACACACACACACACACACACCACAAACACACACACACACACACACAACACACACACACAACACACACACTCACACACACACACACACATAAACACACACATACACACACACACGCTCGCACACACACACACACACACACACATCCACAAACTTAAACACACACAAACATACACACACGCACACACACTCACTTAACCCCCCCCCCCCCCCACACACACACACCATACACACACAGAGTCCTCAACGACAGTGTCCCCAGAGGTCAGGACCGTATTCAGACAGCACAGCATGGAGAACCTGGTGAAGATAAAAGGCAACAGATAGCTGGCTATACATTATCCTTGTCACGCTTGTGCGTGCCACAAGGCCCTGTGAACCGGTGTGAAATGTTCACTTGACATGGCTAAACTGGGTGACGATCTACATTGCTAAAATGTGTGGACCCCACCCCCACCCCCCACCCCCCTCCCACCCACACACACACATACACACACACTTCCACGTAGAATGTGTCCCTGACTTTCGGAATTACGTCTCACTGCTACAGTGGAAATCAGATGATCGTGTCATCGCCGTGAAGACCAAGTTGATGGCCAGCCACAGCATCATTATTATCACCTGTGATGTAACTGTCCATGGGCTGAAGCGAGAAACTGTTCAACTGTTCGGTTTATCTGGGAACCCCAGTATTACCTATGAGGGATCCACACCAGAAATCCTCTCTAGAGGGCATCAAAGACAACATCAGCACTGTCCAGGTTGACATCTGTATAAGACAAGAACATCTCTGTGAAATGCAAGGTCAGGCTTCTTTCGTACAATTCATAGTTCGACTTCCTGTATGCATCCGACACACGAACCCTCACATAGCATTTGGAAAGATGAATCCAAGTCTTGGAAACGTGGTGATATAGCAAGGTACTAAACATCAGATGATGATCATCATCATCAGGTGCCTTGCCGCATGGCGTTGGCGATTATGGACTTCCATCTGTCTCTATCTCTTGTTGCCTCAAGCATCTCTTCCACCCTCCGTGTCTTCAGCCACTCCGCAAGTCCGTCTAGTATCTTCTCCCTGGGTCTACCCGGTGCTCTCCTTCCCTCCAGCTTTCCCGTTGTGACCAGGTGTTCCAATTCCAAACATCAGATACGTTGATCATATTACAATGAAAAAGTGTACCAAAGCATTGAATGACATTTGGACCATTTGAAGATCTGCTGACGTCAGTGAAGAAAAGGAAAACTACGTAGGTATGGCCATGTAGCAAGATCTCCATGACCTTGCTTAAATCAGTCCTCGGAGGAACCGTTCAGGAGAGAGAGACGGAGGGGAAAAACCGTTGGGCTGACAATATTGAGGAATGGATACAGAAATCATCTGGAGAAACCCCGGGTTTTGCACACAGCCCACAAAGCTGGTAGAATCTTACGAACAACTCTTTAGTGCGGCACGCCACTGATTCCATGAAGGGAGAAGAAGAAAATGAAGAAGAAGAAGAAGATGATGATGATGATGATGATGAAGATGAAGATGAAGATGATGATGATAATGATGAGGAGGAGGAGGAGGAGGACGACGAGGAGGAGGAGAGGGAGGAGGAGGAAGAAGAGGAAGAAAGAAGAAGAGATGACGAAGATGATGGTGAGATGATGAGAGGAGGAGAGGAGGAGGAGAGGAGGAGGGGGGGAGAAAGAAGAAGAAGACGAAGACGAAGAAGAAGAAGAAAAACTAGAAGAAGACATCGAAAAAAACTCACTTAGTTTTGTTTCCGCGGACAACATACTTTTTTTCTTAAAACCAG
>CM060310.1:27306502-27316502 GCA_030674185.1 Monoplex corrugatus
TTAACCCTTTCACTCTGTCACCCTGTCCACCAGCTTCATGTAGAGGTTACTGGATAAGGTTACAGTTTCAGTTTCAGTTTCTCAAGATGACGTCTCCGTGCTCGGAACGAATTCCATATCCACGAACGTCACAGGTGCCACGTGTATGGTGACCGTGGCACATGCCTTAAACCTGCACATAAGCCCATGAGCTGGCCAGGTCCTAAACTGGATAAGGTGAGGGAGTGGTGTAAAAGAAATGGGTCACTTGGCTCATCCGTTGCAGCACGGAAGTTTGTGTTGCTCACCGTTGTGAGGTCAACGAAGCGAACGTGTCTTCAGCCTTCCTCAGCCCTGTCTATGTCAGTTGTGTTTTGATAGTACAGATGGAATGCACGCCTCTCCGGAAGTCCTATGCCAGCATCTGACATCTTCGTTATCATCTCTCATGCCATTTCTAAGAAAAGGATGAGAAAGAAGAGGAGGACGAGGAGGAAAATGAAAATAAACAAAATGTTCTTAGTTTCTTCATTACTCTTAGGTTTGTGCTCATCATATAAGTAAGGAATGACGCGAAGTAATGGAACACACAAAATATATAGATTAGATTTGTTTTGTGATTAACTCAGTGTGAAATCAGAAAACAATTGCCGTACGAAGACCCAGCTCGGATGATACAGTAAGAAACAATATGGAATTGTGTTATATCTTCTGCATGCATTTGTGCACTGTTTTACATTTTGTCTTGGGCTCAAAAGATAAGTGTCAAATTTATAATGCAAGAAAATAACATATCTCCGAGGATTTCACGAGGTATTATACCTTTTCATGGACTTTTTTTTTTTTTTTTTTTTTTTTTTGGGGGGGGGGGGGGGGGGGTCTTTTTCCCCTGTTCTTTATTTGTTTATTAATTTTGTAGTTCTTTTCCCATTCTGTCTTGGAATGCGTTACGCTTTCATATTTGCAGAGATCGTGTGTAGAAATATGGGCAGAGCAGCTGCAAAAGCAAAAGGTAGGAACTGTATAAACTGATCATATACCATCTAAATGCGAGAAATATTACTGACTATTTAATGGGTGATGTACTGGCTTTGCGTATTGTTTGCTGACGTGATTGATGCGTTTTGGATGTAAAGCTGCGCCAAGTTCTAGTACATGAGAATTAACTACCAGCCAACCACCATCAATCAGCAACTAAAGTGATATAGCAAGGTCCATAGCTTTTATGGGTGCGAGCAAGACTTTGGGGGTGGAGAAGGGGGGGAGTAATAAATCACACAAACGTTTCAGGTTCATCAACGATGAACTTGGATAAAGGACAATGACTTGAGCGTTGCTGGTCTCGTTCGTCATTCTCGTTTTCCTAACCTGGCATTGGTATTCTTTAGAAAAAAAAGCAGACATGGTGACTGATCAGTACGCTGATTTGATCTTAGGCGTGGGATATAAATTGTAAGTTGCAAAATGCGTTAAAATCAGAGTCGAGTCTGTGCATCTTGTTGTAACTAAACAGACATTTATAAATTTGATCATTTCGGTTGTTGACTGAGAATTTAGTGATTAAGCGTAGCTCTAGTAGACGTATTCTCATATAACTCATAAAAAACAAATCTTTCGGGAGATAATGAAGATAACAGTCTCTGACAGGGGATGGAACTCTGTAACAGTCGCAGGCAGGGGATGGAACACTTACCACGAGAGGAATTGGATGACTGAGCCTTTAAATCGATTCCCACAATCACGTTGGTGACCTTCATTTAACGTAGTCAATACATTTTCTCACTCTTCCACACTGACGAAAGATAATTGAGGCGGACGTTTATCCAGTTAGTTTCTGTCCAGACTGATGGACTGACACCGTTACAAGCTGGCAAAGCAGCATTCGAGCTGACAGCAACATTTCCTGCCTGGGACCCTCAGCCATTTTCCCTGGGCTAAAAGCAGGTGTCAGATCTGGACTGGCTCTCTCACAGCACTCTTCTGTCTGTCATGCGAGTGGTGATCTTTGCGTGACGAGGTGTGAGGTCCTTAGCTGGACCAGTGTCCTAAGGGGAAAAATGGCCATTTTAGAAATGCACTAAAACTTTTGTATACGGTTTGTGTCGTCGTTCGTTTGCCGCTTTGCATTAATTTTGTCGTGCCGGTTTTTTTTTCTCTTTTCTTTATGTGTGTGTGTGTGTGTTGTCTTGTTTCTTGTTTGTGTTGTCGTCTCTCTTTTTCTGTCGTGTCTCTCGTTTCTTTCTCTGTGTGTGTGTTTTCATTATGATATTTGTAATTTTTAGTGTAAATCATACAAACCTACAAAAAGAGACATCCCCAAATGATACAGTGCTACCCCTCATCATTGTTCTTGCACGATTGTATGCACGTACTTTCGTGTACTTGTCAAAATGAATGTTCAGCACACTTTGGCCAGGCATCACATCTTTGCTGCTGTGGGCCTTGTACATACGTCAGATGAACTGTGGCCATAGGATCCTGTTTTGTCACACTGTCCACAAGCATTATGCTCCTGACACCTGTCCCAGCAGACACTTAAATTTGGTACTTCCTCATTTTGTCACCAAGTGCAGTCATTATTACATGTTGACACCAGTCGCAGATTCGATAATCCTTGTCGTCGATGCATGAATGGAGGAAATAACATCTGTTTGAACAGGAACCAGAAAAAAAAACACGAAAAAAGAATAATACAACAAGACCAGACAGGCGCAAGTTTTCGGCCAGCTGGCCTTTGTCAAGCGTAAGATTACAAACAAACAAAGACCAGGTACAAAAATTAGGAGAAAGAGACTGAAACTTCCCTGCTGCTCCTTCCAGCGTGAGAAAAGGGATAATCAATTCATTAACCATATGTGTTCTTTTACTAAGCAAGTGTGTAACACAAGTCTTTTACCATATAAGAAGTGTATATATAATGACGGCTGTGGTACTTGAAATCCATCATAAGAAGAAAGTGGTGACTCAGTGTTTAACCCTTCGACTACTTTGACTCCTACATCCTATCCACCAACTGCAAAAACCCTCTGACTCCCTCACCCTGTTCACCACCTTCCTGCGGGAAGCTGATGGATAGTGTGAGGGAATCATCAAAGGGTTAAGTTCTGCTTTGCTGGCGTGATTGACAATACAGGGTGTTGATTGACAGGGTGCGGGAATCAAGGGGTTAAAACAGTCCCAGCAATAACAGAGAAGACATTCTCTTTCACGTGTAGTCAAAACTTTCCTTCACTCTTCCAGACTAGCGAGAGATATGATTGAGGCGGACGTTTATCCTGTTAGCTTCTGTCCACACTGATCGACTGACGTTGTTACAAGCTGGCAAAGCATTATTCTAACTGACAGCAACATTTCCTGCTCTCCCTCGATCGGAAAGCAGGTGTCAGATGTGGACTGGTTCCCTCACAGCACTCTTCTGCCTGCCCATCATGCGGGTGGTGATTTTTGTTTGACAAGGTGCGAGATTCTGTAATGGACATGTGCCCTTACAGAAACATGACTGATCCTATGTTTCTGAATGCATTAATTAGAAGCACAGTGTTACGCTGAAGGTCTGCTTTGTTTTGTCTTTGTTTTGTGCTGATCTCGTATTGAAAATGGAATAAAATTGACATTGAAACATAAATCTGAATTGGTGACCACCACCACCACCACCACCCCAAAAAAACAAACAACAAAAAAACAAAAATCAGCAAAACAAAACTAAACAAAAAACAAACAAACAAAACCCAAACCAAACAAAACAAAACAAAACAAAACAAAAAGTTGAGCAGCATAGTACTGTCCCTGGTCAATTTTTGGAAGTACATCACTGACTTTCGGCTTGCAAAATGGATTTATTGTTAATGAAGATTGTACTTTGAGGCCAATTCGTTATCTATTTTCATATTTCTCTTTGCTTTTAATGTATTGTGTTGTGTTTACTTGTTTTTTCTTTGTTTTGCTGGAAAACAAACTCATATACAGATGTTTTAGAATATGGCGAAAGTGGACATTAATTTTAAGGCTGGTTTACCCTTTTATTTGAAAGAAATGAATGTGAACGGAAATACATAATGCGCTTTTATGCTAGCATGAAAAGTACATGTGTATGTGTGTGTGTGTGTGTGTGTGTGTTGTGTGTATGTGTGTGTGTGTGTGTGTGTGTGTGTGTGTTGTGTGTGTGTGTGTGTAGATGTAGATAGGTAGATAGATAAAATAGATAGATAGATAGATAGATGATAGATGAGCGATAGATAGAAAGATAGATAGATAGAGTAGATAGATAGAAAGATAGATAGATAGAAGATAGATAGATAGATATGAGATAGTATAGTATGTATGTATGTATGTATGTATGTATGTATATGTATAGTAGTATGTATGTATGTATGTATGTGCATATCATTAAGTTTGACTACACACAGGCTCAAAAACTAAACAGAAGCACGGGCATGTACATCGAAAGACAGAACCCAAGTACAAATAAGGATAACTATCTGTTAGGATCTCAGATTCACCACTCTATAGGCTAGAGTACGATTGTCTGGATACGCTACTTTCTTCTGCCCTGTGGAAGCGTGTGGGGGAAATTAAGGGCCAGGCAATAAGTTGTGCTCTACGGCCTTGATGGCCTGGATCCGGTGTGGCGTGATTGTGTCCTGTTGGCAAACTGTTGTAAGACAGCCATGATGTGGATTCGATAGATTGTTGCTGTCCTGGGTGTTCTTAACGACCATGACATCAAATCAAAGGAAACTGAAATTTCAGGAAAGTGATTGTACGATTACTCCAAGGAGAAGAATGGCAAAATGGTGTAGACATTCTACTGCTAAATGTCTTGACTTGAGGTTCCAGGGTTCGTTTCCCATTAATGTTTTGGCTTTTCTCTTAAGTTTGACTGTGAAATCATTTTGTACGTCTGGTTCTTCAAAAGGGGACAAAAAAACCCGGGTCAAACCCGTGTGCCTTCTAGCCTGGACACGCTAAACATCCCACAGCAGCTGAAAATCGTGAAGAGCAGGGAATTCGTACAGCTGCTCTCGTATAAAAAACACACGGAGATAAGAACCAGAAGAACAAGAAACCAAGGCAAACGCGTATTCAACACAACAAGACAAAGGAACGCGGAGATAAGTTGATTTCCCAGGTCCCTCCCCTTGAGGGCCACTCAGCTCTCTTGTTTATCTGAAATCTTGATAAAAACAATGGGTGGCGCAGCATTGCGGCGATGTGCTCTCAAAATGGGAAGTCTATTGTGAAAAAAAAAAGATTATCAATATAAAGACACATTTGACAAAACAAGTCTTCATGTGCGTAGATGTGTGTTGTATCTTTATTTGTTTGTTTGTGTTTGTTTAATGCCTTGAAAACATGAACCAGTAGTAAAATATTATTCAACATAAAAACAGTTCAGAACGTTTCCAATGTTTTCCTGTTTGTTGCAAAGAACATGTGTCAGAATGTTGATCACATATATAAAGATTATGGCATTTATGCCAACAAAATAAAACTAAAAGATAACGTTACTGTCAGCTAGTATAGCAATTCAGTAGTATAAACACTAAACAATGATACAAAAATTCATCCTGAAACACAGAGAATTCACGACAATTTGAAACACAAACAGTCAGTCAGACCCACGTCAGCACACAGTCTTTTACAACTGTGAGGCCACTTTCATTCCCAGGTCAGGGCCAGGGTCGTCTGGAGACTTCATTTCCTTGTTCACTCTGAAGGCGTGCGAGTAAAACCAGGCAATAAGTTTTGCCCCACTGCTTTGATGAGTGGTTCCGTCTGGTGTGTCCTGTCGATATAGTCTCGTTAGACGGCCAGGGTGTGGTTTTTAACAACTGTCTGGACTCGGAAAGATCCGAATGAACAAAATGATGAACGAACAAATAAACGTGCTGGTGTGAATAAGTCCTATTGTTGTACTCAGAGCTAATAGCCAGGCAATAAATTGTGCTCCATCGCCTTGATGACATGGATCTGGCTCGCGTGATTGTCTGCCCCTGACAATACTGTCGTTAGACGGCCAGGATGTGGCTTTGACAGATGGTTATTCATGAAGGTTGTTCATAGTACAGCTGGCATCAAATCAAATGAAATTCAAACATACGAGAACAGAAATATGATTGTAAGATTCATTATTAGCACAACTTTGACAAAAACAAGATTTTTATGTTCGTTTTTTTTTTTCTTTTTCTGTGCGATTGTGTATCGTGTTTTTATTTGTTTCCTTGTGTTTGTTTATTGACTTAAAAGCACAAACTAAGAGTAAAAAGTAACGTTGATGTCACCAAGTATAGGAACGCAATAACACAAACACTAGACAGGAATACAATAATGTATATCAGAATACAGAATCCACGACATTTTCAAACACAAAAAGTCAGTCAGACCCACATCAGCACACAGTCTTTTACAACTATCAGCCACTTTCATTCGCAGGTCAGGGCCAGGGTCGTCTGGAGACTCCATTTCCTTGTTCACTCTAGAGACATGGACGGGGAAGGGGGGGGGGGGGGTCAACGGTCAGGCAATAAGTTGTGCTCCACTGCTTTCATAGCATGGATCCAGTTGACGTGATTGTCTCCCCTTGACATACTCAAGTGAATTTCAAATGTACAACCACCAAAATATGTTTGCAATACTCAATGAATACAATTTTTGCAAAGGTTAAGGGGTTTTTTCTACATGTGATTGTGTCTTGTTTTGGTTTGTTTGTGTTTGTTTATTGCCTTAAAAACACAAGCTATGACTAAAAAGTAACGTTAATATCACCAAGCATAAAAACACAACAACACACATACTAAACAGTAATACAAATATTTATCTCAAACCACAGAATCCACGAACATTTCAAAACACAATAGTCAATCAGACTAACATCAGCACACAGTCTTTCACAACTGTGAGGCCACTTTCATTCCCAGGTCAGGGTCAGGGTCGTCTGGAGACTCCATTTCCTTGTTCACTCTCGAGGCATGCGAGTAAAACCAGGCAATAAGTTTTGCCCCACTGCTTTGATGAGTGGTTCCGTCTGGTGTGTCCTGTCGATATAGTCTCGTTAGACGGCCAGGGCGTGGTTTTTAACAACTGTCTGGACTCGGAAAGATCCGAATGAACAAAATGATGAACGAACAAATAAACGTGCTGGTGTGAATAAGTCCTGTTGTTGTACTCAGAGCTAATAGCCAGGCAATAAGTTGTGCTCCATCGCCTTGATGACATGGATCTGGCTCGCGTGATTGTCTGCCCCTGACAATACTGTCGTTAGATGGCCAGGATGTGGCTTTGACAGATGGTTATTCATGAAGGTTGTTCATAGTACAGCTGGCATCAAATCAAATGAAATTCAAACATACGAGAACAGAAATATGATTGTAAGATTCATTATTAGCACAACTTTGACAAAAACAAGATTTTTATGTTCGTTTTTTTTTTTCTTTTTCTGTGCGATTGTGTATCGTGTTTTTATTTGTTTCCTTGTGTTTGTTTATTGACTTAAAAGCACAAACTAAGAGTAAAAAGTAACGTTGATGTCACCAAGTATAGGAACGCAATAACACAAACACTAGACAGGAATACAATAATGTATATCAGAATACAGAATCCACGACATTTTCAAACACAAAAAGTCAGTCAGACCCACATCAGCACACAGTCTTTTACAACTATCAGCCACTTTCATTCGCAGGTCAGGGCCAGGGTCGTCTGGAGACTCCATTTCCTTGTTCACTCTAGAGACATGGACGGGGAAGGGGGGGGGGGTCAACGGTCAGGCAATAAGTTGTGCTCCACTGCTTTCATAGCATGGATCCAGTTGACGTGATTGTCTCCCCTTGACATACTCAAGTGAATTTCAAATGTACAACAACAAAAATATGTTTGCAATACTCAATGAATACAATTTTTGCAAAGGTTAAGGGGTTTTTTCTACATGTGATTGTGTCTTGTTTTGGTTTGTTTGTGTTTGTTTATTGCCTTAAAAACACAAGCTATGACTAAAAAGTAACGTTAATATCACCAAGCATAAAAACACAACAACACACATACTAAACAGTAATACAAATATTTATCTCAAACCACAGAATCCACGAACATTTCAAAACACAATAGTCAATCAGACTAACATCAGCACACAGTCATTCACAACTGTGAGGCCACTTTCATTCCCAGGTCATGGCCAGGGTCGTCTGGAGACTCCATTTCCTTGTTCACTCTCGAGGCGTGCGAGTAAAACCAGGCAATAAGTTTTGCCCCACTGCTTTGATGAGTGGTTCCGTCTGGTGTGTCCTGTCGATATAGTCTCGTTAGACGGCCAGGGTGTGGTTTTTAACAACTGTCTGGACTCGGAAAGATCCGAATGAACAAAATAATGAACGAACAGATAAACGTGCTGGTGTGAATAAGTCCTGTTGTTGTACTCAGAGCTAATAGCCAGGCAATTAGTTGTGCTCCATCGCTTTGATGACATGGATCTGGCTCACGTGATTGTCTGCCCCTGACAGTACTGTTGTTAGACAGCCAGGATATGGTTTTGACAGATGGTTATCAATGAAGAATCTTCATAATGCAGTTCATGTCAAATTAAATGAAATTCAAATGTACAACTACAAAAATATGATTGCAAGATTTACTTAGCACAAATTTGACAAAAAACATTTGTTTCGTTTTTTATGTGTGAATGTGTATTGTGTTTTTGTTTGTTTATTTGTGTTTGTTTATTGCATTAAAGGCACACACTAAGACTAAAGTGTGACGTTATTGTCACCAAGCATAAGAACACAATAACACAAACACCAAACAGTAATACAACAACTTATCTCAGGACACAGAATTCACAATAGATTTAAACACAAAAAGTCAGTCAGACCCACATCAGAACAAAGTCTTTTACAACTATCAGCCACTTTCATTCCCAGGTCAGGGCCAGGGTCGTCTGGAGACTCCATTTCCTTGTTCACTCTGGAGACGTGGACAGGGAAGTGGGGGGGGAGGGGAGTCAACGGTCAGGCAATAAGTTGTGCTCCACTGCTTTCATAGCATGGATCCAGTTGGCGTGATTGTCTCCCCTTGACATACTCAAAATGAATTTCAAATGTACAACAACAAAAATATGTTTGTAATACTCAATGAGTACAATCTTCGCAAAGGTTAAGGTTATTAGTTGTTGTTTTTTTTTACATGTGATTTGTGCCTTGTTTTGGTTTGTTTGTGTTTGTTTATTGCCTTAAAAACACAAGCTATGACTAAAAGGTAACGTTTAATATCACCAAGCATAAAAACACAACAACACAAATACTAAGCAGTTATACAAATATTTATCTCAAACCACAGAATCCACGAACATTTCAAAACACAACTCAGTCAATCAGACTGACATCAGCACACAGTCTTTTTTCAACTGTGGGCCTCTTCCATTCCCAGGTCAGACCCAGGGTCGTCTGGAGACTCCATTTCCTTGTTCACTCTGGATGAATAAAACCAACAGTCAGGCAATGAGTTGTACTCCAGCGCCTTGATGACGTAGATCCGGTTGGCGTGATTGTTTCCTGTCGGCAAACTCTTGTTGTTAGACGGCCAGGATGTGGTTTTTAACAACTGTCTGGACTTGGAAAGGTCAGAATGAACAAACTGACGAACGAACAAATAAACACGCTGGCGTGAATGTGTCCTGTTGTTCTACTCAGGGCAGTCAGTCTGGTGTTGGGGTTTTAATTCAGTCAGATGGTCATTCATGAAGAATGTTCACACAGTACAGTGGAATTCTGGTTATCTATGGCAAGGTTTATAGTTTTAAGTCGAATTGATTGGTTTGTTGATTGACTGCTTGATTGATTGATTTAGTATTTGTTTGATTTATCAGCTGTCTGGCAGTAAACGGTTTACAGGTGCACGTTGAAATGATTGGTTCGTTGGTTGATTGATTGATTGATTGAATTGATTTATTGATTTAGTGATTGAAGGAGTGATTGAGTGAGTGATGGGGTGAGTGATTGAGTGAGTGATTTTGAGTTTAATTAATTGATCAGTT
>CM060310.1:27321502-27324002 GCA_030674185.1 Monoplex corrugatus
GTGGATCGTAGAGACAGAGAGAGACAGACAGACAGACAGACAGACAGGACAAACAGCAAGACAGGACAAGACACACAGGACACACAGACAAACAGACAAAACAAGACAGAAGAACAGGGGAGAGAGAGGAGGGGCCAAGAAGAGACAGAGACAGAGAAGAGACAGAGAGAGACGAGACAGAGAGAGACGGAAGAGACAGGAGACAGAGAAGAGACGAAGAGAGAGAGAGAAGAGAGAGAGACGAGAGAAGAGAAAGAGGAGAGACAGAGAGAGAAGAAGAGACAGAGAACAAGAGGAGAGACAGAGGACAGAGAGAGAGACAGAGAGAAGCAGAGACACACAGAAGACACAGAGACAAACACAACACACACACACACAAACACACACACACACACACACACACACCACCCGCACCACACACACACACACACACACACACACACACACACACACACACACACCACACACAGATGAATCATTGTGCAATCAATCTGCTCTCCATGGCTTCGTTCCCCCCACTTTTAATTAAATACCAGTGCAGCCAGCTACATAAAACAGATTAGCATCTGTGACCTTGTGTCACACCCACTCCACACACGTTGATCAACTGTCTCTTTTTTGAGCTGAGAGATTAGGGGCACGAGCGGGTGGGGTGTCAAAAAGTCAGTTCATAGCAGATGTTTATAAAAGAGCATGTCTAACAGAAACTGTTAGGATATGAACGGTTGTGCCTCACAGACGAGCAAGTAGGAAGAAGTTATGTTTTAACAGAAAATGTCTCTGCAGAAATTGTTAGGATATGAATGGTTGTATCTCTATAGATGAGTAAGTAGGAAGAAGTTACTATTTTAAAAGAAAATGTCTTGCAAAAACTGTTACGATATAACATCTTATCCCTATAGACACAAGTAGATCACTCATAAGGAAGAATAGGAAAAGACAGGCAACATTTATAAGCCATTTTATGAGGAAAGGGAATTTGAAGCACCTGGTCACAACGGGAAAGCTGGAGGGAAAGAGAGCACCGGGTAGACCCAGGGAAGAAAATGCTGGACGGACTTGCAGAGTGGCTGGGGACGAGGGGGGTGGGAGAGATGCTAGGGGCAACGAGAGATAGAGACAGATGGAAGTCCATGATCGCCAACGCCATGCGGCAGCTGATGATGATGATGATGATCCCTATAGATGCGTAATTGGGAAGAAGTTACTATTTTAAAAAAAATGTCTAGCAGAAACTGTAAGGATATGAACTGTCGTATGCCTATAGATGCGTAAGGAGGAAGAGGTTACTATTTTGAAAGAAAATGTCTTGCAGTAACTGTTAAGCTATGAACAATTGTATCTCTACAGATGAGCAAGTAGGAAGAAGTTATTGTTTTAACAGAAAATGTGTAGCAGAAACTGTTAGGATATGAACAGTTGTATATCTACGAGTTTAGCTAGGTGGTTACTCTTTAAAAAGAAAATGTCTAGCAGAAATTTTAGGATATGAACAGTTGTGATCTCTACAGATGAATAAGTTGGAAGAAATTACTATTTAATAAAATATGTCTAGCAGAAACTGTTAAGATATGAATGGTTGTATCTGTACAGATGAGTAGGTAGCAAGAGGTTACTGTTAAAAACAAATGTCTAGCAGAAACTGTTAGGATATGAACAATCGGATCCCTAAAGTGATAAGTGGAAAGAAATACTGTTTAAAAAAATGTCTGCAGAAATGTTAGGATATGAAATGTATATCTACAGAGTAGTACGTACAAAGAAGTTACTGTTTTAAAAGAAAATGTCTAGCAGAAATTGTTAGGATATGAGTGGTTGTACCTCTAAAAAGGAGTACGTCGCAAGAAGTTACTGTTTTGAAGAAAATATCTAGCAGAAATTGTTAGGATATGAATAGTTGTACCTCTACAGAGAAGTACGTCGCAAGAAGTTACTGTTTTGATAGAAAATATCTAGCAGAAATTGTTAGGATATGAATGGTTGTACCTCTACAGAGAAGTACGTCGCAAGAAGTTACTGTTTTGATAGAAAATTATCTAGCAGAAATTGTTAGGATATGAATGGTTGTACCTCTGCAGAGGAGTACGTCGCAAGAAGTTACTGTTTTGAAAGAAAATTTCTAGCAGAAATTGTTAGGATATGAATGGTTGTACCTCTACAGAGGAGTGGCATCATTAATGTGAAAGAGCTCTTTGGGGCATCATTACCTGACAAGAGAAAGTGCGGAAGAGGCACTGTTATATCGACAGTGATACGTTATTTTCCAATGGTAGAGGTGATTAAATAAAAGCCATGTTTTTCTCTTTTCCAAACTCGTCATCGTGTATACATATGACCCTAAACCTAAAAACGCCTAATAAGGTGTTCATCAAAACAGAATACATATGAGACGCAACACACAAGCAGAAGAAAGAAGAACGGCATCTGTTCCTTTGTGAGAGACTGGAGAGATTATAGGGAATAAAAAGTATCTGTCTGTTTCTGTTTATCTGTCTATCTT
>CM060310.1:27346502-27349002 GCA_030674185.1 Monoplex corrugatus
AGTGTGGGTGCCCAATGAGACGGGGGCCCAATGAGACGGGGACCCAATGAGACGGGGGCCCAAAGGCAAACCCCGTCTGTCTGTCTCTCTCTCTCTTGTTCTCTTCTGTTCTGTTCTGTTCTGTTCTGTTTTCTCTCTCTCTCTGTCTCTCTCTCTAGCTATCTCTCCCCCCCCCCCTTTCCCTCTCTCTCTCTCCTCTCTCCCTCCCTCCCTCTCTCCCCCCACACCCTCAGTTACGAATATCCTGCCACACATCTACATCCCAGTGATCATGTGCATCTCCTTTCTCTTGTGACGAATCTGTTTGTTTAGTAGTAGCAGACATTTGGGCTTGGCGTTTAAGAGATAATCGCAGTGACGCGACGTGCCACACACCAAGACAAGGCCTATCAGGAATGGAAACGGTGCGATTTCTTCTTCATCCTTAGATAGCTGAGCTTGGTGCAGCGCTTGAAGCGACATGTACGAAATCTGTGTTCTGTTTGTCTGTATATATGTGCCTTTGTGTCTTTGTCTGTTTTCGTTTTCTCTGTGTCTGCCTACTATCTGTGTGTGTGTGTGTGTGTGTGTGTGTGTGTGTGTGTGTGTGTGTGTGTGTGTGTGTGTGTGTGTGTGTGTGTGTGTGCGTGTGTGTGTGTGTGTGTGTGTGTGCGTGTGTGTGTGTGTGCGTGTGTGTGTGTGTGTGTGTGCGTGTGTGTGTGTGTGTGTGTGTGTGCGTGTGCGTTGTGCGTGTGTGGTGTGTGTGTGTGTGTGTGTGCGTGTGTGTGTGTGCGTGTGTGTGTGGTGTGTGCGTGTGTGTTGTGTGTGCGTGTGTGTGTGTGTGTGTGTGTGTGCGTGTGTGTGTGTGTGCGTGTGTGTGTGTTCGTTCGTTGCTTGATTTAACGTCTTTTCACAATAAGTGATATTAGACGGTGTGTATGTGTGGTGTGTGTGTGTGTGTGTGTGTGTGTGTGTGTGTGTGTGTGTGTGTGTGGTCGTCTGTCTGTCTGTCTGTCTCCCTGTCTGTTTATTTATTTTGTTCTGTCTCTGGTTGTTTGTCTGTGTGTCAGCCATCCAGATTGAGACAGAGCTGATGCAGAACTTGATATGAATTTGGTGATATCTTCTTCTTCTTCTCTTTCTGGGTCTCCATCCCTCCCTCTCTCTCTCTCTCCCAATCTCTGTCTCTTTGTCTGTCTCTTTGTCTCTCTGTGTCTCTCTCTCCGTTTCTCTCTGTCTCTCTCACTCTGTGTCTCCTTCTCTGTCTCTCTCTGTCTCTGTCTCCATCTATGTTTCTGTCTCTGTCTGTCTGTCTGTCTCTTTCAATCTCTCTCTGTCTCTCTCTTCTCTGTCTCACTGTCTCTCTTTGTCTCTGGCCATGGTTTTCTTTGTCCTTGTGTCTCTGTCTTTATATGTATCTGTCTTTCTGTCTCTGTCTGTTTATCTCTCCTCTCTCTCTCTCTCTCTCTCTCTCTCTCTCACACACACACCAACACACACCACACACACAACCACACACACACGCACACACACACACACACACACACAACATCTAAATGGGCAGGCAAACAGGCAGCAGGCATGTTTTCAGTGCATTTACATCGTAAACAGCACCTATTTCTCTGTCATTTCCCCACCCTTACCCCTCGCAGAGGAATTTAGTCCAGAAACGTGAAGAATGCTGTTTTGTGTCTTGTTTTGTTTTTGTTTTTGTTTTGTTTTGTTTGTCTGTTAGCTTTCTGGTTGGTTCTTGTGTGTATATTTTTACTTTTTGAGTGTGTGTATGTGTGTGCGTGTGTGTGTATATATATATATGTGAAAGAGAGAGAGAGAGGAGAGCGACAGACAGACAGAGACAAGAGAGAGAGAGAGAGAGAGAGAGAGAATGCTGTTGTTGTTGTTGTTGTGTGTGTTGTATATGTGTGTGTATGAGTATTTGTGTGTGTGTTGTATTGTGTGTGTGTGTGTGTGTGTGTGTGTGTGTGTGTGTGTGTGTGTGTGTGTGTGTGTGTGTGTGTGTGTGTGTGTTTAAAGTTATTCTTTGGTGGTGTGGGGGTTGGGTAGGTTATTTTGTTGGTGTAGTTTTGTTTTCATCAGTTACAACTGTTTTTGTTGTTGATTGTTGTTTTTGTATCCGATCCAAGTAACATGCTGTCTTTCTGTCATGTCTGTCTGTCTGTCTGTCTGCCTATCTGCCTCTCTCTCTTTCTCACTTTCTGTCTCTCTCTCTCTCTCTCTCTTCTCTCTCGCTTTCTCTCTCGCTTTCTCTCTCTCTCTTCTCTCTCTCCTCTGTCTCTCTCTCTCTCGCTTCCTCTGTCTCTTTCTCTCTCTGTCTCTCTCTGTCTCTCTTTCCCTCTCTCTCTTTCTCTGTCTCTCTGTCTCTGTCTCTCTCTCTCTCTCTCGCTCTCTCTCTCGCTCTCTCTCTCTCTCTCTCTCTCTCCCCCTCTCTCTCTCTCTCTTCCCCGCTGTCTCTCTCATACTCTCAAATGAACAGGCAGACAAACAACAGACATTTTTTGTA
>CM060310.1:27366502-27376502 GCA_030674185.1 Monoplex corrugatus
CGTGTGTGTTTTAAGTGCATGCTTGTAGGCAGGTTCATGTAGGTGTGTGCGAATTGTTTTCACAATTTTCGGTTGACATGTCATGGCTGTCAATGCTAATGGAGCGGTTTAGTGGAGATGATTAGCGGGCGACGGTCGTCCTACGAGAACTTGAACAGGATGGGTGGGTAGTTGTTGAAACGGGTAGTCACCGTTCATGTGGGTGGGTGTGTGTGGGGGGGGGGGGGAGGGTTGCTGTTGGAATGTCCTTATTCGTCATGGTTGACCTTTTTTTTTCATTCTTTTTTTTTTTTTTTCGCACACATGCACACCACCACCACCACCACCACCACACCCGTCTTTTCGTTCACTTGGTATTGCTGTACATGTAGTCTTGTGTTAATTGATTGATTTCCGCTGTGTCTGTCTGTTTTGCGTGTCTGTCTCCGTCTGTCATGTCTTTCTCTGTCTTGTCTGTCCTGCTTCTATCTGTCTCTGTCTGCCCTGTCTTCCTCTCTGTCTATCTGCCATTCTTTTCCTCTCTGTCTCTGTCTGGCCTGTCTTTTCCTCTCTGTCTCTATCTGCCTCTCTTTTCCTCTCTGTCTCTGTCTGGCCTGTCTTTTCCTCTCTGTCTCTGTCTGTCTTGTCTTTTCCTCTCTGTCTCTGTCTGCGTCTTCCTCTGTCTTTGTTGCTTCTTTCTATCTGTCTCTGTCTGCCATCTCTTTTCCTCTCTGTCCGTTTGTTTTCTTCTGCTACGTCTTCCTTGTTTTGTACTTTGATGATGATGATGATAATACTACTAGTACTACTACTAATAATGATAATACTAATAATAAAAATCATAATAATGATAATAATGATGATAACAATACTACTAATAATAGTAATAATAGTAATAATAGTGATAATTATATAATAATAATAATATAATAACAGTAACAACAAGCACCAGTACTACGACAACAAGAGAGAGAGAGAGAGAGAGGAGAGAGAGAGAGAGAGAGGAGAGAGAGAGAGAGAGAGAGAGAGAGTGAGAGAGAGAGACAGACAGACAGACAGACAGAGACAGAGGACTTTTAAGTTCCTGAACACAGTGCTCAAGAACAATGTCGCGGCGATGCCCGGAAAAGTACCCGACCGTCCCCCAAACGAGGGCCCCGGAACTGCTCGAATACGAGTTATTTTCCCTTTGAACTTTTCAGACTCAAACCATCAAGGGCGATAACCGGCTCTTTTCAAGGCCCGGATGGCCGTGGGCATAAAGGCTCCAGGGTATCATCATCCGGATTGTGGCCGAGCTAAACTATTCCCTGCCGGTCTCGTTTGATCCTCTCATCCCTTGCAGGTGGTACTTTGGGGGACTGAAAAACTTAGGGATTTGGATCGTGTGTCCCAAAGATACCGCCTCCAGTTTAATGCGTGTGAGTTCACACTATTACAATGAGTGGGGAGTGGGAGGGGGAGGGAGGGGGATTGTCGTCCTACCTTCTCTTCCCCTTTCTCCCCGTTTTTATGGCTCTTACGTCAGTGATGGCTCGTGTTCGTTCTGGTGATCCTAATGGGTGTGGCGGTTGTTAGTGGGCCTACCTGGAAATGTTTCCTGAAATATTTATAGAATTGACGGTCAGTGTGAATGTCCCTGAAGCCTGATAATGTTGAACATTTTAGCGGTCATTGTGAATTTCGCTGCTGAAGAATGATTATATATATATGTATGTGTGTGTGTGTGTGTATGTATATATGTTATATGCATATAAATATATATATACATCTGTGTGTGTGTGTGTGTGTGTGTATGTGTGTGTGTATGTGTATGTGTATGTGTGTGTATGTGTGTATGTGTGTATGTGTGTGTGTATGTGTATGTGTGTGTATGTGTGTGTGTATGTGTGTGTGTATGTGTGTGTATGTGTATGTGTGTGTGTATGTGTGTGTATGTGTGTGTATGTGTGTTTGTTGTGTTGTGTGTGTATGTGTTTGTGTGTACATGTATGTGTGTGTGTGTCTGTATGTGTGTATGTGTGTATGTGTGTATGTGTGTGTGTGTATATGTGTGTATGTGTGTTGTTTGTGTGTATGTATGTATGTGTGTGTGTATGTGTGTGTATGTGTGTGTGTATGTGTGTGTATGTGTGTGTGTATGTGTGTGTGTATGTGTGTGTATGTGTGTGTGTATGTGTGTGTGTGTGTTCATGGTTGTACTGGTTTTGACTCTTTGACTCCCGCACTCTATCTACCAAGTGCAACTGCAAAAATTCCATCGCCCTATTCACTTACTTTATGCTGGAAGCTGGTGAATAGGATGAGGGAACGAAACGGTTAAGTTTTTTTGCTTTGCTAGCGTGGTTGACCGTGCATGCAGGATGCTAGCAGTCAGGGCGAAGGAGTCAAAAGGGTTAATGTGTGTGCTGGGGATCCTGCTTTTGTGCGTGCGTGTGTGTGTGTGTGTGTGTGTGTGTGTGTGTGTGTGTGTGTGTGTGTGTGTGTGTGTATGTGTGTGTTTGTTTGTGCGTGTGTGTGTGTGTGTGTCTTATCGGCTTGTGTCCTCATGGGTGTAAAGTGGAGAAAGAAGCGTTGATGGTTAACATGCAAGCTGGAAGGCCTGTATAGAAATGCCATGTAAGATCGGCGTCTTTTTCACGTTATCATTTCAAGTCTTTCTTGGTCTGCCTCCGGCACTCAGTATGGAAGTGACATACTTAAAAAATTCACGGTTCCTTATGAGCGCGGGTCACAGTAGCTCAGTTGGTTTGATCGTCGGATTCACATGCTCATTGTTGTGGGTTCGAATCCAGGGGTGCGCTACATTAAAACCGGCCATCTCATCGTCCCATCTTAACATCACTGTCGTTCTGGTGGTGTCGGTATAAAATTAGATAGGGCCCACTTCCCCCACTTCCCTGGGATGGTTATCCCCGTCGGCCATATCACCTGATGTGGGTGTCGACGTAAACACTGAACCAAATCAAACAAAGAAGAAAAAAAAATGTCATTAGTCCAGGTCTTTCTTGGTCTGCCTCCGTTACTGGGGATGGAAGTGACACACTTAAAGAACTCACGGTCTCTCATGATCGGCCCTGAGAGACCTTGATGACGTGACGATCGAGATCTGTGTTTCTTGAGTCTGAATGTACTGGTTCGTGTTTTCCTCATGAACATGTGTGTGTGTGTGTTTGGCCTGTAGGTCATCCAGTACAGAATGGGGTCGCTAGGTATCTACCGTGCTGGGACAGGTTCAGCGGCGAGGAGGAAAGGAAATGTGTTTACAACTTTTCTCTCCCAACGTAATTGTCCCTAGGGTTTGTGTGTCCTTGCGTTAGCAAAGGAGTGTAAAGATCAGGGAGATAGGTGTCTTTCTTTCGTCAGAGAGAGAGAAGACAGAGAGAGAGACAGACAGACAGAGACAGAGGGAGACAGAGACAGAGAAGAAGAGAGAGAGACAGAAAGAGAGAGAGAGAGAGAGAGAGAGAGAGAGATTTTCTCATTTTTCCATTTTTTTTATTTGTGATTGCATTATTTTAGATTTTTTTAGCGCTGCGATTTTTGTATGTAATATTTTTTTTTAATCACGCTTGCACTTTCTTTTTATCCACACTGCATAAACAATTTGTCCCTGCACAGTCTGCGTGCTCCGTCACCGGTGGGCGTGCATACAGGGCGTTTTCATGTTTTCATAAGCCACAGGAACCGCACACTGATAAGATTTCTAGGATCTTCAGCGTTCACACTCAAAGTTCTCCTTAAGCACATTAAGACAGGAAAGTTCACAAAGATGTTACAGATAACAAGCCAAAACAAACAAACAAACAAATAAACAAAGAAACAAACATACAAAAAACACAAAACCCCAAACAAAAGCCAAAACAAACAAACAAACAAACAAACACAAAAATCAAAACAAAACCCCAAACAAAAGCCAAAACAAACAAACAAAAAACAAACACAAAATCAAAACAAAACCCCAAAAAAGCAAAAAAACAACAAAGAGGCAGCCAGACACACTGACAATCTCCTTTTTCATAGAGAAGTGTATTAAAAGACACAAGAAATCATTTTAACAGTATGTTCTTACTGTGAAACACCATGCAGTTTTAAGTGTTCGAAAACAGTGGTGAACATTACGACAAATGCTGCACTGACGCTGGGTTTGTTTGTTAATTTGTTTGTTTGTTTGTTTGTTTTTGTTTGTTTGTTTGCTTATTTGTTTCTTTGTTTGTTTTCTTTGTTTTCTTTGTTTGTTAGTTTTCTTTTCCTGGTTAAAACCAGAAGTTGTCTAGGTAAGTATATGCCATCATCGTCACTGCATCAGTTGTGCGATTTTGCTACATACATCACGAGTGTCATCATTGTCATCATCTTCTGGGTTATTGTTTGATTGTTTCTTTCTTGGTGTGTGTGTGTGTGTGTGTGTGTGTGTGTGTGTGTGTGTGTGTGTGTGTGTGTGTGTGTGTGTGCGTATGTGTGTGTGTATGTATGTGTGTGTGTGTGTTTATGTGTGTATGTATGTGTGTGTGTGTGTGTGTGTGTGTGTGTGTGTGTGTGTGTGTGTGTGTGTGGTGTGTGTGTGTGTGTGTTGTTTTGTTTTATTTTGTTTTCCCTGTGGCGTTTTGTTTTTCGTTTCATATTTTTGTATATGCCAGATTTGGTTTTATCATTTCCGTCTCTGCAATTTCAGTTCGTATCATTTCTGATTTTCTCCAGAAATGCTGTCAAAGTAGATCTACAGTTCGCAGTAATAACGGATTTGCAGAAGCGAGGCAGATCACAATGGAAAAAAAAAGATACTTGGACAATATCTCCATTTCTTCAATATGCCTTTAGTTAAGGAATCAGCTGGACGGTATCGCTTTTTGCATGCTGGAATATGTTCTTCCGAATCGATCCATACACTGGGGCAAAATCCACAACGATATCAATTATGCATCACCCCCCCCCCCCCACCCCAGCGAAATAAATCCACACAGCTCTTCTGGAAGATTCTCCCAGAACCAGAACTCTATATCCTGCTGGGGAATGCCTGAGATATGTGAGGCAGGAAGCGGGATTATATTGCTGACATAGAACTGACATCACAAGAATTATTGGTAGGTTTAAGATGCCATTTGTTGTGTGTTTGCGGGCTGGGATTATACATGAGAACTCAGATCCTGGGTCCACAAGATGTATAAGCTGAAGGAGCCGGCTATTTACATATATATACGATGTTACAGGCCCATGTCTAGTGTTTATGGACAGCCCAGAATATCTTTTATTTTCTTTTACATTTCTGTTGCCCACAGGAAGACCAGTCTAATTGGTTAAAAAGAGGAGAACGTGATATTGCAGAAGCCCACAGAACAAAGTTACATCTTTCTGGTTTACGAGCCGTGCCTTGCTGCAAGATCTTTATACGTAGTTTGGTTAAAATCGTCCTTTAAGAAAAGGATATTGCTTGATATTGGCGTGCGCGTGTCCGATTTTAATATGTAGCTAACAGAATGTAGATTCAGAGGCTACGAGGTAATAGACTTTTTGTGTGCAATTTCAATATTTCTAGATCACAAGATTCTGGGTACCAAAACAGCTTATGCAGAATGCATTTTACTGATTCAAACAAACGTGATGCATTGAAAATGAAGAGGTAATAAGTGCGAGGATGGATGGCGTGGTGGAAGGTGTGTGTGTGTGGGGGGGGGGTGTTTTGGCTGTGCATTTTGTTTATCGTTTCATATTGTTGTATGTGCCTGCTTTTTTTTTTTTTATCATTTTCGTCTCTGCAATTTTAGTTCGTTTCCTTTTTGTCTTTCTCCAGAAAGTTTTCAAAGTAGTTTTAATCTTCGCAGTAATAACGGATATGCAGAAGCGCAGAAGGATCACAATAAAAAAAAGATACTTGGAAAATCTCTCCATTTCTTCAATATACCTTTAGTTAAGGAATCAGCTGGACGGTATCGCTTTTTGGATGCTGGAATATGTTCTTCCGAATCGATCCATACACTGGGGCAAAATCCACAACGATATCAATTATTCATTACCCCCCCCCCCCCTCCCGACCGAAATAAATCCACACAGCTCTTCTGGAAGATTCTCCCAGAACCAGAACTCTATATCCTGCTGGGAATGCCTGAGATATGTGAGGCGGGAATGCGGGATTATATTGCTGACATAGAACTGACATCACAAAGATTATTGGTAGGTTTAAGATGCCATTTGTTTGTGTTTGCGGGCTGGGATTATACATGAGAACTCAGATCCTGGGTCCACAAGATGTATAAGCTGAAGGAGCCGGCTAATTTACATATATATACGATGTTACAGGCCCATGTCTAGTTTTTTATGGACAGCCCAGAATATCTTTTATTCTCTTTTACATTTGTGTTGCCCACAGGAAGACCAGTCTATTGGTTAAAAAGAGGAGAAACGTGATATTGCAGAAGCCCACAGAACGAAGTTACATCTTTCTGGTTTACGAGCCGTGCCTTGCTGCAAGATCTTTACAGTTTTGGTTAAAATCGTCCTTTTAAGAAAAGGATATTGCTTGATATTGGTTGTGCGTGCCGTGTCGATTTTAATATGTAGCTAACAGAATGTAGATTCAGAGGCTACGAGGTAATATACTTTTTGTGTGCAATTTGAATATATCTAGATCACAAGAATTCTGGGTACCAAACAGCTTATGCAGAATGCATTTTACTTGATTCAAACAAACGTGATGCATTGAAAATGTAGAGGTAATAAGTGCGAGGATGGGTGGCGTGATAGAAGCGGGGGGGTGTGTGTGTGGGGGGGGATTGTTTTGTTTTGTTTTGGCTATGCATTTTGTTTATCGTTTCATATTGTTGTATGTGCTTGCTTTGGTTTTATCATTTTCGTCTCTGCAATTTTAGTTCGTATCATTTTTGTCTTTCTCCAGAAAGTTTTCAATGTAGTTTTAATCTTCGCAGTAATAACGGATTTGCAAAAGCGCAGCAGATCACAATAAAAAAAAAGGTAACTTGGAAAACCTCTCCATTTCTTCAATACACCTGTATTTAAGGAATCAACTGGACGGTATCGCTTTTTGCATGCTGGAATATGTTCTTCAGAAGCGATTCATACACTGCGGCAAAATCCATAACGATATCAATTATGCATTCTCCCGCCCCTCTTCCCCACCGAAATAAATCCACACAGCTCTTCTGGAAGATTCTCCCAAAACCAGAACTCTATATCCTGCTGGGGAATGCCTGAGATATGTGAGGCAGGAAGCGGGATTATATTGCTGACATAGAACTGACATCACAAGAATTATTGGTAGGTTTAAGATGCCATTTGTTGTGTGTTGCGGGCTGGGATTATACATGAGAACTCAGATCCTGGGTCCACAAGATGTATAAGCTGAAGGAGCCGGCTATTTACATATATATACGATGTTACAGGCCCATGTCTAGTTTTTTATGGACAGCCCAGAATATCTTTTATTCTCTTTTACATTTCTGTTGCCCACAGGAAGACCAGTCTAATTGGTAAAAAGAGGAGAACGTGATATTGCAGAAGCCCACAGAACGAAGTTACATCTTTCTGGTTTACGAGCCGTGCCTTGCTGCAAGATCTTTACAGTTTGGTTAAAATCTCTTTTAAGAAAGAGATATTGCTTGATATTGGTTGACGGCGTGCGCGTGTCCAATTTTAATGTGTAGCTAACAGAATGTAGATTCAAAGCCTACGAGGTGATATACTTTTTGTGTGCAATTTCAATAAATCTAGATAGCATGATTTCGGCACCAAAAACGCTTATCCAGAGTGCATTTTCTGATTTAATCAAACATAGTGCATTAAGATTGAAACGGTAATAAATGCAATGATGGATGGTGTGGGCGAATGGGGGTGGGGGGTTTGGGTGGGGTGGGGGGGGGGCGAGTAAGTAAGTAAAGAAGGAAAAGAACAGAAATATTAGGACTGGAAATGGATCAGAGGCTTGTGGTTTACATGAAATATAGTTGGTTTGTCGTAAGTGTTTCGTCTTTATCAAATCTGATGCGAAACGTGTGGATGGTTAAGGAGTCACAATGCTTTATTTTATAAGTCCTGGTGCCACGTCACACTGTCATGGGCAAAACAAAAAGTGCCTGCATTCAGTACATTATCAGGGAAGTATGTGGACAACTTTTTTAAGGAATTTCAGACACTAATTTACTTGCCGTTTTCACTCTAGTGACAATCGGCAATTTTTTCCCCTGATGTCTAATTATGCATCAACTGATTCTCTCTCTCTCTCTCTCTCTCTGTCTCTCTGTCTCTCTGTCTCTCTGTGTCTCTCTCTCTCTCTCTCTTCTCTCTCTCTCTCTCTTTTCTCTCTCTCTCTCTCTCTCTCTCTCTCTCTCTTCTTTTTCTAGTCACAGTGACCTAACGATGGACAAAAACGTGTGTTTTCGGTAGTAAGATTTGCAATGCAAGTTTTCGGTAACAAAATTCATATAAGAATAGTAGATTATTTCAGTGGCTTGACTATTTTTTCAATAATAAGAATTATCCCCCCAAAAAGATCGTTAAGATGGCTTGATAATCTTTGTCATTCTGTCTTTCGTTCTTTTTTTTCTTTTCTTTTTTTTTTTTCTTCCTTTCAGTCTTTCATTCTTTGTATTATTTCCACTCCAAATGCATACAAGGAGGACTGACAGCACTCAAAAGTACTATTCATCACTGTCTACTTGTCACCTCTTCGTGACAACTACGGGCAGACACTGTCGCATTATAGTGGAACGAGAGGCAGTGGGAGAGAGGTGGTGGGGGTGAGGTAGGGGTGAGGGGTGGAAACCATTATCACCAGCAACAAAAGACTTCTGCCAAATGTCCCCTGAGATAAAGAGAGAGAGACAGACAGACAGACAGACAGACAGATAGACAGACAGACAGACAGTTAGAGACAGACAGACAGACAGACAGACAGACAGAGCCGTTGCGGTTTTTCATGTTAGTCGGAACAAGGACTATGGTAGCATTTCCGGGCTGTGTATGGACCTATTTTTGTACTAAAAAGTCGCAAATTTTTAAAAGGGACAGACGGACAGACGGACAGAGGGAGAGAGGTAGAGAGAGGGGGAGAGAGAAAGAGAAAGAGGGAGAGAGAGACAGACAGACAGGCAGAGAGAGATAGTGAGAGGAAGAGAGAGGAAAGAGAGGAAGAGAGAGGGAAAGAGAGAGAGAGAGAGAGAGGAAAATGAACAAGGATGATGATTGTATGGTTACCCATATGGGCGGGACAGCATCCAGTCATCTTATTGATTATTCTTTCTTTACAAGGTTATGGTTTTTCTGTGAAGGAAAACAAACAAACGAACAAACAAACAAACAAAAAATAACAGAAAATAATTTTTTAATTAACAGAAACACAGAAAAAGAAAGACACAGTGAGAGAGAGAGGCAGAGACAAAGACAGAGAGAGAGAAAGAGAGAGAGAGAGAGAGATAGAAAGAGAGAGAGAGATACAGACAGACAGACAGGCAGACAGAGACAGAGATAGAGAGACAGAAATAGAGACACAGAGAGAGAGAGGATAACAAATAAATCGTAGGGTTAGAAAATAGGAATACTGTGCTTTGACAAAGCGCCTTTCTTTTCTTTCTTTCTTTTCTTTCTTTCTTTTTTTCTTTCTTTCTTTCTTTCTTTTTTCTTTCTTTCTTTTCTTTCTTTCTTTTCTTTCTTTCTTTCTTTTCTTTCTTTCTTTCTTCTTTTCTTTCTTTTCTTTTCTTTCTTTCTTTCTTTCTTTCTTTCTTTCTTTTCTTTCTTTTCTTTCTTCTTTCTTTTTTTCTTTCTTTCTTTCTTTCTTTCTTTTTTTTCTTTTTTTTTCATTTTTTTTCTTCCTAATTCTACTTTGAGCTCCTCTTGAAAAAAAAATGTATATGTTGTATGGCTTGACATTAGTCATTTTCGTCCTGCACTGGACTGGCACGTTGCCGAGACAAAGGCTGACTGACCGATAGGAGACGAAGGGCCATGCGTCAGTGTCAAATAGCCACATGTTTCATGACAGTTACTGTCGGACAAACTCGCAGAAAGCGTG
>CM060310.1:27384002-27386502 GCA_030674185.1 Monoplex corrugatus
ACCTACCTTGCCCTGCCTTGTCTTATCTTGTCTTATCTTGTCTTGTCTTGTCTTGTCCTGTCCTGCCCTGCCCTGCCCTGTCTTGTCTTGTCTTGTCCTGCCCTGTCCTGTCTTGTCTTGTCCTGCCCTGCCCTGTCTTGTCTTGTCTTGTCCTGCCCTGCCCTGCCCTTTCTGTCCTGTGCTGTCCTGTCCGGCTGCCCTGGTATAAACTAGTGGAGAGAGATGCTGCTGTTTTTCTAGGCACTTCCTCTTGATGGCCAATAAGACTTCTTGCCTTTCTAAATTCTTAGTTAAAAAAATGGGTGGTGTGCACTGCGGCGACGCGTGCTCAAAGGGGAGAGCAACCCGAGTTTCACATGGTAAATCCACTGTGACGAAAGAATTAATGTGAATATGAACATGAACATGACTATGAATATGAACATGAACATGAACATAACTATGACTGTGAATATGAACATGAACATGAACACGAACATAACTATAACTATGATTGTGAATATGAATAAAATATGAATATGAATATGACATGACTATGAACATGACTTGAAAATGACTATGGCTATGACTATGATTATGAATATGAATATAAATATGAATATGAATATGAACGTTCCCCATTTACTTTCTTGTCTTGTTGATGTGCGGCATCCTATGTATGACACAGAATGAGGAAACCTTGGTAAAGACGCCGCCAGTCATACGCATGACAAGCCATGGCTAGAAATAGCTGAGTAGAGTCAAAATTACGACAGCCGAGACTGTTCGACATTTTCGAGCCTTTAGGGTTTCAGTCCTAGATGGGAACTCCCACAGTGCAGTCTCATGATCAGCATCCTCATCGTCGTTATTGTCATGGCTTTCTAAGAAAAATATTCCAGTTTCTGTGGCCATTAAAGTGGCGTAAAAAAAACGGGATTAAAACAAGGAACCGAAAAAAAAAAGTAAAACTAATGAATGAATAAATGAATAAATAGATTAATTAACAAATAAATGGATAAATAGATAGATAAATAAATAAAATGACTAGATGAATAAAATGACCAAATAAATAAACAATAATAATAGATAATAAATAATGAATATGAATAAATAAATAATAAAAATAAATAAATAAATAAAATAAATAATAACAAAAATAAAATAAACAGATGAATAGATAAAGAACACCAAACATTTGTACTCAACGGAATTAATTCCCTGGCCTCGAAAATAAACCAACGAAAGAGAAACCTTTCGAGAGAAGCATTGCTTGTGAAGGCAAGAAAAGAATTAAATGCGGGTGGGTGGGGAGTGAGTAGACAAAAGCTTTTGAAGTGCTCTGAGAGTGGTAAACTAAGATTCTTCTTTCTCGCCATTCTCTCCAAGTTTATTTTTTTGTTCTCTTCTCAGGCAGTGTCTGTGTCAAAGGTGTTTGTTTCGTTTGCGTTGCTTTAAACCAGACGTTTACATAATGAGAGAATGGTTACCAGGGACCAGCTAAGAAAGTAAGGCAACTCTGAATAGATTGTGATAGCCCCAAGAGATGGGCAAGAAGAGTTGTTTCCCGTGCAAAAAGTTGAGTTCAAGCAGCAACAAGGAGACAGTAAAGAGACAAAATAGACCTTTTACTTGACGAAATGAAATGTGTGGTCTAAAGCACAAAACGAAACAAAACGGAATTCTTCTTTTTTAGAAACATAAAAAAAAAAACAGCCGAAAAACAAAAACAAAACAAACAAAAACCCAAACAAACAAAAATAATAAACACACAGACACAACACACACAACACACACACACACACACACACACACACACACACACACACACACACACACACACACACACACACACACACCTCTCTCTCTCTCTCTGTGTCTGTCTCTCTCTCTCTCTCTGTCTCTGTCTGTCTGTCTTCTCTCTCTCTCTGTATCTCGCTCTCTGTCTCTCTTTCTGTCTCTGTCTGTCTGTCTCTCTATCTTTCTCTCTGTGTATCTCTCTCTGTCACTGTCTGTCTGTCTGTCTCTCTATCTTTCTCTCTGTGTATCTCTCTCTCTCTCTGTCACTGTCTGTCTGTCTCTCTATCTTTCTCTCTATGTATCTCTCTCTCTCTGTCACTGTCTGTCTGTCTCTCTATCTTTCTCTCTGTGTATCTCTCTCTCTCTGTCACTGTCTGTCTCTCTATCTTTCTCTCTGTGTATCTCTCTCTCTCTGTCACTGTCTGTCTGTCTCTCCTCTCTCTCTACTGTATCTCTCTCTCTGTCACTGTCTGTCTCTCTCTCTCTCTCTCTCTCTCTCTCTCTATGTATCTCCTCTATGTCACTGTCTGTCTGTCTCTCTCTCTCTCTCTGTATCTCTCTCTCTCTCTGTCACTGTCTGTCTGTCTGTCTCTCTATCCTTCTCTCTGTGTATCTCTCTCTCTCTGTCACTGTCTGTCTGTCTGTCTCTCTCTCTCTCTCTCTCTCTCTCTCTCTATATATATATATATATATTATATATTATAAGATCTGTCTCTCTGTC
>CM060310.1:27396502-27404002 GCA_030674185.1 Monoplex corrugatus
GTCTGTCTTCTGCCTGTCTCTCGCTCCCCCTCTCCCCTTCACCCCGTCTGTCTCTGTCTGTCTGTTCTCGTCTTCTCTTCCGTCTCTCTTCTCTCTTTCCCTCTTTCTCTCTCTCCTCTCTCTTGTCTCTCTCTTCCTCCTCCTCCTCCTCTCTCGTCTCTCTCTTTCTCTCTCTCTCCTCTCTCTCTCTCTCTCTCTCTCTCTCTCTCTTCTCTCTCTCTCTCTCTCTCCTGGCTGGATGTATAAGCAAAAACAAAAGAAAATATATTAATGTGCTTATTTTATTACTCTCGTGAAAATGTTCTTGTTTCTCTCTTGATCTCTTTCTGTCTACAATAGCAGAACACCACAAAACACACACACACACACACACACACACACACTCACACACACACCACACCACCACACACACACACACACACACACCACACACATCTCTCTCTCTCTCAGTCTTTCTTTCTCTATCTCTTCTTCTCTCTCTCTCTCTCTCTCTCTCTTTCTCTCTCTCTTCCTCTTTCTCTCTCACTCTCTGTCTCTGTCTGTGTCTATCTGGTTATCTGTCTGTCTTACTGCTTCCCTGTCTCTCTCTGTCTCTGTTTGGCAAAGTGTATATTTATAAATGCAGCAGATGATACTGTACCAAAACTTTCTGCCTTCAAAAACGAGCTGAAAGACATGTGCAGATTTTAAGAGTATAATACAAACATCAGGGGTAGCCGAATCAAATTTCAGGCAGAATGATTGTTTTGTTCCATATTCATTGATTCATCCATTCCAAACTTAATCAGTTATGACTCACCATTGCAAGTTACGTCGATTTTGTCAATAGTAAACATGATGTGAAGTTTCCTTTTTTGCATTGTGTGTCTCTGACTACTTAGGCCTACACGTGTTGTGTTAATGATTTAAAAGTAGTAGTAAGAAATAAGAAAATTTGTGGAGAGCCGGAACAGCAGAAGATCCTCAGAGGAGAAACCCCCGTCAAGCAATGTTTCGGCCCTTAACTCCTGACACTCTTAAGGGGGCGGGCCGCATCCAGGTCATGACTAAAAAATACGTGTATCATGTTGCTGGCTTTATAAATGTTATAACTGACCAGTCCTCTATATTTTTGCGCCTGCATCTGTTTCGGTTTTAGTATTTCTCTAGCCCTTCGTTTATGCAGATTTTAAATCGTTCTTCGTTACATTTTATGAAGCTAGAGAAATTAGAGCACCTAGTCACAACAGGAAAGCTGGAGTCGAAAAGCGCACCAGGTAGATCCAGGGAGAAAATATTGGACGGACTTGCCTAGTCGGATGAAGACAGACAGGGTGGGAGGTGTCCTTGCAGCGACAAAGGATAGATTGATATGGAGGGCCTTGATCGTTAACTATAGCACATGGTCATGAAGATGGTGATATGGCGATGATGATGATGATGACGACGACGACGACGCGACGATGATGATGATGACGATGAGATAAGAGAGATGAGATGGATGATGATGATGATGATGATGGAAGACGACGACGACGACGATGACGATGATGATATGATGATGCATCGATGATGATGATGATGATGATGATGATGAGACGACGACGAGACATGATGATGATATGATGATGAATATGATGATGATGATGATGATGATGATGATGATGATAACGACGACGGCGACGAATTCTTCTCGTGGGTTGAAATGCGTTCGGTATTAAATTATACATGGTATTGTGCACTGTGGGAAAATTTTTTTTACTATTAATGATAAGTTTAAAGACATAAGAATGCTCACCCTATTCTTTGCTCTGGACAGATGGACTGAGTGCCTCGGCCGTCGTTCCAGATCGTGGTGACAGACGTGAACGACAACAGCCCCTACTTCGACCCCCAGACCTACGCCCTCAGCGTGGAGTCCACGGTGGCTCAGGGTCCTCTGCTGACTGTGCAAGGCGTGGACCTGGATTCAGGGGACTTCGGCACGGTCACTTATTCCTTTGTCAACGACAACGGCAACGACTATTTCCGTGTGGATGGCGGCAGTGGTGAGGCTTTGTGTATCGTTCGATTATTCATTCCCCTGTCCTTTTTGTGTTTTCATTCTTTCTATCATTCAGTTATTGATCGTTGTTTCATTCATTTACTTTTTTGTGCGTTTGTTTGTTTTGTTTGTTTGTTTGTTTGTTTGTTCATGTTTTTGTTTTTGCTTTTTTTATAATTATTGTTAAGAGCTTAGAGCATTTAAAGACCAAGCGCGTTATAAAATGTAGATGATTACGATGATGATGGTGGTAGTGGTGATGATGATGATGATGAGCGATAATGATAGTGGTGGTGGTGGCGGTGGCGGTGGTGGTGGTGGTGTGCGGCGGTGGCGGTGGTGTGGCGGCGGTGGTGGTGGTGATGGCGCGGTGGTGGTGGGGTGGCGGCGGTGGTGGGATGGCGGTGGTGGTGGTGTGGGGTGGTCGGTGGCGGTGGTGGTGGTGGCGGTGGTAGTGGCGTGTGGTGGTGGTGGCGGTGGTAGTGGCGGTGGGGTTTGGTGGCGGTGGCTGGTGGTGGTGGTGGTGGTGGTGGTGGTGGTGGTGGTGGTGGTGGCGTGGGGTGGTGGTGGTGGCGGTGGCGTGAGTGGCAGTGGCGGCGGTGGTATGGTGGCGGTGGTGGAGGTGGTGGTGGTGGTGGTAGCGTGGCGGTGTGTGGCGGTGGTGGTGGTGTTGAGGAGGAGGACGATGACGATGACTACGACGGCGACGATGTTGATGATGATGATTATGACGATGGTGATGATAATGATTTTGTATGGATCATCGCGCTTAGCGGCGTTTTCATTTGCGCTCACCTTCCAACCTCCAACCCCTTTCGCTCTTGCTATTTTCTACTCACCTTAATGATTACGGTTAATATCATCATCAAGATGACAAGCATTCTTACCAACAAATGCCTATCAATTAACATCAGGAAGAGAGTCCTTGAATGTTATATAGAACCAATACTGTTGTACGGATGTGAGGCGTGGACAGTCAGCAAGCAAAACCAGAGCAAGATCGAGGCAGCCGAGATGTGGTTTCTCAGAAGAATGTTGAGAGTTCCATGAACAACAAAGAAAACAAACGAGACAGTCTTGATGGAGGCAGACACAAGTAGATCACTCATAAAAAAGATTAGGAAAAGACAGGCAACATTTATAAACCATTTTATGAGGAAGGGGGATTTGGAGCACCTGGTCACAACGGGAAAGCTGGAGGGAAAGAGAGCACCAGGTAGACCCAGGGAGAGAATGCTGGACGGACTTGCAGAGTGGCTGGGGATGTAGAGGATGGAGGAGATGCTGGGGGCAACGAGAGATAGAGATGGTTGGAAATCCATGGTCGCCAACGCCATGCGGCAGGGCACCTAATGATGATGATGATCATCATCATCATCATCATCATCATCATCATCATCATCATCATCATCATCATCATCATCATCATCACTAGTATTATTATTTTATTATTATTGCTATTGTCATCATCATCATTATTATTATTTTAGTAGTAGTAGTAATAGTAGTAGTACTAGTACTAGTACTAGTAGTAGTAGTAGTGCCATAAATGTTAATCTTATCATCGTCTTCATCATCCGCATTATTCTTACTATCATCCTCGTTCAGGCACCATCTTCCTGGTGAAGAACTTCCCACCCGATACACAGCGGGTGTTCCAGCTAGAGGTTCAGGGTACCGACGGGGGTGGCATGGTGTCGGAGCGACCTGCCCGGGTGCAGGTCAGCGTGTACAGCGGGCAGGTGCATCCACCCGCCTTCACCCTCACCATGTACAACTTCACGGTGGCGGAGGACGTGACCGTGGGCACCTTGGTGGGCCGAGTGGAGGCCACCGTGCAGTCGGAGTCCGGGTCCAGCAGTTCTGATGGTGAGTTGGAATGAATGCTGGCGGGGTTTTTTTGTTTGTTTGTTTGTTTGTTTGTTTTGTTTTGTTTTTCGATGTTGAAGACTGTGAATGTAACGTTGTCATGTTTGTTCTGTGTTTCATGTGTTGTTATTGTTGTTTTGCTTTTGTTTTGTTTTGTGTTTTGTTTTGTGTGTATTTTTGTTTTGTTTGGTTTGGTTTGGTTTGGTTTTTGTTTTGTGCTCTTGTGGGTTTTTTTATTTGTTTTGTTTTTGTTTTGCGTTTTGTTTTTATTTTTTGTTGTGCGATTTCTGTTTCGTTTTGTTTTGTTTTGCTTTGTTTGTTTGTTTGTTTGTTTGTTTCGTTTGATTGATTTGTTTTGTTTCGTTTTATTTTGTGTCGTTCCGTTTCGTTTTGTTTTGGTTTGGTTTGGTTTGGTTTGGTTTGGTTTGGTTTGGTTGGTTTGGCTTGTGTTTTCTAGTTTTGTCTTCCTTGTTTTGTCTTTTTTGTCTTGTTTTTGTCTTGCTTTTTTGTTGTTGTTGTTGTTTTGTTCGGTCACGAGGACGATTTGGTTCTCTTGATGTCTGAATGGCAAGAGAGAGAGAGAAAGAGAGAGAGAGACAGACAGACAGACAAACAGAGACAGAGAGAGAGACAGAGAGAGAGACAGAGAGAGAGACAGAGAGAGTGACAGAGAGAAAGAGAGAGAGAGTGACAGAGAGAGAGAGAGTGACAGAGAGAGAGAGAGAGACAGAGAGAGAGAGAGAGGGCGTGTGGTTGTGTGTGCGCGTACGTGCTTGCTGGAGGTGATGTGCGTACGTGCGTGCATGCGTGAGTGGTGTGTGTGTGTGTGTGTGTGTGTGTGTGTGTGTATGTGTGTGTGTGTGTGTGATTGCGTGTGTATGTGTGTGTGTGCGTTCGTGTGTGTGTATGTGTGTGCGTGTGCCTGTGTGTGTGCGTGCGTGCCTGTGTATGCGTGTGCGTGCGTGCATGCGTGCGTGCGTGTGTGTATGTGTGCGTGCGCGCGCGCGCGCACTTACCACACACACACGCATGTCGTTGAAGGAAGAGCCGTCCCAGGTGGAACAACATATCGGCGATAAAACGTGCGAAGCTTAATTCCTCTTTTCACAAGGGTAAACCTATCAGCGATAAACGGCTTACAGTCAGTCCTCTTTCTGCTGGACGTATTCAGAATGGAACAGACTTATCTCTAACGAACACGTGTGGAATAATTCCCTCGTGATTAAGAACTGCGTAGAGGTATAAGGCTATCAGGAGCATAGGGTTTTAGGTGTGAAATTAGTAAATGTAAACTATGTCTATATAGACTCAGTATGAGCAGCAAGGGGATATAGGTGTGAAACTTACTGAATTTATATAACGTCTGTAACGAATTGGTATCAGCAGCAGAGGGATATAGGTGTGAAACTTACTAAATTTAAATTACGTCTGTAATGATTTGGTATCAGCAGCAGAGGGATATAGGTGTGAAACTTACTGAATTTATATAACGTTTGTAACGAATTGGTATCAGCAGCAGGGGGATATAGGTGTGAAACTTACTGAATTTATATAACGTCTGTAACGAATTGGTATCAGCAGCAGGGGATATAGGTGTGAAACTTACTACATTTATGTAACGTCTGTAATGAATTGGTATCAGCAGCAGGGGATATAGGTGTGAAACTTACTAAATTTAAATTACGTCTGTAATGATTTGGTATCAGCAGCAGAGGGATATAGTGTGAAACTTACCGAATTTATACAACGTCTGTAATGATTTGGTATCAGCAGCAGAGGGATATAGTGTGAAACTTACTGAATTTATATAACGTCTGTAATGATTTGGTATCAGCAGCAGAGGGATATAGTGTGAAACTTACTAAATTTATATAACGTCTGTAATGATTTGGTATCAGCAGCAGAGGGATATAGTGTGAAACTTACTAAATTTATATAACGTCTGTAATGATTTGGTATCAGCAGCAGAGGGATATAGTGTGAAACTTACTAAATTTATATAACGTCTGTAATGATTTGGTATCAGCAGCAGAGGGATATAGTGTGAAACTTACTAAATTTATATAACGTCTGTAATGATTTGGTATCAGCAGCAGAGGGATATAGTGTGAAACTTACTCAATTTAAATTACATCTGTAATGGAAACAGAAAAAAACACGAAAGAAGAATATGAACGCGTATTTAATACAACAAAACAAGACAGGCGCAAATTTTCGGCCAACTGGCCTTTGTCAAGCGTAAGGTTAATAAACAAACAAACACTAGACACAAAAATATTGAGAGAAAGACTGAAACTTCCCTGCTGCTGTCTTCAATGAGAGAAAAGGAACATTAAAAAGAAAAAAATCATTACGTCTGTAATGATTTGATATCAGCAGCTGAGGGATATAGTGTGAAACTTACTAACTTTAAATTACGTCTGTAATGATTTGATATCAGCAGCAGAGGGATATAGTGTGAAACTTACTAACTTTAAATTACGTCTGTAATGATTTGATATCAGCAGCAGAGGGATATAGTGTGAAACTTACTAACTTTAAATTACGTCTGTAATGATTTGATATCAGCAGCAGAGGGATATAGTGTGAAACTTACTAAATTTAAATTATGTCTGTAATGAATTGGTATCAGCAGCAGAGGGATATAGGTGTGAAACTACTATATGTGATAGACTTGGTATGAGCAATAGAGGGATATAGGTGTGAAAGTACTATATGTGATAGACTTGGTATCAGCAGTAGAGGGATATAGGTGTAAAAGTACTATATGTGATAGACTTGGTATGAGCAGTAGAGGCATATAGATGTGAAAGTACTATATGTGATAGACTTGGTATCAGCAGTAGAGGGATATAGGTGTGAAAGTACTATATGTGATAGACTTGGTATGGGCAATAGAGGGATATAGGTGTAAAAGTACTATATGTGATAGACTTGGTATGAGCAATAGAGGGATATAGATGTGAAAGTACTATATGTGATAGACTTGGTATGAGCAGTAGAGGGATATAGATGTGAAAGTACTATATGTGATAGACTTGGTATGAGCAGTAGAGGGATATAGATGTGAAAGTACTATATGTGATAGACTTGGTATCAGCAGTAGAGGGATATAGATGTGAAAGTACTATATGTGATAGACTTGGTATCAGCAGTAGAGGGATATAGATGTGAAAGTACTATATGTGATAGACTTGGTATCAGCAGTAGAGGGATATAGGTGTGAAACTTACTAAATTAAAATTACGTCTGTACTGAATTGGTATCAGCAGCAAAGGGATATACAGGTGTGAAACTGCTACATTTATCAGAAAAATGTAGGTGTTTACAAGATTTCAGCTACAATATAATAATAGACTATTATCAGCTGCAAAGGGATATAGGTGTGAAACTATTAAACTTGTCAGAAAGATTTAGGTGTTGACTAGATTTCAAGTACATGTATAATAGACTATTATCAGCAGCCGAGGGATATAGTTGTGGAACTTACTAAATTTAAGCAACGTCTGTAATGAATTGGTATCAACAGCAGAGGGATATAGGTGTGAAACTACCAAATTTATCAGAGGGATTTTGGTATTTACTGAATTTCAGCAAAATTTATAATG
>CM060310.1:27416502-27421502 GCA_030674185.1 Monoplex corrugatus
GCCCTGCCGCATGGCGTGGGCAATCATGGACTTCCATCTGTCTCTATCTCTTGTTGCCTCAAGCATCTCCTCCACCCTCCTCGTCTTCAGCCACTCTGCAAGTCCGTCTAGCACTTTCTCCCTGGGTTTACCTGGTGTCTCTTTCCCTCCAGCTTTCCCATTATGACCAGGTGCTCCAAATCCCCTTTCCTCATAAAATAGCCTATCGATGTTGCCTGTCTTTTCCTAATCTTCCTTATGAATGATCTACTTGTGTCTGCCTCCACCAAGACTGTCTCGTTTGTTTTCTTTGCTGTCCATGGAACTCACAACATTCTTCTAAGAAAACACATCTCGGCTGCCTCAATCTTGTTCTGGCTTTGCTTGTTGACTGTCTACGCCTCACATCCGCACAAGAGTATTGGTTTTATATAACATTCAAGAACTCTCTTCCTGATGTTAATTGATAGGCATTTATTGGTAAGAATGCTTGTCATCTTCTTGACAAGCATTCTTACCAACAAATGCCTATCAATGGAGGGTTATGGGTTCGAATCCCGTCAGTCCTTTCAAAATCCTTTGGGGATTTTTCAGCTTTTAGTCAGCCCCTACCCAGAGTTGAGACTGGGATACTGCTTGGCTGCACATTCAATTTGTTGCTCACATCTTCTGATCAACACAGCAGGTGTCTGCATCTCTCAGGCCTGGTTTGCGCCAGGACATATTATGATAGTAAGCGTAGAGTACACCCTTGTCACGTGGTCTCAACCCCAGATAGAACCCCATAATATTATGATTATCAATTTCATCGTCGTCGTCGTCGTCATCATCATCATCATCAACATCAACATCATCATCACTATCGCAATGTGGACATTGTTCCAGGTTCTGTGGCCATTAAGGTGGCGTAGAACATGGTACCAAAAAATGAACACAAAAAGAAAATGGCGTAAGTTCAATGACGAAAAAGAATAGAAAAGAAAAAACTGACTACAAAGGAAAACTGCCTAAGTCTGATGACAAAAAAAAAAAAAGAAAGAAAAAAGAAAAAGAAAAGAAAACAAAAGGATGTGGGAGTGTCTGACATGAATAAATTTTGGTGATCGACCGACAACCGGTGTTTTCAACATAACATGACCGTTGGTGCACTGGGTTTCTCTAATCTCTTCAGCTGCTTATCTCTGTGGACAAACGCATCGCAAGGCCAATATCATTAAAGGGGAATGCTTGCATTATAGACGAATACGGACGCTACACAAAAATGATGCACTTTCAGCTGAAGGCAAACGTCTGGCACCAAGGTGTAAACAGGACCCCATGCCTTCTTTAAAAGCTTTCAACATTCTTAGCGTGTTCCACGCAATATCTCTCTCGGCTCATGGTTAATTTAACCTACCTTGTATTGCCTATCGTAGCGGCAATTGCTTTTTTTTATCTTTGTTCCTGTAAGAAACGGGTAACATTGATCCTGGGTAGATTAGAGCGATGGAGAGAGAGAGAGAGAGAGATATACAGACAGACAGACTGACAGACAGACAGAGACAGAGAGACAGGGTGGTTGTGTGTGTGTGTGTGTGGGTGGGGGGGGAGGGATGCACGTGTGTGTGTGAGTGTGTGTGTGTGTGCGTGCGTGTGTGTCTGTGTGCGCTCGCGCGCGCGCGTGTGTGTGTGGTGTGTCTGTGTGTGTGTCTGTGTGTGTGTTGTGTTGTGTTGTGTTTTGTGTGTGTGTGGGTTTGTATGTGTGTTGTTTGCTTATGCGTGTGTTTGTGTGTGTGTGTGTTGTTTTGTGTGTGTGTGTGTGTTTCTGTGTGTCTGTGTTAGTGGGTGTCTGTGTTGTGTGGGTGTATTGCGTATATATATATTATATATATATATATATATATATATATATATATGTGTGTGTGTGTGTGTGTGTGTGTGTGTGTGGTCTGTGTGTGTGTCTGTGTGTGAGTGTGTGTGTGTCTGTGTGTCTGTGTCTGTGTGTGTGTGTATGAAAAACTAGATACAAATACAGATCATTAAAAGTAAGTAAGAGAGAGAGAGAGTGAGTGTGTGTGTGGTGGTGGTGATGATGATGATGTGTGTGTGTGTGTGTGTGCGTGTGTCTGGCTGGCTGGCTGGCTGTTATTTTTTCTTTTGTTTGTTTTTGTTTTCTTTTAGTTGTTTTTTTTTAAACAAACCTGGCTATAGTTAGGAAATATTCTTTTTGGATTCAATTTCAAAGCTTAAATGTTGACTGTTTGTTTTGAGCATAGCCCTTTTACCAACTGAGCCAATGAGCCATTTCACTGGTGCTGATGATTATTGTTATTAGTGGTTTTTATAGACTGCTCAGAGCCCATAGTTGGGCTAGAACTATCTCAAAAAACAACAACAACAGCAACAACATTCAGCAACAACTACAGAGCACATACACACACACACACACACACACACGCACAAACACACACACACACATACATACATACACACACACACGCACAAACACACACAAACACACACACACACACACATACACATACACTACACATACACACACACACACACACATACACATACACACACACACACACACACACACACACACACACACACACACACACACACACACACACACACACACACATGCATCTAAGCAAATCGATGACCCTGGAAAAATGAAAACCTGGAAAACATAATTTAATACACGCATCATTGCGTTCACGCGAATGATCTAAAGACACGACCCTGACATAGGCCATTCCACTGAATTTTTATCACCAGGGAGATTAAAATATATGAACATTACTGAGTACTCAAAAACATACATGATACTGGCCTGTAGTACCTAACATTGTCGCTAAACAATTCACATTCCTTCAGAGCTAAAATGCCTTTGATACATTTACCCAGTTATCACCCCTAATAGACACAGTTTTCTAAAGTTTTATGGGAAAAAGAAAGGTGAATGGACCAGCAAGAGAAGACAGAGAGAGAGAGAGAGAGAGAGAGAGAGAGAGAGAGAGAGAGAGACAGAGACAGAGACAGAGACAGAGAGAGAGAGAAAGAGAGAGAGATGATATATTTCAGATTTTATAACACTTTATGGCACAGAAAGCAGAGAAGCAAGGCAGAAACAAAGAAACAAAGAAAGTGACAGAAAAGAGAAACTTTCAAGCACATAAGCCCCAGAAGGTGAGGACACTGTGTATAATAAAACATCCTCAGTCATCCCTACGGAGGTGATGACGCATAACGTGTATTCAAAATTTACATACAAAGACTTAATAATATTCAACATTTACACATACAAAAAACTTAATTGTATTTAACATCGCACTAAGCTCAATACCTATGGCCCACGAGCCTTCTCTGTTTCTGGTCCACTCTCCTGGAACAAACTTCCTCTCACAGTCCGTCAGCAACCTACTTTTGTCTCCTTCAAGTCCGCTCTCAAAACTCACCTTTTCTCCTCTGCATAAAATCCTGACCTCACTCAACCCCCACTGCAGCCTGTCTCCACTCGGAGGGGAATCACATTGTAATATATAATTGTATATAATATGCTCTCTATAATTTTCCATTGCTTTTATTCTTTCTCCCCATTTATAGCCATGCGTGTGTGTGTGTGTGTGTGTGTGTGTGTGTGTGTGTGTGTGTGTGTGTGTGTGTGTGTGTGTGTGTGTGTGTGTGCATGTGTGTGCGTGCTGCGTGTGTGTCTGTTCAGCGCTTAGATTTGATTTTATGAAGATTTTGCGCTATATAAATATTGTAATTGTATTGTAAAAACATTTACATGAAGAATTAATTACATTCAAGATTTGTATGCAAAAAAATTAACTATATTCAACATTTACATGCACGACAAAGAATTAATTACATCCAACGTTTTCAAACAAAGAATTAATCATATTCAACATTTACATACGCAGGATTACTACACACTCCCTCTCTCTGTCGGCGATATCGTTCTTGATGGTTGCCGCTGATGCATGCCCCCTGAGCTGTCTCCATCCCCGTCTATCAACAGTCCTTCGGTAGATTTCACCTTTCCGCAACTTCGTCCACTTGGCTATGTTCTCTACATAGGAAGTCGGCGGTCTTCCTTGTCATCTCTTGCCCTCCATTTTGCCCTGGGCCACAGTCTTCATTACGTGGCAGCTCTGATGTCCCATAGCATATCAAAAGTATTTTCATTTTCTTAACCAGGCCTAAAAGTTCAAGTTGTATGTTCAGTTCTTCCAGAACGCTTTGGTTTGTTTGCCTTTCAGTCCAGCTTATTCTTAGGAGTCTTCTGTATAACCACATCTCTGCACTTTTGATTCTGTTTTCATCTGCAGCTTTAAGAGTCCATCCTTCATTTTCATATGACACAACGGGCTAAATTACATCCTACAGCGCATTCAAAACAATGCTGCACGCCTTGTACTCAAAAAGAAAAAAGCTGACCACATATCTCCTCTCCTGGCACAACTTCACTGGCTCCCTGTATCAAAGCGCATACAGTACAAACTAGACACCATGTGCTACAAAAGCCTCAATAACGCAGCCCCCGATTACCTGTCAAGCCTACTTGAGATCTATCTTCCCTCACGTACCCTCCGCTCTGCCTCCGATCCTCTGACTTTTCGCTTTCCACGCACTAAGCTCAATACCTATGGTCCACGAGCCTTCTCTGTTTCTGGTCCACTTTCCTGGAACAAACTTCCTCTCTCTGTCCGTCAGCAACCTACTTTTGTCTCCTTCAAGTCCGCTCTCAAAACTCACCTTTTCTCCTCTGCATAAAATCCTGACCTCACTCATCCCCCCTCTGTAGCCTGTCTCCGCTCGGAGGGGAATCACATTGTAATATATATTTGTATATAATATGCTCTCTATAATTTTCCATTGCTTTTATTCTTTTCCCCCATTTATAGCCATGTGTGAGTGTGTGTGTGCGTGTGTGTGCGCGCGTGCGTAAGTGTATGTTCAGCGCTTAGATTTGATTTTTATCGAGATTTTGCGCTATATAAATATTGTAATCATTATTATTATTAATTAGT
>CM060310.1:27434002-27436502 GCA_030674185.1 Monoplex corrugatus
AAACAAACAAAAACCAGGAAGCTCTCGGTTAAAAAAAAATGGTTGATCGAAAAGATGCAGATAACACGAAACACTGTACAGTTACTTGCTCACGAGTTTGTTTTAGAATGCAGAATCAAGTCATAGCTATATTATGCACAAAACGACAGTACAGTACGCTATAATGAATGCCAAAAGAAAACAGGATGTCTAACGTGTGTTTATTTTCTATAATGTTTTCCTTGTCGTGAGACATAAATTACCATGGATGTCGTTCCTGTGTATGACACACAATAATTATTTTGGTGACGTACGAGTCCCTAAAACCCTGTGTGCTTTGTGCCCCTCTTTATGCCTCTAAATAACGAACACGAACACCAAGTTGTGTTCTTTGGTGTGCGTTTACTAATATTTTCAGTAGTTGTGTGGTTGTCTGTGTGTGTGTGTGTGTGTGTGTGTGTGTGTGTATACGTGTGTGTATACGTGTGTGTGTGTGACTGTGTGTTAGTGTGTGTGTGTGAATGTGTGTGTGTGAATTTTGTTGTGTGTGTGTGTGTACGTGTGTACTTGTACGTGTGTGTGTGTGTGTGTGTGTGTGTGTGTGACGTGTGTGTGTGGTGTGTACGTGTGTGTGTGTGTGTGTGTGCTGTGTGTGTGTGTGTGTAACTGTGTTGTTTGTGTGTGTTGTTGTTGTGTTGTTGTTGCTGTTGTTGTTGTTGTTTTTTACGATGTACATGTAATTACGCTTTACGTTTTGTTTTGTCTTTTATTCGTCTGAATTACTTATTCAAAATGATTGAAAAAGAAAACGTTGATGTGAACAAAGTTTATATAAGGCAGAAAGAAGGAATTGAAAGCAAACAAAGAAGAGACATCAATGAATAATCAAACGGGAGAAGAAAAAGAGGAACAGCATCAACAACAGTGCAACAAGTACAGCAACAATTACAACAACAACGAAAAGCTGTGAGCAAACGAAACACAGACACAGACAGACACACCACACACACACACACACAACACACACACACACACACGCACGCACGCACACACGCACGCACACACACACACACTCACACACATATAGACACACACACACACGTGTACACACACACACAGACACACACACAAACACACACACACACACACGTGTACACACACACACACACACACACACTCACATACACACACAGACACACACAGACACACACACACACACACATACACACACGTGTATACACACACACACACACACACGTGTACACACGTGTACACACACACACACACGCGCGCGCGCACACACACAGACACACACACACATACACACACACACGCACGCACGCACGCACACGCACATACGCACGCATGCACACACACACACAGACACACACACACACACACACACACTTACATGCACACCACAGACACACCACACACACACGACACACGTACACACTACACACACACACACCCACACACTACACACACACACACACACACACACACACACACACACACACACACACACACACACACACACACACTCACAGAGTGTAAACAAGCATTTCGATTTACCCACAGACCAAACTAACAAAAGAAACTGATTTCCGATCAGCAGGGATGATCAGATGAAAACATGATAATTGATTCCCTCAGTAAACAACAACAACAACAACAACAACAACATAAACAGCATCAGCAACAACAACAACAACAACAACAAATCAAAGTTTGTTCTCCCAGCAGCACACCAATATCCAGCCAGAAAGTACGCATTGTGTAGCTCGAGTTTCGATCTGCGCATTGTCACCATTAACTGTTCGCTCTTCTGTCTGTTTTAAAGGCAGTGTCTTTCTTCTTGTCCGCCTCTTTATGTTTTACATTATCACAATTATTACTGTTGCTACTGTTATTGTTATTTTTGTTGTTGCTGCTGTTGTTATCATTATCGTTCTGACTATCATTACCTTTTTTCATTCGTATCGTCGTTGTTATTGTTGTTTTTGTTGTTGTTGTTATTATTGTTATTATTATTTATTATTATTACTATTAATTATTATTATTATTGCTATTTTTATTATTATTATTGCTTGTTGTTGTTGTTGTTGTTGTTGTTGTTGTTGTTGTTGTTGTTGTTATCAAGTTGTTTCTCATCATCATCATCATCATCGTCTCATCATCGTCGTCGTCGTCGTCGTCGTCATCATCATCATCATCACTATCATTATTTATCACAGATATCATGTTTATCTTCTTCGTATTACTATTATAATTAATGTTATTTCGTTAATACTAGTGTTGTTTTTATTGTTGTATGTTGTTGTTGTTTCGTCTGTGTATCGTTGTGTGTAGTAAAATCATTGCATTGTTATACATATGCATATGAGTACAAAATCAGCTATCAGCATATTAAATCACAATATCTGCTATCTCATCTCGTATACCCCATTTAATCATGTTTATTACACTAGGGATATTAAGTGATAGTCTTTACGTGATATGTGATATTCTGCATACTGTA
>CM060310.1:27441502-27446502 GCA_030674185.1 Monoplex corrugatus
CTGGCTACCTGGCTGGCTACCTGGCTGGCTGGCTGTCTGCCTGTCTGCTTGCCTGTCTGTGTCTTTCTGTCTGTGCTCCCTGCCTGCCTGCCTGCCTGCTGCCTGCCTGCTGCTGCCTGTCTGTCTTTCCGTTTGACTGCCTGTCTGTCTTCCAGCCTGTCTGTGTCTGTCTGTCTGCCTGTGTCTGTCTGCCTCTTTGTGTCTGTCTGTCTGCCTGCCTATATGCCTGTGTCTGTCTTTCTGTCTGCATATATGTCTGTCTGTCTAACTGCCTGCCTGTCTGTGTGTCTAGATGTCTGTGTTTTTTTCCCTTATTATCTGGAGAGATAGAAGGGTGGAAAGGTGGTTGGAAAAGATGTGTTCTTTATTGTGAAATCCACATGTTTTAGAGAAAAGTAAAACAAAGGAAGAGCAAAAAATTTCAAGGAAAAAAAAAAAAGCACGAAACGAAAACATCACGCAAGATATTAGCGTTGTGTTTTGTTATTCACAGTGGAAAAGCTTTTATCGGCATTTAGTTTTGTTTTCAAGCTTTTAAAAGTAAAGACCTTTATATTACAATCACTTTTTGTTCAGAGAGAGAGAGAGACAGAGACAGAAGAATCAGAGAAGGGGACATGGAATGGGAGAGACACAGAGAGAGAGAGGATGAGAGCGAGAGAGACACAAACACAGAGATGAGAGAGACAGAGAGAGAGAGAGGATGAGAGCGAGAGAAACACACACAGAGATGCAGAGAGACAGAGAGAGAGAGGATGAGAGCGAGAGACACACACACACACAGATGCAGAGAGACAGAGAGAGAGAGAGGATGAGAGCGAGAGAGACACACACACAACAAGGAGATGAAAGGAGAGACAGAAGAGAGAAAAGAGGATGGAGAGCGAGAGAGAACACACACAGAGATGCAGAGAGACAGAGAGAGAGAGGATGAGAGCGAGAGACAACACACACAGATGCAGAGAGACAGAGAGAGAGAGAGGATGAGAGCGAGAGAGAACACACACACGAGATGCAGAGAGACAGAGAGAGGAAGAGGATGAGAGCGAGAGAGACACACACAGAGATGCAGAGAGACAGAGAGAGAGAGGATGAGAGCGAGAGAGACACACACAGAGATGCAGAGAGACAGAGAGAGAGAGATGAGAGCGAGAGAACACACAAGATGCAGGAGACAGAGAGAGAGAGGATGAGAGCGAGAGAAACACACACAGAGATGCAGAGAGACAGAGAGAGAGAGGATGAGAGCGAGAGAGACACACACAGAGATGCAGAGAGAAAGAGAGAGAGAGGATGAGAGCGAGAGAGACACACACAGAGATGCAGAGAGACAGAGAGAGAGAGGATGAGAGCGAGAGAGAAACACACACAGAGAGATGCAGAGAGACAGAGAGAGAGAGGATGAGAGCGAGAGAGACACACAGATGCACAAGAGAGAGGATAGCAGAAGAAAAGAGATCAGAAGAAGAGAGAGAGGATGAGAGCGAGAGAGACACACACACAGAGATGCAAATAGAGAGATGAAGCGAGACCACACAGATGCAAACAGAAAGAGAAAAAACAAGATGCACAAATCAGCACACGTATCCACACACACACACACATACTAACACACAAAAAAAAAAATAAAACCAAAACAACACACACACCACACACCAAAACAACCACCAACAACCACACAACCCCACCACACACACCACCACAAACCCCTCGAGATAAGCCCCTTACTCCCACTTGGGTGTTAAAGAAAGCGCTGGAGCACAGATAAGTGAGGGGGGAGGGTTTTTTTGTGTTGTTTTTTTGCTTTTTGTTTTTTGTTTTTTTCTGAGAGCGGATCAAAGAGAATTGTTGTTTTCAAAATACCAGTCATTCCCACATTCAATCGACAATTTAACGACAACCTCTTTTTGTTCATGGGAAGTGGTAAGTTGATCGGTGAAGAAATTGTTTTTTTTTTCCCGGGAATTCAAGCATATTCTTTTGTTCTGTAACATTGAAAGAACAACCTTGAACATCTAGATAGAAAACACTGCGTTGATGCCTCTATTTAATTGTCTGTTCAGCCGATTAAAGAATCGTTAACAGCATTTCATATCGTCATTTAGATTTACAGTAACACGCTAATTTCATACTTTCTGCTGTCTTGTCGTTTCAGAAAACACGGACGAAGACGCCTTGAGCAACTTCAGCATTCACCCCAGCACCGGATGGATCAGCACAGAGGAAGTTCTGGACTACGAGACCAGGCCGGAGTACTACCTGAACGTCGTGGCCCACGATAACGGCTACCCCCGCCGGTCTCAGAGCATCGTCGTCATCATCTCCGTCCGCGACGACAGCGAGGAAGGACCCTTGTTCCACGCCAGGGAGATCAACATCAACGTCGTGGAGAATGTCCCCATAGGCACGGTGATCGGCAGGGTCCAGGACGAGGTGAGGGACCCCGCCGAGAAAAACCGGAACGTCAACTTCTTTCTGGTCGGCGGCAACGTCTTCGACCTGTTCGCGGTGGATCGATTCAGCGGCGTGATCCAGACCGTGCGCGACCTGGATTACGAGCAGTCTTCGTCTCACACCTTGAGCATCCAGGCCGTGGACACGTCTGCCGCTTTCCCGCGCAGCAGCAACATCAGCGTCGTCGTTCAGATCCTGGACGTGAACGACAACGCTCCCGTGTTCGATCACGACCCGGTCTTTCTGCGTAACGTGAGGGAGAACACCCCCGTCAACCACGTCGTGTATACCTTCATCGCCGCTGATAGCGACTCGGGCCCCAACGGTACGGTGCGTTATACCATCTTGTCCCAGACGTCCTCAGGTCCTCACCCGTCACCTGGAAACTACTTCCAGATCGACGGTATGACCGGAGAGCTTTCTTTGACGAAGTCCATCGATTATGAGCAAGTCCACACGGTGTCCTTGATCGTCCAGGCTGAGGATGACTGCCCTGTCCCCGCCTTAGTTCGCTCGTCGCAGGTCACAGCCTTCGTCTTGTTGATAGACGTCAATGACAACAGGCCTGTGTTCCAGTCCGCCCCGGAGGTGCATGTGTATGAGGATGAACCTATCGGATACCCCGTGGAGCTGGTGGTGGCCGTGGATGGGGATTCTAATCAGGAGGGCAGCGGGAACAATGTGGTGAGATACGGGATCGTCTCTGGCAACGAGGACGGGAAGTTCCGGCTGGATCAGACTACAGGTAATGAATGTGTTAAGACTGCAAGAATGAATGAGTTCAGACTACAGGTATGAATGAGTTCAGACTACAGGTATGAATGAGTTCAGACTACAGGTATGATAAAGTCCAGACTACAGGTATGAATGAGTTCAGACTACAGGTATGAATGAGTTCAGACTACAGGTATGAATGAGTTCAGACTACAGGTATGAATGAGTTCAGACTACAGGTATGATAAAATCCAGACTACAGGTATGAATGAGTTCAGACTACAGGTATGAATGAGTTCAGACTACAGGTATGAATGAGTTCAGACTACAGGTATGAATGAGTTCAGACTACAGGTATGAATGAGTTCAGACTACAGGTAATAATGTAATTATTAGTTCAGACTACAGGTATGAATGAGTTCAGACTACAGGTATGAATGAGTTCAGACTACAGGTAATAATGTAATTATTAGTTCAGACTACAGGTATGAATGAGTTCAGACTACAGGTATGAATGAGTTCAGACTACAGGTAATAATGTAATTATTAGTTCAGACTACAGGTATGAATGAGTTCAGACTACAGGTATGAATGAGTTCAGACTACAGGTAATAATGTAATTATTAGTTCAGACTACAGGTATGAATGAGTTCAGAGTGCAAGTATGAATGAGTTCAGACTACAAGTATGAATGAGTTCAGAGTGCAAGTATGAATGAGTTCAGACTACAGGTATGAATGAGTTCAGAGTGCAAGTATGAATGAGTTCAGACTACAAGTATGAATGAGTTCAGACGACAGTTATGAATGAGTTCAGACTACAGGTGTGAATTAATTCCGACTACAGGTATGAATGAGTTCAGACTACAGGTATGAATGATTCTGACTACAGGTATGAATGAGTTCAGACTACAGGTATGAATGAGTTCAGACTATAGGTATGAATGGATTCAGACTACAAGTATGAACGAGTTCAGACTACAGATATGAATGAGTTCAGACTACAGGTATGAATGAGTTCCGACTACAGGTATGAATGAGTCCAGACTACAGGTATGAATGAGTTCCGACTACAGGTATGAATGAGATCCGACTATGGGTATGAATGAATTCAGAGTACAGATATGAATGAGTTCAGACTACAGGTATGAATGAGTTCAGACTACAGGTATGAATGAATTCAGACTACAGGTATGAATGAGTTCAGACTACAGGTATGATAAAGTCCAGACTACAGGTATGAATGAGTTCAGACTACAGGTATGATAAAGTCCAGACTACAGGTATGAATGATTCAGACTACAGGTATGAATGAGTTCAGACTACAGGTATGAATGATTCAGACTACTGGTATGAATGAGTTCAGACTACAGGTATGATAAAGTCCAGACTACAGGTATGAATGAGTTCAGACTACAGGTATGAATGAGTTCAGACTACAGGTAATAATTAATTATTAGTTTAGACTACAGGTATGAATGAGTTCAGACTACAGGTATGAATGAGTTCAGACTACAGGTAATAATGTAATTATTAGTTCAGACTACAGGTATGAATGAGTTCAGACTACAGGTATGAATGAGTTCAGACTACAGTAATAATGTAATTATTAATTCAGACTACAGGTATGAATGAGTTCAGATGCAAGTATGAATGAGTTCAGACTACAAGTATGAATGAGTTCAGACGACAGTTTCAAGTGAGTTCAGACTACAGGTATGAATTTGTTCCGACTACAGGTATGAATGAGTTCAGACTACAGGTATGAATGAGTTCAGACTACAGTATGAATGAGATCAGACTACAGGTATGAATGAGTTCAGACTACAGGTA
>CM060310.1:27459002-27461502 GCA_030674185.1 Monoplex corrugatus
CGCACCAATTGCTATGACAACGTTCTACAAAGCAGGAGAGAAACAGGTCTGGCCCGAAAGGGCTATGACAACCAGCACATTGCCAAAGGGTCTTCTGGATGGAGCAGTCGACTGGGAGTGTACAGCAGACCTCCCAGAGTGGAGAAATTACCCAGATGTCATCAGCAAGACAGGCATGAGACCAGACATCGCTCTCCACTCTGACTCCTCGAAACAAGTGATTCTGATAGAACTCACTGTGCCATACGAAAGCAGAATGGAAGAAGCACATATCTACAAGACCGAAAAATACGCCGGTCTTGCCAGCACCCTGAAGAAAGCAGGTCTGCGGGTCAAAATCTTCGCCATAGAGGTCGGGGCAAGAGGGTTTGTGGGCACCTCCGCTTATGATCTCATGAAACAACTCGCCATTTCTGGGAAGAAGAGGACTAGAGCCCTTAAAGCGATGGCAGAGGCAGCAGAAAGGAGCTCAAGCTGGATCTGGGCAAGGAGGAACCAAAAAAGTGAACTTCATAAGGATTAAATTCCCTACAGATGATGTGTGCCCCGTTAGCACATTGGTAAAACCGCGTACCGCAGTTCTGAAGCGCAGAATCGCCCAGGTTCGATCCCCGGCGTGGGAAAAAAAAAATAGACAACAGCAGAAGGGCATCCAGGAGTCATGACCTGGATGTGGCCCGGCCCCCCGAGAGTGTAAGGAATTCAGGGCCGAAACACTTGTCTAAAGGGGGTTACTTCTCTGAAGACCTTCTGTTGTCTAGCTCTCCCTAGAGTTTCTTTCTACCTGCACATGGTCAGTCCATTGACTTCCGGGAATAGTTCGGAGGACATTCGGGAAAGACCGAAGGACACTGGGAAAGACTAGATCTGCGGGCTTTGTGGGTTGGCTTCCCACCTTGCCTTTGATAACATGCCACGAGTTTTCCAAATGAAAGATGCTCCCAGGATTCACCGAAAGGGGGAGAGAATGATGAATCCATCGGCACTGACTCCATCACGACTGGAAACGCACAACGGACCATGATTAATGACCAGTTGGAATTTCCGTGTGCGTGTGGAAGGAGATTCACCACCAAACGCGGCATGAAGATCCACAGGACAAAAATGGGCTGTTTGAAGACACATACGAACCAGCAGCAGCGCACTGCGATAGCAGGTGAGACGTTGGATGACCAAGGCCAGGAATTAAACCATAGTGCCAAGGACATCCACGCTGACGGTTCTGATGCGGATTTTGCACAAGCTCTTAACGCCAAACGTAAAAAAACTCAATTTGCCGCCTGCCGGTGCAAAAGAACAATGGGAGAAATTAGATGAGGAACTTGTCCTTAAGCTGAATGCGCTAATAGGGAACAGTACGCTGGAACACAAACTTGACACATACGGAGACATCATATACTCTATCTGCAGGGACACTTATGGAGTGAAGCAGCCAAAGACAAAAACGCCTCCCCAGAAATCCAGAAGACAGCAACAGATGGAGAGCATCCGGAGGGAGAAAAGGAAGCTTAAAAAGCGAATGAAAACTGCCTCAGAATTCGAGAAGCAAGGGCTCCTGGAACTCTGGAAAGATCTGAAGACCAAACACAATGCTCTCAGCAAAGTGGAATCAGCAAGGCGAAGAAAGAGCAAAAAGAAGAAGACTCAAGATCGTTTCTTCAAAGATCCCTTTGACTTTGCAAGAAAGCTGTTTGAACAACCCAAATCAGGGACTCTCACAGTGGGCAAGGAAACCCTAGAGCAGCATCTCAGGGAAACATATTCCGATTCTCAGCGCGAGGCACCACTTGAAATCCAAAATCTGGTTTGGCCTGCAGCGCCAGAAGGAAAATTCAATAACAAACCACCAACACTGGATGAAGTGAAGAACGTAGTAAAGAAAGCCAGAGCCAAGTCAGCACCTGGACCAAACGGAATACCATACCTGCTCTACAAGAAATGCCCAAAAGTGCTCGAGTGGCTCCACAAGATGATTCGATCAGCATGGAGGAACCAGAAGATCAGCGACCAATGGATGAGAGCTGAAGGAGTGTACATTCCGAAGGAGCAGAACTCCAGCAGCATCAATCAGTTCAGGCCAATATCACTTCTGAACGTCGAGGGGAAAATCTTCTTCTCTGTTATGGCAGCAAGATTGACAAAATACCTGACTGAAAACAAGTATCTGGATATGTCAGTCCAAAAGGGAGGCATACCAGGAATGCCTGGATGCTTGGAACATGCCACGTTGATTTGGGATGCCATCCAAAAAGCAAGAACAGAGAAGAGAGACATTGACGTAGTTTGGCTTGATCTGGCGAATGCATATGGATCAGTTCCACACGATATGATCCAGCTGGCTCTTGAAATGTATCACATCCCAGAAAACATCCGAACAATGCTGAGGAAGTATTTCCAAGGGTTCTCAATGCGGTTCTCTACCAAAGAATACACCACGGACTGGATAGACCTAGAGGTGGGCATTGCAATGGGCTGTGCAATCTCTCCCATACTGTTCGTG
>CM060310.1:27474002-27479002 GCA_030674185.1 Monoplex corrugatus
GATGGGGGGAGGTGTGAGGTGTGTGTGTGTGTGTTGTTTGTGAGTGTGTTGTGTTGTGTGTGTATGTATGCGTGCGTGTATGTTATGATATCATGTGATATGATGTGGTATGATACGATGTGATGTGATATGATGTGATGTGATGTGATGTGATGTGATGTGATGTAGTATGGTATGTGTATGGTATGGTATGGTATGGTATGGTATGGTATGTTGGTATTGGTATGTATGGTATGGTATGTATGGTATGGTATGGTATGGTATGGTATGGTCTGGTATGATAGAGTATGACATATGATATGCCATAGGATGTGATATGTCATATGACGTGACGTGACGTGACATGATGTGATGTGATGTGATGTGATCTAATACTGTTGCTTTTGTTGTAGTGGTCGTTGCCGTCATTGTTCTCATAGCTGTGTTATTTTTTTTTTAAATATCTAACATCACTTAAATATGTTTTCATAAATGGTGACCAGGTGTGGGCCAAAGATGCAGACAGTGGCGTGAACGGACAGGTCGTGTACAGCATCATCTACGGTAAGGATAATCTCTTTCTTTTAAAGGACAGATTAGCGATTAACCACACAACCTGAGCGATTTTAAGGAGAGATTACCCACACAACTTGGGCGATTTTAAGGAGATTAGCCACACAACTTGAGCAATTTAAGGAAATATTAGCCACACAACTTGAGCGATTTTAAGGAAATATTAGCCACACAACTTGACCGATTTCAAGGAGATATAGCCACACAACTTGAGCGATTTTAAGGAAATATTAGCCACACAACTTGACTGATTTTCAAGGAGATATTAGCCACACAACTTGAACGATTTTCAAAAATTAATTTAATTTGTTTTGTGTTGCATTAAAACGGCATGAAGATTAAATGTTGATGCACCAAACGCGGGATGGCAGTTTCAATAGACCCCTATCATAGAATCATTGCGAATATCGTCACAAATTAGTACGTATTGTGTGTGTGTGTGTGTGTGTGTGTGTGTGTGTGTGTGTGTGCGCGTGCGTGCGTGTGTGTGTGTGTGTGTGGTGTGTGCGTGTCGTGGTGTGTGTGTGTGTGTGTGGTGGTGTGTGTGTGTTGTGTGTGTGTGTGTGTGTGTGTGTGTGTGTGTGTGTGTGTGTGTGTGTGTGTGTGTGTGTGTGTGTGTGTGTGTGTGTGTGTGTGTGTGTGTTCGTTCGTTATTTCTTTTAACGTCTATTCACATAGTGCTTTTAGACGAAAAAAAAAAATTATACAATTCATAAATGAACAAATAGGCAAGATAAGATAAAGAGGTGTCTATGGGGTGGAAGAATCTACGAAATCATAAAGACAGTTTAACATATTAATTAACATTAAAAAATTTATCGGACAAGAGAAAAGCAATCATGAACGATCAGGCTTTAACAGATTTCTCAGGGCTGTATGCGTGTATTAAGCGCACGCGCGTGTGCGTGCTGTGTGTGTGTGTGTGTGTGTGTGTGGTGTGTGTGTGTGTGTGCGTGTGTGTGTGTGTTGTGTGGTGTCTGTTGTGTGGTGTGCCGTGTGATGTGTGCACGTGGTGTCCTTTGTGTGGTATGCCCTCTGTGATGTGTGTGTTGTGTGTGTGGTGTGTGTGTGTGTGTGTGTGTGTGTGTGTGTTTGTGTTGTGTGTTTGTGTGTGTTTGTTGTATGTGTGTGTGTGTGTGTGTTGTGTTGTGTGTGTGTGTGTGTGTGTTGTGTATGATGATACAAATAAATAAACAAATAAGTAAGTAAATAAGAACGTACGTAAGTAAGTAAATGAATGAATGAATAAATGAATAAATAAATAAATAAATAAATAAATAAATAAATAAATAAAATAGATAAAAAACAAAATAAAGAAATGAGTACATAGATAAATAAGCAAGTAAGGAAAGAAAAGTAACAAATAACAGTACGCAACAAAACAAAAAAAAGAATAAACGGCTTCTCGCTTCCTTATTAGCATCACCATTCACCGAAAGGAATAAGCCAGTTCGTACCCCACGCAGGGAACGTTACAGATTTTTTATTTGGATCCATTCCACTTTGTTTACCTTGGCATCAGATCTGCTGATGCTTATTCTGATGCTGCCTCTTACCGGCGTTGCAGACATTCTGCAGCACTAAGGACTATTTTCATTGTTCACATACCCCTTTGACGATTCTGGTCGCGCGTTTAACACACGATACCATCGCCCAGATTCTTAGATCTTAAGCAGCTGGAAGCTGGTGTTGGGTTATGCAAATATAGGTGTGTGTGTGTGTGTGTGTGGGTGGTGTGTGTGTGTGGGGGGGGGGTTATTCTCTGAGAAACCGCACGCGTAGTAGTGAAAATAAACAGTAAGCTTGCAACTGTTCTCACCCTTTCAACACCGCAGTCAGGTTGTAAGATCTCTCTGCTTTTGATCTTCGCTCGTTTCTCTGCTGATTGTGTTTCTTGTCATGTTTCTGTTTTTTGTTTTTTTGTTTTCTATGTTCTGAGATAACAAGCACTTACTGCCAATGGGGATGTGATTAGGATGTCGTGTGAATTTGAGTACTGGAGGAGAGGTTTGAAGACTTATGTAGGGTATGCCCCCCTACCTCCCGTGAAACATTCTGGAGAGAGAGAAAGAGAGAGAGAGACAGACAGACAGACACAGAGAGAGAGAGACACAGAGAGAGACAGAGAGAGAGTTGTGTGTGTGTGTGTGTGTGTGTGTATGTGTGTGTGTGTGTGTGTGTGTGTGTGTGTGTGTGTGTGTGTGTGTGTGTGTGTGTGTGTGTGTGTGTGTGTGTGTGTGTGTGTGTGTGTGTGTGCATTATTGTTTTCTACCAAAAGGCTTTTTGGTTTCACCATCAGTTCAAAGTTTTAACTCCTTACCCAAAACAAATTTAAAGAACGGAAATGAACGTGAAAAGATACGCCTGTGTGGACTGTATATTTGTATACATACATATTTTAGTAAAGAAACTTATTTTGAGTGAGTGAGAGAGAGAGAGAGAAAGAGAGAGGGAGAGAGAGAGAGAGAGAGAGAGAGAAGAGAGAGAGAGAGAGAAAAGAGAGAGAGAGAGAAAACAAAGAAGAAGAAGTTAAGGACAGGTGTTTTGTCTTTTCTTGTGGTGTATTTAATACTTTCTATGATCAGAAAAGTGTCACTGCTTTCATACATCGACGGTTTATATGTGTAGTATGTTTCATTGTTCAGGCTTTCTTTGCAAACGTTACAATTACAAAGACAGTATTCTTTTGTTGATGCAATAAGTTTTCCCCCCATTGTGAACATTGTCATAACTGTCATAAACAAGACGGTCCCAACAATTTTCTTAGCATGAAACGTGAAAAAAATTATACAACACTGTAATTGTTCTTTGCTGTGTTTAGGACTTTTGAGCTTGTTAAAGAGGAAATTCATCCCACTGGGATAATTCTGTATGCTCTCCCTTAAATCTCCCATCAGCTATCTCGCAGACTCTCTGAATCTGCGTTGAACCTTAGGTTTAGTTTCAGTTTCTCAAGATGACGTCTCCGCGCTCGGAGTGAATTCCATATACACTAACGTCACAGGTGCCATGTATACTATGATCTTGGCACAAGCCTTAAGCCTGTGCATAAACCCACGAGCTGGCCAGATCATGAAAATGAAATTACGCCCAGTGTGGGACATGAACCCGCGATCCTGAGATTAAAGAGTCCCATGCTTGAACCTGAAGCGCTGGCAAGGTGTTGAACTGAAAAAGAGGGGAAGGAGTAAATGAAACTCTAAGCTGACACCAACAGGGGACAGAAACATTAACATGGGCAGCCAACGGGCCAATTTTTAACTGTTGTGGTCTGGGATTGAACTCGAGACTTCGGAATTAGTGTCTATAACTTCATGTATGCTGTGTGGTTTACAGGCAACGACTACAACATTTTTGAAATCTTCCCCACCGACTCTGGCATCGTGAGGACCAACATCGATGTACCTCGTCTGGACAGGGAGATCCTCCGCTCTGATTTTACACTTACCATTGAAGCACAGGTATAGTGAAACAGTTATTTAACTTAGTATGGAAGCTCAGATACAATAAAGCGTTAATGTTTTTGTAGCTTTGTGTGGAAGCACAGGTATAGTGAAACATTTTGTTTTTGTAACGTTGTATGGAAGCACGGGTACAATAAAACATTAATGCTTTTTTGTGATGTTGTGTGGAAGCACAGGTACAGTAAAACATTCATTTTCTTTTGTAACTTTTTTTGTGGAAGCATAGGTACAATAAAACGTTACTGTTTTTTGTAACTATGTGTCGAAGCACAGGTACAGTAAAACATTAATATTTTTTGTAACTTTGTGTAAAAACACTGGTGCAGTAAAGCATTAATGTTTTTTGTAACTTTGTGTGGAAACACAGGTGCAGTAATTTTTTTAACTGTGTCTAGAAGCACAGACATAGTAAAACATATGTTGATTGATTTATGTTGTTCTGTTGTGGTTTGTTTGTTTGTTTGTTTTCTTTTCTTTTCTTTTCTTTTTCCGTTTCCCATTGATATGGCCATGTCGCATTTAGCGATGAATATGGCCGTTTACTATTTTTCTAGACTCAGTGGAACTGTGTTTACTAATGAGGCTGACCAATTTTTTTTTTTTTTTGATTAGCACAGCGTGTGTTGATCCAGAAAAGGGAATTCAGTTAAAATTACTTTTTATGTTATTTCAAGCAGATAGTTGTGAAGCTTTCGTTTGAAACAGTTGTGTGATATCCATGACTTGCTGTTGGTGAGCAGTATGATATGGTTCACGTTGTTTCACGCAGATATTTTTGAAGCTTTCGTTTGAAACTGTTTTGTTATACGCATGATTTGATGTTGGTGAGCAATATAACATGGTTCACGTTATGTCACGCAGATATTTTTGAAGCTTTCGTTTAACCCTTTGACTCCCCGCACCGTATCCATCAATTGCAAAAAAACATAACCCTTTGATTCCCTCACCAGCTTCCTGCAGGGTGAGGGAATCAAAGGGTTAAGA